>OX104115.1:54465587-54885163 GCA_944474755.1 Limnoperna fortunei | reverse complement strand
TGTTAAAAATCTAATTCTAACAGTGTTGGGCTTAATTTGTAGCCGAATATAACGTATATATATGGTCTAAAGAAAGCTACTAACAAGTACACTTATTTATTATCGGATCGACAAACATGACGATACAACATAAACAATACACAATACAGGTATTCCAGTGGACTTATATTATTCCATCTCCTAATGAAGAATACAATTTTCCATCTCCTAATAAAGAATTTTTTAAGCATTTAGAGTTAAACGCCACTGATGAGTCTTGAATAGACGAAACGCGCGTCTGGCGTAATAAACAGTGCGTCCCAGGTGGGGGATGGTTGGTGCTATGTTTTGTTTGTTTGTTTGATGGTGTTTAACGCCACTTTCAGCAATTTTTCAGCTATATCATGGCGTCCAGTTTTTATTGGAGGAACCCGGAGTACCCGGAGAAAACCCCCGACCTGCGGAAGGAAAACTGGCAATCCTTGTCAATTAAGATTGGAGTCGAGTACATCCTGCCTGCAGTGAGAATCGAACCTGCAATCTCAGTGTTGACAGACCACGTGATCAATAGTAGACGAACTACCTTAACCACTCGGCCACCGACCCCCTGGTTGGTGCTATGTATAGAAGTTTTAAGTTCAGTTTGAGTGAGAAAATTCAATATCAACATTTTTTTTATTGTTTACGTTATTTATTTATATTGGCACTCAATGACTAAGGCCATTCGTTCGTCAGTTTTGTGTCTAAAATTTTGACAAAAACACCGTCATTTGTATAGTTGCATAATCTGCTAGATTTGTTTATTATTTTTTAGTTTATGCTGTATCGTCATGTTTGTCGATCCGATACTAAATAAGTGTACTGATTAGTAGCTTTCTTTAGACCATTTATATAATATTTTGAACTACCGGTATAGTGTATTTACAAGATCCCAGTTGACTTATATTATTCCATCTCCTTATGAAGAATACAATTTTTCATTTAGAGTTAAACGCCACTGATGAGTCTTGAATAGACGAAACGCGCGTCTGGTGTAATGAATTTGTCACCTTGGTAATTTTGATAACATTTTGTTGGAATATTTGAGCAAGGCTAGTCACAGCGTGTCCCAAGGTGGGGGATGGTTAGTGCTATGTATAGAAGTTTTAAGTTCAGTTATATTAGAGTTCAATTCCTTTTTGAACAGTATATATGTATATATATATATCAGTTTAATATACTTACAAGATCAACGCCTGAAACTGGTTTCTTATATTTGGTACGTCTATAGTGGGTGGCAAAATTCGATCCTTCATACGCTGCTTTTCAGTTTCGAATTGTTGACACATAATATTAGAATATTGAGACAAACATATTAGCTCGAACGACTCTGATTTCAGTGTTTTCCAACATTCTTTGCTGAAATGATTTGTCTTAGCTTCCATTTCGTTGATTTCTCCATGTAAATTTGTTCTAATATTCTTCCATGCGTCCCTTAGGCTTACTATATTATGGTCTTTATGATTATTGTCCGAACACTGTTCACAAATTATTTGAATACACTCGCAACAATATCCATACACTTGGCAGTCATGCAGTTTACACATGTGATACTTGTTTATCTTTAGTGTTTGACACGACTGTTTATGCTGTATATGGCATATGTCACAGCTCGATAGTCCACAGTTATTACAAACAATTATTAGATCAACCCGATTCCAATTTGCATATTTTACACGTCAACATAGCCATTTTATATAGATTAAAATAATATTTCCTCAATTAAAACGAAAGTACAAAAGGGGACTGCAGATTTCAAAATTCAGATATTAACGCTACTATTTCTTCTCGATTTTCTGCTCCATGTAAATGTTTTAATGAGATTTGTATGAATGTAGTGTGGTAACAGAAAACTAAACTAAGTCCTAATATTAAAAATGAACGTTATTTCTCTATTTAAAAATTAAATAACCATCTTTATTATATTTTTAACATTTGAAATTTGTAATTTTTAATTCTATTGTTACCCTTAACCAATTGCAGTTTTATTGTTTAGATATCCTGTCAAGAAACCCAATAAATTTCCAATGTTTACCTACGTACATAAGATAAAAATAGATCATAGTGTCAAGGCGATGTCAACAATTATAAACAGGTTCACACGATAGGAATAAACAAATAAACAAATAAAATAGTTACATGTACAAGTTAGTGCATTTTAAACAATAATTATCACGTTCGAAACATACATTATCAAATGCTTTTTGTATGTTTTATAAGTGAAATACAGGTGCGGATTCAGAAAATCGGTCTAGATATGGGGGGGGGGCGAAATTCATGCAAGGGTTCTGTGGACCGCAGCGCATTTACGGAGTAAGCCCCCAGAGGCTGGTGAGATTTATGCAATTTAGAGGGTGTTGAGGACTACAAATTTTAACATTTTTAAGACACTCTTACTCGCTCTTTCTTTTCTCCTCTGTTTTTTTCTCGTTTTTTCGCCCACTTTCACTTTCGTTTCCCGTTTTTGGAGGGGGGGGGGGGGTGGGTCGAACGTCCTCTCCACCCCATCCGAATCCGCCACTGAAATACATGCTTCCTTTTACGTTTTCCTAAGTCTTGATGAATTAATATTTAACACACGTGATTTAACATTATAGTATTAATCAGAATTACAGTAATTGTTTTTGTTTACCACTGCGTTAAATTTAATTAAACTTTCACGAAATCTTTTAACCAGTAGAACTGATAGTTTACATGTTGATCGGTATGATCTTACGGTTTCCTTTATTTGAAACATGGACTTGGCCATACGGAAACGGAGGGCATCAATTGGTAAGCATTGCAGCCAGTTTTTTTAGTTTTTTGTATCTCCCTGCGTACATAAGAATATGTATTAAGCAATGGTCATGAGTGTTGTTTCTTAACTAGTAACTTATGTCTAAAAAATATAGGGTAGTCAGTCATCTACTATTAATCACGTGCCTGTCAACACCAAGGTTGCGGGTTCGTTCGAGTCTCATTGCAGGCAGGATGAGCTCGAGGTTTGGGGTTTTCTCTGGCCTCCTCGACTCCACGATAAACTGAAAAATTGTTGAGAGCGGCATTAAGCATTATTCAATAATAAGTTCCAAAAATGCACTTTACACAGATTTAGGGGCATAATTGTTTTTTTATCAGGGCTGATCCAGTAGGGAGGGGGCGTTTAGAGAACAAGCCCCCTTTGGGTCAGGTGAGCTATTGCCATCACCTGGCGTCCGTCGTCGTCGTCGTCCGTCCGTCTATCAGAGCTACAAAAAAGCTTTTGAGTCAAGATTGTCTGATTAACCGTTTAAGACTTATTCTTCTTGAACTGTTTTTTTTATTCGGTTTTAATTGATTGTTTAAAAATCTTCTCCTCTGAAACCACTGAAAGTACTGCTTTGAATCTTTGTACACATCATTTGTCAAATGTCCTCAACCAAGTTTGCACAAACCATTGCCGCAGATTAACCAACATGGCCGCCATGGCTTAAAATAGAACCGGGGGGGGGGGGAGGTCACAATACAGTTTTTGGCTTATAGTTCAAAAAGTATAACAGATACAGGAAAACCGAACAAACATGCCTTCATCGGCATCAAAAGCCCTACCAAACACTCCATTAAGTCGAAGTTGTATGATGACTCCTTGTAGGAGTTATTGCCCTTTAATTGTCGAAATTGATGATTTTTGCCTCAAAATCTTGAAAATTATTAGAACTAGAGAAAAAGTTAGCATTGCTTTATAGTTCTGCTCTATGAGGGCTACTAAAATGACTTAGGGTCAAGATTGTCTGATGAACCGTTTAGGAATAATTCTCCTTGAACATTTTTTAATCAATTTTAATTGATTTTAAAAAATCTTTAGGATGTCCTCTACCAAAATTGTGCAAATCATGACAGCTGACTACCTACATAGCTACGTTGGTTTAAAATAGAAAAGGTGGGGTCAAGAGTTTTCGGCTGATAGTTAAAAAAGTATAACAGGTACAGCAAATTTGAAGTGATCCTCCCCTCCCACTAAGCATCAAAAGCTCCTCCTTATAGGAGTTATTTCCCTTAAAATGTCAAAATTAATGACCTTTGCAGAAGTGTTGGATAATTCCTTATAGGAAAGAAAAGCTGGAAAAAAAGGGTTGTTTATTTTCAGGTTCATGTGAGCGGTACAGGCTCCTGGGAGCATCTAGTTTAAAGACGCCATGATAGTCTGTGATCCATTAATTTGTTGCTGCTCAGTATTAAATTTCATATTCAATTTTTACAATAATGAATTTGAGACATTTGTGCCTAGATACTTGTTGTAATGTGTGTCTTTATTAAAGTAGACATGTTGCATTGAGGTTCCAAATCTAAGGTGTCAAATAAATTAAAACCAACTTTTCAACACACAAAATTAATCGGGCTTTGACTCTTACTCTAACGAACCTAGCTGATTTTACGACCTCTGTCTCTTTTTATAAATTCCTGGATCTGCCCTCAATGATACACAATTTTTCGGTTATCTTTCGCCAACAGACGGAAGCGTTATTTATTTAAATGCTTGGATTTTTTGATCTTTTATATTTTACATAAACCTGAATGATATGACCATCCTTTGCACTGCAAAAAGAGTCTACTGTTTATTTAATTATTTGTAAAATCACACTTGAAGTTCGTTCTGTGAGTACGTCTCTGTATCTTTTGATTTACTTTAATATATAAGCGTATACCCTTTACTCTTTTACACGATTTTTTCATCATTCTGTATATGTCTGAGGTCTGTTCAGAACATTGTTTTTACAAAACATATGTTCTGTTTGAAAAAAAACAAAATGAAGCAACGTACCGAAGTTCACAACTACAAAGGAAAACATGAATAATTTGTAAATAACATATATCTCTCAAGCTTTCGAGACGTTTCGGCAAAAGTACCACATCATCTAGAGCCATTTCGGTCATAGTACGTTTCGGCCATGGTTTTATGCGAAAGGTGGACAATTTAATGTATATTGCTGATTTAGTTGATTTAATGGTTCCTGTACAAACACAACAAGAAGTTCTTTATAGTATACTGACTAAAATACATAATTGTAAATAGTGAAATTAAAGTCGTTTGCTTTTTGACGTTGTTTGTTTTAAGCTAAAAAATATTTACTTAAATATTGTAAACTATTGACAATATGAACATGTTTTAATGGTAGTATGGCCGACTTGACCAATGGACGAAACGGAGTATGGTCGACTCGTCCAGATACCATCTCTCAATTTATGTATTTACCGAGGTTACACAATTCCCTGATGGCATTAAGTAACTGGACAAGCTTACATACAGATGGGGTTTTCCAATAATACGGTTTCACCAATTGACAAAGTAAATTTTAAAAAAGGACAAATAGAAATGAAATAAAAAATCATCCTCAATATCATTTTGACAATATTAGCAAACACTTTTACTTTTCGTCTCTATTTATGTATTAATAGCAAAATTATGTGACGATAATCTAAGTTTGCATTTATACTACATATACAAAGCAGGCTGTAAACAAACTGTTGCCACTAAATACTTATACAGTATGTGCTAGACCCTTCTAGAGATGAAGCATCTTGCTTTGCTACATTAAAAACTCTCCCCTTTTTAAATTACTAGAAAAGATACACTGTAAATTGCACTCTGAGCTAGCCAAACATCACTAATGCCTAGAGTAAGTAATTACGGAAGTCAACAATGGCCATTTAAAAAAAAACTCGGTCGTAATAACGATCTAATATGTCGTAATAACGATGTAGTTATGTCGTAATAACAACAGAAACGTCCTAATTACGACATAGCTAGTCGAAATAACGATTAATAAGAGTATCACCAGAGCGAAATACTTACATCTGGACATACCGGTTGCTGTCGAAACAATAATTATATTATCTAATTTTAAATGTCAGACATTTGTATTCCATTATAACTCAAGGGGGAATTGTTTACTGAGCTGACTACAAGACACTCAAGAGGCCTTGCTATCCTTGCTATCCTCAACTGATCTTTATAATGAATTGGTCCTAAAAGGAGACAAAGCCAAACTAGATATATAAGGATCTATCCTATTGCAAATATGTAGGGAACAAATCTGAACTAGATATATGGATCCATTATATTGCAATACGAAGAGGACGACAGACAAACTAGGATCCATTATATAGTAAATCCCAATAAAGCCGAACTAGATGTAAGATCCGTTATATCCATTCTATTGCAAATCAAAACCCATATTAGTCAAGGGGAATCCAATATCGACCTGGTAACTACTAGTTTGAAATTGATATTTATTTATTTATTGAATTAAAATTTATACTTATATTACCACACAATTGTACTTACTAATCTGTTTTTAGAGAAGAACCAGGTTGATATGGGATTCCTCTTGACCACCTTGCAGCGGACAAAAATCTCCATATTTTTATGAAATTTTAGTACTGTTGCGATTTATC
Organism: Limnoperna fortunei; assembly: GCA_944474755.1. Taxonomy (NCBI): domain Eukaryota; kingdom Metazoa; phylum Mollusca; class Bivalvia; order Mytilida; family Modiolidae; genus Limnoperna; species Limnoperna fortunei. The sequence goes on along the minus strand of OX104115.1, from coordinate 54,878,731 downwards.
GTGACCTGAAAGTTGTTTTAGACAAAAACACGCAAAATTATGTTCATGTATTAAATTTTTTAATGACCCTTATCGGCTTCTATACATAAATCCACCTTTATAATACACACTCAATTTGTCCACAGGAATTTGACCCCATATCATTTGGGTCGAAATATGGCCAGAAAACGAAAAAAAAGTATTGTCGCGAACGAAGTGAGCGAAGGAGTCTAACGCAAAAGTAAACAATTCCTACCCCCCTACCTTTGTTGTTGAGTTTGCTTTGAGAATTTGCACTGACAACATGATTGTAGGTGTTCTACGTACTCACGGACATTTATTCTTTAAGATTATGACATCGATTCCTTCAATAGATCCATAATTTGGCAACCGCGAAACTTTTTCTTGGACTGAAACACTTTCTTTACTTCAGTGAAGCCACCATTAACGACTGTGGCGCAGTAAATCCAAAAGTAAAACGCGAAATCGGAACCAGAGGAAAATTATTCGGAAATTGCAAGAGGAAGAGCTCATGGCTTATGTCATTGGGTTACGTCCCTTTATCAACAGAGATGTGCTAGAAATGTAAACAATTTGATTAAAACTCAATTTTACAAAAAATAATTAATTATAATTAATAATAATTAAAAATTAGGATTTAAATATTATTTCCTTCACATACAAAGCAAAGTTTTAATTTTTACGTTGTACCCATTAATTACAGAAAATTTACTGCCTAAAGTCGTTAATGGTGGCTTCCCTGAAGTAAAGAAAGTGTTTCAGTCCAGGAAAAAGTTTCGCGGTTGCAAAAATATGGATCTATCTCTGTTTTACTTATGTACCTTGATGAAATACAGATAAGACTAAAATTGTAATTTTTTAGAAACATGTTTGCAACAATAACTTAAATATTCCACCTCACAATCATACCTTTGAACACTTACAAATTCGTATTAATACATTTTATTAATTAATTAAATTTTACTCACACAATAATTTGTAATTAGCACGCTTATTGGTTAGGAAAATAACAAAGGCTACTAATAGATTATAAACAGTGATGCATTCGATTGATTGATTGATAGATCAGAGAACAATATTTCCGCTGACAAGAATGTCCAAACAGAATGTCCAAAAAATGATTCAGGGAAAAGGAATAGACCAATTCGAAAACGATTCTGAATGGCACTGGAAAAAAGTCCGAAGTAATGGATAGGGACGGACAATTTAAGTCTTTTGACATTAAGCCTACTCTTTTTGAAATAAACTAAATTTGTCCTTATCTTCACAGGAGTGTGGCACTCTCCTAACACGTTACGCATTATGGTTTTCCGTATTATTAAACGAGACGCCTTCCCCTCTCCGCCAACGAGGAACGTGCTTGGCAGCTCTTAGGTCGACAATTTGGAACCCAATAGTATAGTTCCTGTGAAAGTGTTTAAAAATATCGGATTTTACTAATTATAAATATCGAGGTCGATTATCCATATTCATTTAAAATTGGGTTAGGGTGCTATTGTAATCCAAAGTTGGTCAAATTGTTCTCAGTTAGGTATTGTTCTAGATTTCTAGAAACGTTGCTGGAGTACGGAAATTGTGCTTCAGTAAATGTTTTAGTGTAGCGTGATTAACATATCAAATCGTCGGTTACAAAGAAGTGGCGTCCATGATAGTTTGAAAATATTTATTTTAAAAAGCAAAAATATATGTCATATATGTATGTACAACGCAAATAATACCATACATAAGATGTCTTTAATAAGAGATTAACAAGTAGTACGATCTTGAAATTGGGGTTGGAAGAGGTGATATGGAACGGAGACGATTTGAACCTATGTCCGGGAGTTTATCACAGATCCAGAAATGACACCAATGATGTTCCTGGTAACGGTGTCTTGTCTTGACATATCACAGGTGGGTCGAGAAAATAACTTGCAGTGGAAACATATTGTAAAACATGCATAGTATGCAACTGAAATATACAATTGTATATTTCTGTGCAAAATTACCTAATCAAAAGGATTAAATGAACCTTCTGCATATTTATTGAAGACGTCTGCACCTTATGATAAAAAACTGTAAAGTATAGACGGAAAACACTTTGTCTTGAACAGATATATCAGTCTAGGAGGGTATTTTTCACAAATACCTCTCCCAACATGATATATCTCTGTAATTACTACGAGCATATGAGGGTAACTAGAACAAATATATTAACTTTGCTCTGGTTTTGTTTTCACATTAATTATTTGTTGACTTGTAATGAATATAGCTACAATGTTGCTCGCTGGACGTCAAGCAAACTTCAATTAACTTATTTTTTATATTTGATTATACATTTTCAACCGAATGCTCTTTTTTTATCTGAAATGTATTGTTTCATCATAAAAATAATATCAAAACAATTTATATTTTTGGACCATGTACAAATATTGCATATATTAATCTATATAGGTGTTTTTGTTAAAATAGTTCATAATTAATGATAAATGCCAAGGACCATTTCTTAAATACAGTGAATTTGAAATATTGAGGCAAACTTATAAACATCATAGGTATGTCGAAAGACAAGATAAATTGAATGAAGAAACAGAACGCTGTATAATGAAATCGTTTTTGCTTACACTGAAAAAGAAAAATAATCCAATAAAAAAGAAGAGGCCAGGCTTTCCGTATTATGACCTGACAACGCCAACGAGAGGATCTGCACTATCCGCCACCCGGTGACGCGCTGCGCTGCTCTGTGGGTCGAGCACTGGAACCCATCCAGTATTGTCCCAGGGCACCGAGAACAGCTAATGAAATTTGGAGACCAGACTGTGATAGTTTGATGGGCGGTCATCGACTTGCAGTTATTTTGTAGAGATGCATTATATTCGACGGCATCGGCACTTTGATAAAACTTGATGAACTGTGAGCATAACAAAGTATTTAGAAACATCTTTAAAGACGACAATGCACCTTTTCATGCATCTCATAGAGCTATTCAGTGAAAAATGGAAAATGACTGTAGTTGTTAAAATTGGTCATCTCGATTCTCCGACTTATCGTCGAAATGTCCGAAAAACAATTCAAACTACAGAATTTAAAATGTGACACTTCATTGAGAATATTTTGGTGAGGCAAGTGCATGAAGATGAGGGTGGTATACTAGGTTACTACACGTAGGAAGAATACCGCCAGAGACGGAATCAAGGATGTTATTTTTCAGTCAGGTATACCACCCTCAATTGCAAGCTGTATGTGTTATATTATACTAAATACTGTAAAACTACATGAATTTCGCGTTGTTATCTTCCAATAAGACAGCAATATCATCCTCACCGACGATTGCGAATGAATACATTTGTCGTCAAAATTAAAGTCCAATCAAAATCAAACTGTACAGCGGAAAGAGTATGACTTAGTGTGATCGAGTGGTATTCCCCATATTTATTATTATTTCCTTGAAGTTTAAATTCTGACAAGTATTAACTTTCCTAAAAAGCTAGCCGTCTCTAAGCTTTATTTTTCGTGGACAAAAATACGTACTGTTTTTTAATGTTATTATGTATTGTTTTTATTAACATCACTTCATTATAAGTACACAATGTTTAGATAGCCAAATCAGGCAACCGCAAAATATAGGTCAGAGTCAGCATATGAAGCATGCACTATGCTAAGCATCTCTAGATGCATCATTCTACGCGGTAAGATAGTTGATGTGAACCTTGTCAGTAAGCAGGAAAAGATTAAAATTGTTCTCCTTTTCTCACTTGTTTTTTCCGTTTTTCTCCGTTTAAGTTTTATGATACACATTTTATGATAAACATACACAAATCAATGCGACTTTCCTTTTAAAACAGTTAAATTCCCATTATCTTGCATATTTTTTTCTTTTTTTATCGTAACCGATTCGTGATCGCTCGGCTTTTCTCGAGTGGCAACGAACGGCGGTCGGCCTATTATTATTGCTACCGCAATGTTATGCGGGGTTTTCATCACTAACTTAGCTCTGCTTATTTGTTGAGTATTTTAAGTTTGGTTTGGACTAGCAGGAATGATATATGGGCTTAATGAAATGTAGGCAATATGAAATAGAACAACTAGAAAAGATGCAGAGGAAAATCTTGATGCCTTCCAAACAAAACCTCAAATACCGCAGTTTACCTATTCGTTGGTGCAATTCCAATACAGATGTATATAGATCTTAATAATATACTGTCACTCCTTAAGAATATAATCAGATGCCCATCATCAGCAGAGTATAATATCTTAATTAGACAACATTGCTTCAACAGAAATAGCAACGAACTTTTTACAGAAAGGGCTAAACTAGTTTTAGAGAAATATGGAATGGAGACAATACATGAACTAATGAAAAACCCTAGATCAAAAAAGGCGTGGAAAAAAGAAGTAAGGAAGGCACAAAAATTATACTGGTCTCAACAATGTGAGGAAGATATAGCTAAGAAGTCAACCCTTTTACCTCCAATTACAGAAAAACCCGATGTCACAACCACATAATATTTGGGAAGGCGCAGAAAATGTACATAGAAAAATAAGAGCGGCAGAAGTCAAGATCTGTCGCGAACTGTATTCACGATATTACATGAACAATTGTAATTATTTTTACTTGTGATTATTTTTTAATTATGCCATATTATTATTGTTATATAATTTGTTTAGAACAAGGATGTTATGGTTTATTCTAGAAATTAGTTGATTGTACTATTGTTTATCTGGAAGCTTCAGGAATTTACATGTTACTATTATTAGATAAGAAAGATTTAGATAATTATAGAAACTACTTGAAAAAGAACTTTCTACAATATTCTTTATAAAATAGTATATAAGACATGGTTGTAACATTTATAGGAGTTCAAGTTTAAGTTCAAGTAATAGTTGTAAGATTAGACAGTGACAATAGCAGTTATCCAATGTGGTATTGTTGAAAGTGAAAGTAGCTGTACATATTGTAAATAGAAGTTTGCAGTTAATAAAAGTTAGAAACCTGATTCCGTGTTAGTTTGGATTTCGCACAAGATCAGCTTGTAACTCAAACATACCTGTTTAATACAACAAGAAAAAAGTATGGAGATAGTTATATCAAAACTATATGCTGCCTATGCGGAGATGAGCCAGATGATCTACAACATTTTATTCTCAAGTGTCCAAAGCTGGAAAACGTTCGGAGAAGGCATCTCCGACATATCAAAAGCTACCTAGATAACCTCAGAAACGATGTTTACCAAGAGTTTGTCACCCAAAACAACCTACTTCAACTCATACTGGACTGTACAAACCAACAGATAAGCCGTATATCAGTAAGCTGAAAAAACAAGGTAATATAGAGCTGGATGAACTAACCAGGAACATGTGCTATAACCTACATATGGAAAGGATGAGACAGTTAAAGGAGGGGGGCAGGATTCTATAAATATATAAACTATTTATAATCCGATGCTTTTAGTGTTTTTAATAGAAAAAATGCAATAGTGATGATACCCTTCTTGTATATATATCTATGAATTTTATTTTGACTCCACGCTTGATCAAGTGCATCTTATCGTTTTAACTCAAGCATCGTGTTTTAGCAGCTTTTATAGTTTAAGAAACCGCTATACATGCCCTTTTTGATATAAGAAAGTTAAATTTTAGATTAACAATATTTAAACATTTTAGTGCATTTATGACTAGTGCCTGATATTTTACGTATAATGCTGCTTCTTGCCATTTAGTGCTTTTAGTGCTTTTACGATAAAGTAGTAATTGTAGACTGAGTTTATTAATAACTCTACATTTAAATAACTTATATGTGGATGCCTAACTGTATTATAACCCATACACTGTACATAAATGTTCACCTGACTCCGTCAACTATTCGTATTCTCACTGTGACTATATGCACGATACACATGCAATGATGTGCACCACATATATCTATCCAGAGGATAGAGTGCGCCGACTAACGGCGGTAGTTACCTGAACAAGACAAGACAGTTGGCCAATCGGCAGCTGTCTCCCAATTTAGCCTATTATGATTGCTACCGCCCCGTAATTATGCCGGGTTTTCATCCCTAACTTAGCTCTGCTTATTTGTTTTCCAATCGGCAACTATCTCCCGATTTAGCAGCCAATCAAGACACAGCATTGTTTATCTGTTATCCTTGAGATACGACTGGTTTCCCCTGTTTAGCTTTTGATTATTTATCCCGTCTCGCATGCGAGACGGGAATTACTATAAAAGATTATGCCATCTACTATAGTTTTTTTAACGTTACTTTATCATGGAGTCTACTTGCACTGGAAAGAAAGTCCAAGAAAAAATGGTATTCCTTGTCATTTAAGGTTAGAGTCCGGCAAACCGTGTTCCGATATATTTGTTGGCAAATTTATTCTAATTTTTTATGCAACACGATGCGTGTTACCTGTTTGAAACTTGTTAAAAGCAGTTGTAAATGTAGTTAACTAAAACGGAGGCTGTTTTTGAGCGTCACACAGAAACAGGTTACATCAGGTTTCTTTTAATTTAGTGTTAGTTAAATAGACTGGGCAGTTAGCGAATCTTCTTGAAGGCTTAGAATATGGACTGTTTTGTACCAAAGTAAAACGATGTAGCTGACTTTAAAATTTATTATTGACAAAAAACAGAGTAACCATTTTTCCATTTCATTTTCTCCACTATAGAACTATAATGTGTAATATGAAATATGGAATAGGAAAAATTATGAACAATTGGTCAAATGGCATTTGTATATTATCAACCCTGTTGGTGTGTGTCCAGCCTGATTTTTTGTGTAATTTACGACGATTGCTTGGGGTTCATACCAGAAGCCTCTGTGTCATCTAAATTTTATTCTAAATTGCATTCCATGATATAGCTGAAAAGTGTCTTAAAAGTTGTAAATAAACAATGATAAATCAGTTAATCAAAATCTTGAAGAAGATAGCCCAAAAACATCTGCAGTGCTCAAAAGTCTCACTAAATGTAATGAAATTAGTTAATTTTAAATAGCTTTATTAATCAGTTTATAAGATATCCATTGAAGAAGCTAAAACTGTTACTATGTATCGTTTGGGCAGGAACTGCAGTAAAATGTTGGATTCTAACAACATCGCCTTTCTTTAAGAAAATGACTGCGCTCATATAACCTGTCAGGTAGTCATTTCCTTGTGCGGCATATCCTCGAGAGACGTCATCATCGTTTTTCATTATGTGTAAATGAAGGCCGTTGCTTGTTGGTGTTTTCATAAATGACGAGGAAAAGTAGTACATTCCACCAATTGGTGCTGTGAAGTGTCCCGTCTGGGGATTGTAGTTGCCTCCGAAATTAGTAATCACATGATCAAATATTACTGTTTGAGACGGTGCTAACGTTACGTCGGACATAATTTTGGCATAAAACCCAACTCTATGAAGCGGTGCGTTTTCACAGCTAACTGTAATGTAGTAACAAGTAAATTACTCTAGTTGAATACGCATTTTTGTTCAAACCAGTACATGACTTTAATGCTGAGGTATGTCATCGTAAACAGTCTTAAACAATGAGTAAAATATTTGTTTTTATGACAAACCAGTTATAACGCTTTTTACATTTTAGAAAATTGTCATTGTTTGATCTCACTATTTTAGATAAAAAAAAACTAATTTCTTCTAAAAATGTTTAATTATAATATCGTTTTTAGAAAATGATTACTGAAGGAAATCAGGAACATAAGGTTCTGAAGTCATCTTAAAAATCATATCGAAAATCAACTAAATGCAAAAGAAAATATGACCGCATCTTTATAGGAAACGAGTGTGTTGACATGAAATTCTCACAGAAAGAAAAAGCTTCAGCTTACCGTTCGACAAGGTGGATTTTGTTTCTTGAAGAATTGCCAAAGCCTCCTCTACGTTAGATATAGCTTCATCTGAAACAATAAAAAAAATTGTGTGTTTGTTTGAATGGTGTTTTAACGCCACTTTTGGCAATTTTTCAGCTATATCATGGCGTCCAGTTTTATTGGGGGAGGAATCCAGAGTACCAGGAGAAAACCCCCGACCTGCGGTAGGAAAACTGGCAATCCTTGTCATTTAAGATTGGAGTCGGGTACACCCTGGATCGAATCCACAATCTCAGTGTTGACAGACCACGTGATCAATAGTAAACGAACTACCTTAACCACTCGGCCACAGAGACCCCAATTTAAAAAATACAATGGTTTGCACATATATATCACAATCCCAAAAGAATCAACAATACAGAGGCTTTTAAACAGATATATCATGTCTGGGAGGGGTATTTGTGAAAAATACCAGTCGAGAGATGAAATATTTCCCGAGCCGTCAGGCGAGGGAAATTTGATTCTCGAGACTGGTATTTTTCACAAATACCCCGCCTAGACATGATTTATCTGTTTAATTACACCGAATATAATGATTTCAAAGAGCGGTGATACAAGACCACTTGCGTGCTGTTTATTGACTCTTTACGATCGGAACGTTTCCGATTTTCAAAATCGATTACTCATGTTACGTTTACTTTGAGGTAAAAGTCAACACTTCCGAATGAATATTTCCAGGATAATAATATGCGAGGGTTATTTTTAAGCAAATACCACGGCACAGAGGGTAATTTTTTGCCGAATACCCCAGTGATGACGAAATCGATGCAAAATCAGGAAATGTGCGAAAAATACACTGTCTATTGACCAATCAAAAGCCAGCATTTTTATATGAGGTGTAATTATAAATTGTACACTATCTTTAAATGAATAATTCCCCTTACATTTTATTATAAAATTAGCTTGTATCTACTTACCAACTTTGTTGCAACAATTTGTTTTGCATCCAACGAATGGAGTCACCGTATACAGCAGCAACAGTTTAAAAGAAAACATATTTGGTAGAAATTTTAAACAAATTGTACAAACAACACACAAACATTGTCTTATTGTTACCTATGACAGAATATTTGTATAGCATGTTTCAGTCAGTAATTGCTGCTTTGCGTGTAAACAAATTAACAACAAGCTGTTCGAAAATTTCATTTTAACGTTTTTTTTTCTTTAAATTGCGCAGTACACGTTATAGTCTGTCGAATTGTGTTTATAAAATATACAAATCAGATAGTGAAACGACTTCTTCTTGATATTTTATGTAAACAATGTTTCAGTTTTATTTAGAACTGAATGTAACAAATGTCGTAGCCTTGGAGTAACGGTATTGATATACCATCAAGTTTGACGAAGTACATGTATACTAAGTGATCCAGCAACTCCACTAGGTTTTTTGAAAAGGAGCAAAGACAAATGTTCCAATTAAATGGCATTTTATTAATGACGCAAATTAAAACAAGTATAAACATATAAAATATATACACCCAACAGATAGTATTACATAATATAGTGAAAACATTTACTTCAAATGTCCTACTAATAATAAAGCTCTGTACAACAAAAAAAGGTATGGCCTGTAAAATGAGCCCTTCGTATTGATCATAAGTAAATGCAATTTATATATTAATTAAGTCGATCATGCGAATGAGGGGCCATTACGGTCCTCCCCACCCGAGTTGTGTGAAACATGAAAATCAGTATCAGTTTTCACCGGTAAATCCGCACTAAAACCCAAAACTCCAATGTTCAGGGATAAAACGGAAAGCGATAAAATACCAAGGAAACATACATTAATATTTATAATAAATTTAAAAGGGTAACAAGAGGGTGTGTTTTTTCTTAAACTTGTCACAATAATATTGAAAAAATCAGTAAAAACAAAAACATGAACCTTACACTTTGATTGTAATTGGCAGAATGGTGGCATATAAATGCACAAGCTGTTACTTAATCTTAATTAACAGTAAATTAACTGACCAAAACAGCATCCGAATAACTGACTGATTACGCAATGAACAAACATGCCTTGACTGCAGGTGGCTGACCAGTCCACCCGTATTACCTAAAACAAAGATAATTACTATAAAGATTACATAATACAAACTTGTATCTCTTTACTGCAGATGGACACATTACGTAACATACTGATAACATAATTTTAGACACCTGCGAGATTATATAATACAATGAAAACTACACACGCATTACATAATAGAATTGTAACAAAAATTTTAGGAACTTGTTACAACAATGAACTCAAGATGGCATGTTTTCAATGACACATATTTAAACAATTATAAACATATAAAACATGGACATCCAACAGTTACTTCGATCAACATTCGTGTCGTAGCATTCGAACGAATAGGACGTGTCTGGAATAACTCTCTACTTGCGTAGCAGTTTTTCAGTATCTTCGTGGTTGCCAGCATACATAGCGACGATAAGTATTTTAGTATTTTTTTTTCTTCTTTTTTTTTTGCATATTTCTGTTCCCTTTTAAATAGTTTCAATTTGACTTAAATTATATTTGTCTGCAAGTATCTGTCATTTGGGTTAAAATCTCAGTATATTCCCAATATAAATTAGGTCAATAAATAAGTTTTTCTCCCTTCCAAAAAAAAAAAAAAGTTGCTTCATTTCATTAGTTCAAATTTTTAAACCGCTCAATCATGCCAAACCATAAAAGAAAACTTTCCAGCCCCGACTCCCCTCATCAGACCTCCAAACAGCAAAAGGTCACTCAAATTCAGAAAATTCAGATAAACAAAAATGATTATCCGGTTGAAGAAACTGTGGTAATAAAGTCTAATAATAGGGCCTTCCTCAATATCATGGCGCTCAGTTTTCAGTACATGATACTGAGCTTCCTAGGGGATAAAAGCAAGGAGTCCTTTAAATTTAGGAGGCTCAAAAGTTGCTACATGGTACATGTGCCTCTGGCTAGGTTGCGTACCAAACTACTGGACGCAACAAAGCTAGGGCCGTACGATGTAACGGCTTCATTATACGACCCCAACTTTAAAAGTAAAGTTAGTCACCAAAAGATCAATAAAAAAAGTCAGGACAGCCCTAAATACATATTTAAGACAATATGGCGATATATACAAACGGATGTATTATCCCTTAATGAACAGGAACAAATGATTAAACAGCATAACAAAATCGACGTCTCCCTAAAAGAGGTCCAAAAACCTGGCTTTTTAATTGTGAGACTAGATTCCAAATTAAAAGATGTAAAAGAGCTAAAAATGGATCATACTTTAAATTATAAATTGGCAGAATATAAACCTAATCCAAAGTTCTGCACGGTCTGTGCCAAATTAGGACACTATGCCAAAACTTGCAAAAACCAAAAGCAAACTTGTATTAAATGCTCAGAGCAACATGATACCAAAATGTGTAAATCACAAATTATTAAATGCAATAATTAAAAGATGTAAAAGAGCTAAAAATGGATCATACTTTAAATTATAAATTGGCAGAATATAAACCTATTAGGACACTATGCCAAAACTTGCAAAAACCAAAAGCAAACTTGTATTAAATGCTCAGAGCAACATGATACCAAAATGTGTAAATCACAAATTATTAAATGCAATAATTAAAAGATGTAAAAGAGCTAAATGCAATAACTGCAAGGGTAACCATCAGGCTAACGATAAAAAATGCCCCCAATATATATATCAAAAAACTGTTTTAGAAAATATGTACGCAAAATTTATGACATTTGACGAAGCCAAGCAAATGGCTACACAAAACAACAAAGCTCCAACTTGTCCAAATTCAAATCCAGTAAAAACAAAAAAAACTGTCAAATGCTCGGATAAGCAGGAAACACCTGTCAACTTAATTAACAATAAAAACGCGGTCAACTTAATTAAAGATAAAACACCGGTCAATATAGCTGAAAAAACATCCGTGACAATTAACAACAGTCCAGATGACACCCTATCATACGCCGACATGCTAAAAACCCCGCCGCGATTGGTAATTGACGAATCCTCACCCCAGGAGGAAACCCATCACAAAAACAATTCACCTATAAAACAAACTCCTAAAATTCCTAAGCAAGATAAAATCACTAGAGTAGAAAATAAAACAAAAAATTCGATACAATTTGTAAAGGCCATCCTGGACCTATCCCAGCACGGCCATAAAGGTAAATCCATAAAGAAAAATCAAGAAAAAATCTTAGAACAACTATTAGGATTCCTTAACGGACAACTAAACCTTAATCTCCAAGCATCGGAATTTAATTAAGTAGCCACAGCCATATAGTTAAAAAAAACACCCAGTAATAATTATATATAATGGGTCTATACATCCTACAATGGAATGCGCGCTCGCTTTACGCTAACGCGAATTCCTTAAAAAATTTCTTAGACGAAAATGAAAAACCCGACGTTATATGTATTCAGGAAACCCACTTTCAAGGTAACCGATACATAAAACTTAATGGATATCAACCACCTGCAATTAAAAATAGAAACGGAATAAAAAACAATAAAGGTAAAATAAAAAGTAAGGGAGGTGGCGTAGCCGTCTATGTTTCTAACTCATTAACATACACGGAAATCGCCTTCCAAGCCGAAAACATAGAAATAACAGGTGTTACCATAAATTGTCAAAACGATAAAATTAATATTGTCAATATGTATAGACCCCCTGACCAAACAATAAACTTTCAGGATTACTCTAAACTTTTTAATAATATAAATCAAAATTTAGTCCTACTAGGCGACTATAATGCAAGGTCTTCATTATGGGGGTCTATTAAAACTGATAAAAATGGACAAGTCTTAGAGGACCTAATACAACATTTGGACCTCATAGTACTAAATGACGGGTCAGGCACCCGTCTAGATAACAACGGTAACACCTCCGAAATCGACCTAACATTTGTTTCCCCTTCACTAACTAAAGATAGTCAATGGGCAGTTCTGGAAGATCCACTCGGATCTGACCATTTTCCAATCCTAACTGTATTAAAATCAAACCAATTAAAAATGAAGTATGTACGGCCCAAAGGTGGATATATGATAAAGCCAACTGGCACCTTTTCTCCAAAATATGCCAGAACATAAAGATTGAAGACATAAAACACCAAGATATTAATATTTATAACACCAACATATGCCAACAAATTACATCCATCGCAGATGCTGCCATACCAAAAACAAAAGGCAAAGTCCATATAAGGAAAAATTGTCCTTGGTGGAATACGCAATGCACGGAAGCTAAAAAAGTTAAAAGGAATAAATTACGTAGATTCGATAAAACAAAAAATAGCCAAGATCTAGATGAATATAAACAAGCTTTAAAAACTTTCAAAAATATTACAGACAAAGCGCGAAAAGAATATTTTCAAGACTTTTCTTCAAAATTAAATCACAGGTCAAATGTTAAGCAGGTTTGGCAAACAATCAAAAATATGAAAGGAACTAAGGTCTCTAGTCTACCTACGCTTGTCCAAAACCAAAAGCAAGCGGTAACTAATAAACAGAAAGCTAACTTGTTGGCACTGTCCTTCGCGGAAGATAGTAGCGACCAAAATCTAGAACCTGAATTTAAATTGCATAAGGAAAAATTTGAAAAGGAAAACCCAATAGAAAAAGATCTAAACCCCGATAATAATAAAAAATATATTAATAAACCCTTCACGAAAGAAGAACTAATTACGGTACTTAAAACCAAAAAAACTACCGCACCGGGAGACGACCGGATCTCATATGAAATGTTTAAACACATGCCGGATAACATGATAAACATCGTGTTAGATCTAATAAACCAAGTTTGGGACTCTGGACAATTACCATCCTCTTGGAAAAATGCAAACGTAATCCCAATCCTTAAACCGAATAAAAATAAATCAGACCCTAAATCATATCGCCCAATCTCACTGACCTCAAACTTTTGTAAACTAATGGAAAGCATGGTAAATGAAAGACTTAAATACATCATAGAAAAAAATAATATTATCAAGGACAACCAGAGTGGTTTCCGTAAAGGTCGGTCAACTATTGACCATTTAATCAGATTAGAAACAGAAATCCAAAAAGCTAAAGCAAGAAACCAGTATCTTTTGGCGGTATTTTTAGACATTGAAAAAGCCTTCGATCTCGTATGGAGAAAAGGTCTTCTTTACAAAATTAAACAATTTGGAATAAGCGGTAATATGTTTAACTTTATATCAGACTTTTTACAGGATCGCAAAATTCAAGTAAAAGTAAATTACGAAACTTCCGACGAACGCGAACTCCAAAACGGCACCCCCCAAGGCAGCGTTATCAGTCCGACACTGTTTAATATTTTAATAGATGATTTAGTATATCAAGCTGAAAAATCCGCTAAAACTTCGCAGTTTGCCGATGACAGTGCAATGTGGCACAGAGGCCATAACCTTAAAATACTTAGAAATAAAATGCAACGAACTTTGGATAATGTAAGTAAATGGGCCATTTAATGGGGCTTTAAGATCTCGAAAACTAAAACAATAGGTGTTATTTTTGGAAACAGGAAAGTAACATCAACCAACCTCACATTAGGCAACCAGCCCATAAAATTTGAAAATCATGTTAAATTTTTAGGGTTGATATTTGACCGTAAATTAACATGGAAAAAACACTTTGATTACCTAGAGGAGAGATCTAAACCTATACTCAACCTTATGAGATATGTTCAGGCTAATAATTTTGGAATGGGCACTGAAACTCTGATAATGTTGTATAAATCTCTACTCAGGTCCATACTAGACTACGGATGCCAGGTTTTCAACTCCGCCTCTAATAGTCTTAAATTTAAACTAGATAAAATACAATACAAGGGTCTCCGAATAGCTTTAGGCGCTTTAACGTCCACGCCAGTGGAAAATCTATTAGTTGAAGCACGGGAAAAACCGCTGCAACTTAGGCGCGACGAATTTTCATTAAAATATTACGCTAGATGCTCGCAAAATCCAAAAAATCCAGCAAAAGAAACCCTCGAGGATTGTGTCGAATATAGAGCAAAATCACAAAAATGGAAAAATGACACAATCCCTTTTGGCTACAGAGTAAGGAAAGAATTAAAACTAAATAAATTAGATAAAATTCAAATAGTAAAACACAATCCTCCGACTCTTCCACCTTGGATTGTAAAAACCGCAAATACATCGTGTGAATTAAAAAATAAAATAGATAAAAGAGACGACCCTAATATAATAAAAACAATAACCCTAGAACACATAGATAGTAAATATAAAAACTTTGAAAAAATTTATACCGATGGTTCAAAGGACCCAATCACCGGTAAAACCGCTTGCGCATTTGCCATGCCAAGGGCAAAATATGTATTCCACGAACGCTGCACCGATAATATCTCGGTATACACCACCGAAATGATAGCAATTCTAAAAGCATTAGAATGGATAGTGGACTCTGACTATCCATATCAAAAGGTGGTTATACTTACAGATTCACTGAGTGCCATCCAATCAATTGATAACAACCAATCGAGTAGACCGGATATTTTAGAGGCTATTCAAATGCTAGCATTTAAAATAAGAAATAAACAAATCGAATTAATAATAGAATGGATACCAGCCCACGTAGGTATCTTAGGAAACGAACTCTCAGATAAACTTGCAAAAGCAGCTTTAAAACAAGAAAACATAAATATAAACATAGCCTATAGTACATCTGAATTCTACGCGATCGTCAAAAATATATTTAAAAAGAAATGGCAAGATATTTGGGACACACATCGAAATTCATGGTACTACCGGCTTAATCCATCAGTTAATTCAAAGCCATTTTTCTATCTAGGAAATCGAAACCATGCAAAAACTTTAACTAGGCTCAGACTTGGCACCACCCTTCTACCGGGTCAAATGGGGCAACACATCAAAAATATATCGCCGCTCTGCAGTGTATGCAACACCAAAGAAGACATCGAACATGTCATTCTGCACTGTGTAGCCCACAACAACGCGAGAATAAAACTTAACACAGCGCTCACTAAATTTAACATCAATGCCATTGATATCAAAATCTTGTTAGACCCTCCTAAAGAATTTAAAAACCAAATATATAAAGAGCTCGTCGATTTTATTACGGAAATTGACTATCACAAATGTATATAACTATCTCTTTCGTTTCTTGTATACACCACTTACCTAGGTGTCTCCTGCAACGGTTGTGCCCTACAACAATCTAATAAATAAAAGTAAAATCCTCGGTACAGTAAGCCAAGAGCTTCGTCTCGGGGACACGAGGGACATAGGAAATTCCCAAATAACCAACCCCTATAACTTAATAACAAACCTACTCCTCAGTAAGATAAGCCAAGAGCCTCGTCTCGGGCACCCTATGAGGAAAACGCGTAATAACGGCAATAATAATCATGAAAAAGTTAAAATTACACCTAAGTAGGATATGCCAAGAGCATCGTCTCGGGCAGGGGCCTACTTCCGATTACAAATTAAAGTCAAATCTTCGGTAGAGTAAGCCAAGAGCTTCGTCTCGGGCTGTTACTGAGGGACATAGTAATTCATAAAAACCCAATCCCTATAACATGTAACAACCCTACTCCCCAATAAGGTAAGCCAAGAGCTCGTCTCGGGCACCTTATGAGGAACACGCGTAATAACGGCAACAATAATAACGAAAATGTTAAAAATACACCTAAGTAAGGTACGCCAAGAGCATCGTCTCGGGCAGGTGCCTAGATCCGACTACAAATTAAAATCAAATCCTCGGTAGAGTAAGCCAAGAGCTTCGTCTCGGGTAGCTACTGAAGGACATTCATAAATACCCAATCCCTATAACATATAACAAACCTACTCCTCAGTAAGGAAAGCCAAGAGCTTCGTCTCGGGCACCATATGAGGAACACGCGCAAAAACGGCAAAAATAAATATTAAAAAAAAAATTATTAAACCGAAGGAGGGTATGCCAAGAGCATCGTCTCGGGCGGTTCCCTACTTCGGAATACAAATAAAAGTCATCGGTAGAGTAAGCCAAGAGCCTCGTCTCGGGCACCTATACTGATGAATACGCATAATACCGACAATAATAATAATAATAATAATAATAATAACAAGTAGGGCATGCCAAGAGCTACGTCTCGGGCGGGTACCTACTTCTGAACAATAAACCCTGTACATAATGTTTATAGCAATCTTGTATATATTTAAAAAAAAAAAAAAAAAAAAAACACACACACACACACACACAAAAACACAAAAAAAAAAAAAAAAAACAAAAAAAAAACCAAAATAGAATAGAATACTTTAATGGATTTCTTAAAAATAAAAAAAAAACATCAGAACATGTATATCATTCATTGTACATTAAAAAACCTAGTTAGTGAAAACTAACAACAAATATAATACAATTCCACATTGAAATGTATATAACTGAGCTACTTTATTATTTTCAAATTCAAATTAATCATGCAAGGCCATAGTAATGTATATATACATGTAAATAAAAAAATTTTTTCCGTCTGTCAGATGAGACGTAAAACTGGTGCCTCGTGTACAGTATTCCATCAACTGGCACGTAAAAGATCCCATTGGCAGTATTCGATAAGAGTAGGCGCAAGCGCCGCTGCCATGGCACGACCCGTACTTGCTGCTAGCGTCTTGGTTCTCTAGCTGGATGCAGCTTGATAGATAAATCTACTTCCACTAAGTCTTTTTGGTTGCGGCATTTCTGCCCCCTTTTATCATTTCACTTATAATATTTATGGCCTATAAATCCCCAAAAATACAAATAAATAGTTAAAAAAAAATTTATATAAAAGCCATTAGGCAATAAGTCCGTGCGAGACCGTTTTACGGTAGTCAAGGACGTAAAAAACCCCCATAAGTAAGTTACTTCGATTGTAGGCGATGTGGTTGGAGGTTGGATAAATTTCTATTTGATAAAAGCGTCTCTCCTTTGTCGAAAGTTTTGGGTCTGCTGATCACGTGACATGAACTAAAGAAAATCATTGGTTCGAAGGTTTTAGGTAATATAAAAAGTACCAAACAAATGTGCACGCTTGAGTGCACCATAAACCAACTGATCAATTAATTAATAAAACTTTTAAACTTGAGTTATATAAACCCTTTTATCTTTGATAAAATGTTATTTATGTGTTACGGACATATTTATATTATCTTTAAGCTAACCAGCCTTTAATCTAGATACATTAATGTAACTTCTTTTCGATGGAGCTAAACAGACATAACATTACTCGTAATGGAGAACACACCCTTGAATTTTATATTTTCATCTAGTTTTCGGTTTTCGTGGTTTAACTAACATGCCAACAAATTCACATGCGTTGTCATCAACTATAAATTTAACGTTCAATACTGTAACTGTACTTCATATAATCTATTTAAGTTTTTGAATGTTACCTAGCATATATACAATTACGGAACATCAGTTTTATTATAATCTGATTTAATAAAATTATGTAATATGTAAACAACAGGACGAAGTTTCGTTGTTATAATTTTTCATACTTATTTTAATGTTCTGTAGATTAGTGTGAGGACATAAATTAACAGCTATAAATGTTAGGCTTTCATATATTTTAATTTCATTCATAATTTCAATATTTCATCAGAAACGGTTATATCGAATAGCTGTAAGCAGTGTCATAAAAAAGTGAGGAGAAATATTGAACTATCGAGCCATGACCTATTATCAATAACATTGGTTATATCGTATCTAAGAAAAGGGAAGGTACATGGATTTTTCAATAAGAGTTTAAAACCATAGCAGTGTGACAGAATCCAGACATACACAAATGCACGTGACACAAAAATAAAGGTGACTAACTCGGATCCAGTAAAACACGTGTTTGCATTCAGATAAACAGACCAATAAGCAGTGCGAATTGTTTATCTCATGTGGGTTGTATTTCCCGGATTCTGTATTAGGTGACAGTTGCTTTATAATACCGGAATTTCATTTCATTGAAATTCTAACTATCAACAGTGTAGCAATAAATAAGGAACAGGAAAGTAAAGACTTTTGATATGTTTTCATGATAATAATGAAATTCACCTGTCTGTGATACATGTGGTAAATTTCTCTATCTATATTAATGCTATCGTTCTAAAAGGTTTTCCTTATCAGATATTGGACTATATTCATTGGTTTTTAAATATTAATATAAAAATGGATTTAGATGGTTTTTGTCTACTGCTTTAGGGATAACTCCGATCTATAGCCACAAACTGCATGTTAATTTCCGGCGCCAAATTTTGTATAGCCTAACACTGTTATTTAGTTGCAAGCAAAGAATGATTTGTAAAGCTCAAATTAATCCATTCTGTTAACAATTATTTTGTAACATATTGCCAAGTGTATTTTGCCTAGGGGGTGACCTGTAAATGAATTAAAAGGCCTCTGCTACAGATTCTTAAATTTGTCGAGATATTACATATACTGAACTGACTTTACTGGACACAGTGACCTTTGTAGTATAAATACACGATGATACAACTGTAATATCAGCGAAAACACAGGCAGCTGTGGCTTTCAAGATAAATACATGTACATGTAGGTTCAATATTTAATTCGTAATTTTAGATCCACGCTGTTTTGAAAGGGTTTTTTTTCGTATTGCCATATTATTTTAATGCACGAGTTGCTAATTAATGGCATAATTTAAAAAATCTGTTTCCATATTGAAACAGGGTTTTGGTTAGAAGAAACGCGTGTCTGGAGAAGTAAATTTAAAAACTATTTTATCATTGATGACATTTTTAGCAACATTCGGGTTAATGCCTCGACGCGCTAGTGGACTGTAAGGTCCCGATTGTATCTGTAGACCAGTAATCACACTTCAATGTTGGCACGAATATCATTTAAATCATCTCGGTCATAGTCATCGTCTACATTTTCTGTCTTGAAATAGTGAAACTGTTTAAATTCTAAAGCTTGTCGTTCGCAAGGTGAAGATGGCCGAAGCCTGAATGGGCATAACATTTTCGAATTTTAATGGTCAAAGCTCTACAACAGTATTTGAATTCTAAATATTTTTGCGTGTGAGCGCGATTTATGAGTCTTCGTTAGACGAAACGCGCGTATGGCGTAGTAAATTATGTAACTTTTATAAACTATGATGACGTTTTATTTGCAAGCACGGGTTGATGCCTCGAGATCTGCTCAAGCCTGTTATTTTCCTAGGGTATGACAAACCCAGTAGTCACAATTCGATGATACGAATATCGTTAATTCTTTCAGTGATATAGTCATATTCTAAGCGGGAGTTTTATCCAGTTCCTGCATGGTTTAATATAAAATGTTATCCTGTGCACCTTTTCTAATGTTGAATGTGTTCTTTTTCTTTTCACGTAAATGTTTCTTTTTCTACGACATAGATAAATCTCAATGTCAAATAAGCACTTGTTAAGTAATCGTAGTGGAGAAGCAGATGACCAAATAAAACAAATGTTAATTTTTGATAAATGTACAGTTTTAATAGGGCAGTGTGGTCAACATAAGCTAACGCTTTAAATCTATCATTGCAGCATAAACGATGTTTTTTTTCTTTTAAAATATTAAGTGCGTACTAATATCTATTTCTAATTCCTGTGTCAGCACTGAGGTTGCGAGTTCAAGTCTCAAAGCGGACTGTGTTCTCTACGCGAATCTAAATTGACAAGGGTTGCCAAGTTTTCCCACCAATGGTCGTGGGTTTTCTCCGGCTTCCTACCCCCCCCAAAAAAAAAAAACTGGACGCCATGATATAGCTGAAAAATTGCTGAAAGTGACGTTTAACAATATTCAAACAAAACAAACAAACAAATCTTATTTCTGACTGAAATGTCTAGACCAAATCGTATGCTGTTTAGATCGTTTAGATCAGATATCGTTTAGAGTCCTCGATTCTATTTTCTGACATACAGGGTGCTAGTGAACCTGCTGTACAACCATTAAAATCAATGTTTGACATGTATTTATTTATATTCCCCTTTTCTTTGTATTCCACTTTCTTGGTGCTTTTCATATTGGCGCCATCCTAGGCTGACAACATACTATCGACATTAGCCTCTTCTCATTTTTTCTCTACAGTAGGCCCCACCATTACCGGTTAAAAAAATCCGGAACTTTGCAGGACGGATTTCCGGTAAGAAATGAACTATAGAAACATGCACTGGTTTAAAATTGTATTTTCCGACGTCCACAAACAGGTCGTTGGCGATACAATTTTATGCAAATAGCGTAAATGTATGTGTGTGTGTGTAGTACTTATATTCAATAGTCAATATTCAAATGGCTCAAACGTGTATTATTGCAATACGGAAATGGATTGTTCATAACAAATAACTAAGTCGTTGTGAATTATGTAGATATTTATAAAGGATGATTCATATCACAATCACTTTGTGTAGCTTATTGATCAAACGCTTTTCAATAACACGATTTACTAGAAACCATTATTATGAGATAAATGGGAAAACCATTCTAATTGTTCGCAAACAGTTAGTTTTAAGTGTTTTATCGATTTCCCAATTTTGATTCAGGTTTATTGTTGATAACGGATGTTATTTCTTCTATACATCAACATTAAAGTTACAACATTTTAAGATTCTGAACCATACCTAAATGTATTACTGTATAACAGTCATTGCCTGAAACATTGAGCACATAAGAAACATACTAAAATTTAATATTAGTCAAACCAGGAAATGTATAAGTCTGTTATATATACTAAAACATTGTTTTATAGATTGATTTCTGTATAATACAAGATATATAAGATTGCATTAACTACAAATGAATAATTGTAACTATATAACAAAGTAAATGTAACTAACATGGCTGAACAACGCCTTTATAAAGAACTGGTCCTCCTTTGTGCAAATATAGTGCCGGCCACACCGTATATTTTACTTTGTCACCACTTTTTACGAATTCCCTGTATACATTTTTATCAAAAATTGTTCCTGGCTTTGGGCCATTGTCGAGATGCATAACTGGATCCTGAACAGCCATATACCAACACAGGTAAACGCACTTTTCAAAGAATGGAGTATGCATGAGTAATTCCATCACGTCTTCGTTTTCTTCGATGCCTTGTTTGTCATGTTTTAAGATCCTGCTTTTCAGAATCTGTAAAATATTCATTACAAAAATATCTAGATTTGTTAAAATAACACTGACCACCGTAATGGTAATTTATCTATAAGCCATATCTAATACGAAAACTTCGACTATGCTGCAATTGACTACAGCTGTTAAGTGACGTATTTTGTGAATTCAAAATGAAATAGTTCGACCACAGGCTATATGTCAAGTAAAGGTCTAAAATTTCAACTGGTAGTTGCATATACCTTTGGTTAATTAGGAATTGATCTATTAGTACAAGAATACATAAAAGAAGGAAAAAACATTACGCGTTCTGCAGCGTTCAATAGTGGTCACAAATAAGAGTTGATGGAACTATACAAATGGCTTTGCCTGTAATAAATATTTCTAATTACCTCATTCTGCAACAAAACTTTTGCATATTTATCAGCAACTTGTCTTCGAATATTTACTATTTCCCTATATCCTGGTATTTTAGATGGGTCCTGTTTTGCCTGTCAATAATGATGTGTGCAGGTAAATACATTTAATTAAGTTTTTGTTTTAATTTGACTTAAATTACACTGCATTCTTCTAAATTCTCTTTCAACACCTTTTTAAACGTCAAATCAAAGTGAAGAATGCACTTACTTATAAATGCGTACAAATTATTTGGTTCTTTAGTATATTATTTTCTTGTTTTTTCTTTTTATTACACACACGCACAAGGTTACAACAGCCTGTTTGAAAATTTAAATTTAAACTGAGATATGTTGTTTCAAAAGGAAATAAAATGAACGTTGGCATAAATATTTTTAGACTTAAAATGGATACAGACTTTCTTCATGCTAACAGATTTATCTTGCAAATGGCATTTAATTGTTCTTACTACGTCAGACCCTTTTATCAGTCAGTTCTCACAAGCTGCATTAAAGTAAAAATATAGTAAGGCTTCAAACCGTATAATCAAAATGCTACGATACATTAACTAAGGCAGGATGCATATGATGTGTATGGATATATTCGCCTAAATTATCAACATATTGTATTTTTCCCGGTCACTAGCCAGGTACTGTACCTGTTCAACCGGAAGTAAAATAGACTTGAGCACAGCATCCTCAATAGACTGTAGTTGATCCTTTGCTAATTTCTGGCATTCAGTATAACAACACTAAATTGAAAACAATATTATTAGTTGGAACATTCTAAAAGACCCCTTTTAAGTCAAATAAAGCAATAAATATTTTTAAAATAGTAAAAAAGGGATAGTACCTTTTTTTTAGTTGTTCGATTGCCCACAATTATCTTACTAAAATAACTGCTGTCTCTGCAGTTACTATAACAAGACTATTAAGAATGTATTTTTAACTTACAAGCACGTTAAATAAAAAGTAATCTTTTGAATATCACGTCGGATGCAACTGCTTTTACGTTAAATCCTCGGGAATAATGGGAGTCTTCATTGTTTTAATCTTATCTTAAGAATATAAAGTGTTTTATATCTACCCTTAAATTAGATGACCGAATAACTTTCAAAGCACACAATCCAAAGAAACTTACTTTGAATGTTATTAAGTTATTTAAAGTTATTTTTTTCGACTTAAATTTAGTCCTAACTTTGTCAATACCCTTCATTCATTTTCAATTGTGGAGTTTTCCATGTATATTTTGTTTAAAAAATTGATAAAACATTTCAGTGTATAGCAAAACTGAATGAAAAATGACAAAATAAAGTAAGCGTATCTTTGCAATAACAATGCAATCAATCAAAAAACATTGCAGTATATAACTGGGTCTACTGATGATAGAAATCTATATCATCAAAGAACTGCTTGCTAAAAGTTTAAAATAAAATAAAATGATACTTACATACAAAATTCTATACAGGTGCTGTGTAACAATTTCTTCGAGTTCAGATTTCTTCTTGTCAGGATAAAAGCGTTGTACGTCAGCAATGCATTCCATTGCATCTGTCCATTCGTTGTCATAAAGTTCCCCATATTTTTCACTGATTTTCATTGGACGATTAGGATCACCAAGATCAGTTATTGCTGTATTACCTTTTGTCAGTTTGTCTCCAGCAACGCTGCTAAGCCTACAAGTAGCAGAGAACACATTTAACATTTTTATAAAATACTATTTAAATACTCTTAAGAAAGACATAATCTAATAACTAACACGTTTCTATCACAACAAATTGTATTATTTAACTTTTAACATTATAAAATCAATTTTTATAGATATTTCTTTTCTGCATCCAAAAACCAATTATTACTGTCGATTGATATAATGAGGTCACTTCGGAAAAGACCAAGAAATAATCAAGGTACATGTAGTTAACTGTAACATCCTATGCAAGTGTATTTTACTTTTATTCTAACTTTAAACATTGCTAGCTGAACAGACACAAAACAAGCATCGAACTTACAGCGCAATCATTACTGAGCAGTTACATATTTGGAACATAGAGACAAAAAAAAGGTTGTCAAAAACATCAACATGTTATAACTATGGAATTTCATTAAAGTCGTCACTAGTGGTCCGATTCGATGTAAAGCAACTGCAATGTTTGTTTGACTTAATGTGATTTCACGACACTTTCTACACCTTGTTTGCTGATATATGACGTACGGTTTCTTTCAGTTGTAGCCGGATGTTCGAGTGTAAATGTAACAATCTAAGGGAGGTAAAAAAAAACTTCGTTAAACAGTATTGGAATTTAGATACTTTTTTATTACAGGTATCACATAATCCTAAAATAATAGTTTGTTACATACGTTTTGGGGAAAACTTGATGAGCTTCCACAAGTAGTAATAAATGTAAAGACCTTTCGCATGTAGAGGGCAATGAACCAGAGAAAATACATACACATTTTTATCAAAAGTGAAAAATTACACGAGCATCTTAGAAAAGGCATGAAAATAACTACTTTTCGTAAACCAAGTAAACAAAAACATTCAAACCTCTATATCCCATAGAATTCCAATACCCGACATCTTATTCGAACGCTGTAAGCAAGGACGTTAAACATGAACGTTGTTTTATAACCATATCAACGTTCTTCTTTCAGGCGTCCCCACTCGGTCATCTACACCGAAATTTCAAAGAAACTATTAATACGTCCGTAATTGATTACCTAAATTGAAAACTACCGAAACATATCGGTCACCAAAATGCTACAAATTTTGTGTACCTTGTCTGGAAATCATCCTTCTCTTTCTGCAATTTCCGAATTGTATCGTCCTGCTCTCTCAACAAACTTTTCAGCTTATCGATCTGAAGTTTTTCACTTTCAATGGAAGAGACCAGCATTTTTTCTCTGTTTTAGTAATATAAAGATAAAATAGTAATAGCATTAACAGAACGTCTTCAACTGTGATTTATGCGGTCTTGTTAACTTGCGTACTTCCTATAATTTCCAGTGTGAAATTTAATATTTCAGTTTCTATAAGGTTTTGCCATTATATCTGACTTTTGGCTTATTTATTGCCTGGAACTTTTGATATTTTTGATTTTGAAAAATAAACAAATCCAATAGCATACAAAAACATTCGGGAGATTACATTTGAAAAATATACAGGTAGCTATATTAATTATTAAAAAAAACAAAATTTATTGGGTTTCAATTGTTCAACTTTGTGTGGCATCTATCATTACATTTATTATCATAGTCGTGTTTTGAACAGTTTGAAGTCTGCTTTTTGTTAGAATTTGATTTAAAGTTAAGAACGAAGTCTAGTTAAACTCTTTTAATAAGAAAATGTAGATAACTTTTACTTTCCCATCATACATTTCAAATATTTATATAGTAATGTTCTTTCCGCAGCGTGTATAATTCAGTGTATAAATAATAGCTCTTAATATATCACAGGGCCTTCAATTCCTACTTTGATTTCCTTGACAAAGAATTGTAAGTCGGTTATAGGCTGATAAAGTATGGATTTCTAACGATCAGTTTGTGCATATTTACGTTCATTCTTGCTTTCGTGAATTGCTTGATAGGGTAACTGTTAAACTTGATCGACAGATATTCTTCGCTAACTTATCCGTTTCTAATTTATTTCGTGATGCCACAACGACTGTGATCATCAATTTCACGACGGTTCCACCAGCGAAAGAGAAATTGCTCACCATTCCGGAACACATATCATCACGTGTTCCGAAGGCTATGTGATGGTAATTTGTTTTAGTGTGCGTTTATTGCTATGATCGAGAATGTCTTATTGAACATGTCTTTGTGTGATATTTAATAAGGGTTTTTTGCTCTTTCGTGCATTTTTTTAGGCTTAATTGACTATAATTTTTATATGATAGTTTTTTTATGCTGGATCTTTGTTAACTGCAAGTTACCTTGTCTTAAGGTCATATTTCTCTTTCTGCATTTCAGTAATTGCAGTATCGTTCTGCCTTAGACGGTTTTGTAACTTTTGGATCTCGGTCACTTTGCTCTCAATTGTAGATAATTGCATGGCCACTCTAAAGTATAAAACAGAAATTGAGTGAAGTGATCATACGCAATGACTTCTACTGATTTGATATAGTGTCAAAATGTAGCAGAGTGTCGTTTTCTTTATGCCTTTTACCGTACAAATGTCTAGATAAAAAGAACGTTCTTATGAATGCAAAGATTCTATTTCCTCCAGCTTACGTGCAGGGGCCTCAGCCGCCGAGTGGTTAAAGTAGTTAGATGAATAAAGTTCCTGCCAACGCTGTGGTTTCGGGTTCAAATTGCACTGTGGGCAGGCTGCGCTCGAATTTGATATTGATTGCCGGGATTGTCAGTTTTTCTACACAAGGCAGGGTTTTCTAGGGGTACCGAGACTTCCTTTGATAAAAACATGGAATAACTGAAACATACTGAAAGTGGCGTTAACCAATTAACCATAACTAACAAAGCACCTACCGTTCTTGCAATTCGTCTCTGCTCTGAGTAAGTGTCTTAATTTCATTATAGATTTCATTGACCGTGCGTTGTAAATCGTCTTTGTCTTTTGAAAGTGCTGATATTAATGATCTTTGTTGAGTAAACCTGTCAATATAATATATTAAATATAATTATGAAATGTAAAGTTTGTTTACATACAATTAAACATATATACACTTGGCCATAAGTTAGGGACCAACAGGAATTTAGCGTGGTGATTTTTTTAACCAATATTTTTATCAATAAAAAACCATCCATTGTTCATTTCACGTTTCGTTTAAAATAGTCGACTATTTAAAAGAAGTTTATGATTTTACTTTTCAAAATGTATAGAAAAGACCAACAAGATGTCGATTGTAAAAATATATGCCGTAGAACCGCTGGTAATGTTACAAACAGTTGGCAGGTTAAGGCTTATTAAGATGTAAGAAGAAATCATTAAAAAAATTCATTCACAAGAAAAGAGTCAGTATCGTGTGTATCCACCACGCTTCCGGTGCAATTCTTGAACTCGTCTCCTCATGCTCTGAACAAGTATCTGAAGTCTACGTTGAGGGAATTGCCGCCACTCCTGAATTAAAGTATCACTCAATTCTTGAATGTTCTGGCATGGAGGGTAACGTTCTTTCACTTTCCGGTCGAGATAGTCCCAAACATGCTCTATCGAATTCATATCCGGAGACATGGCAGGCCATGGTAATGTTTCAATTGCCTCATTTGCAAGATAATCTTTGACGATAAGCTCTATGAGATCTTGCGTTGTCGTCCATGAACACGGGTCTGTTTCCAAGTGGATGCGCATCAAAATGGGGCACAATACGGGGGTCCAGAATCTGATCTCTGTATTTTTAAGCAGTTAGTGTGCCATCTAATGGATACAAGTCTAACTTGCAGTCATATGAGAAACAGCCCAAAACTGTCACTTAACCACCACCAAAAGCTGTAATTCCCAAAACATGTGCAGAATCAAAAGCTTTGTTGCGTTGTCACAATACCCGCATCCTACCATCAACTCATCAACTGGTTTCAGAAGAAAACAACTTTCGTCGGACCAATGAATTCTTTTCCAAGAACGAATATTCCATCCGATATGGTCACGCGCCCACTGCAGCCAGGCAGCCTTATGTCTTTCTGTAAGTGCTGGTCGCTTTATTAGTCTCCGTAGTCGAATTCTTCCGCAGTTTAGCCTTCTGTTTACTGTCCGTCTACTGATTCTAACATGGACATTCTATCGACTAAGCAACTTGTTTGCAGTGATACAAGGTTGGTTAGCAAGTCTTCGAAGTAGTCTATCTTCTCTGTTGTTTTCTTCGGTCGCCCTGATCTTGGCCTTTTCCCAACAATACCAGTTTCATTATATCGTCTCATTAGCCTAATGATGACAGAATGGCTAACAGTGAACCTATCTGAAACCTGCAGCTGTGTCATATCAGCCCTTATCATACCAACAGCTTGCCATCTCTCTGCATCTGCTAGATTTCGACGTACCATGTTGAAATGATTTCAAAACAGAATAATTTTACCTGTTACGAACATGAACATGATGAAATGAAAAAAGACGCCAAACTTGGGTTTTCAAAAGCTGAGGGTAGTGATTTTTAAATCTCTATTGTTATTGTATCGTGAATCGAGCGATTTAAAAATTTTAACAAAGAACCAGAAATAATAAATTTTTTTATTTATTTGAAGCAAAACCTGGTGGTCCCTAGCTTTTGGCCAAGTGTATATATTGTGTTTTAACATTTAGTATCATACACATTAATGATCGTAAATAATAAACGAAAGCATAGAAAACAACTTCACATTTAGAGTGAAAACAACATGCGTAGATGCTTTAGCACAGAATTACAATGTGCATTAACCTATATTTATTCTTTTATAAAAGCAACAAAAACAATTTAAGCTAGGGAAAACAGTTAAAGGTAAGACTGCCCAACACCAATCCTTATCAGCAGAAGAAAGTAGGTGTGTAGGTAATAAATAAGGCCTTTATGACCATTACTTTGTGTCAGTTAATACGTGTAAAAGTGGCATCGAAGATATTTACGGGGTTAATATATACAATTTATACAATTTTGAAAATGCCTTCCAAGAGGTTAAGTTGTATTCAGGTTGAGCAACTCGACACGATAGTGATAACTGACCTTATTAGAGTTGTCTATGGCTTGTTTGCTTGTTACCAAACGATACATTTGTTAGCCTCATTATCATTTGTGCGTCTTTAATTGGCAAACGTTATATGCTATATAGTACAAATGCGATACAATATGCAATCTTTGCTATGAAATGACGGAATATCAAATTTACTTTGCGATCAATTGAAATAAAAAGTCACTCATACCAATCTGCGATTAAAGTATGTGGTTGATTATATTTTAACTATTTTACCGTCTATACCGAATTTAATTCAAATTGAAATAGAGGATCAAATGTTGTATTATGTCTTGTTTAAATAAATTAATCGTTCATCCGGCTCTTATGTATCCTTTAAAAAACAAATACATGCTACATATAAAAACAAGTCGACTTTGTTTTCATAAAATTCTTTTATAAATAACAGCTCCTATCACACTAAGGTATTTTGTGTCCTATTATAAACCAATGACAATTTATGAAAATCGAGTGATGGATTATGATCATAAGAATCATTCATACCAAACTAGAACAGTAATTAATATAAGAAGTTTAATGATATTGATTTTCTTAAGGATCTGACAGTAATGCAAATATAAATACTATAATAGCATCTACTTGTATAGTTCACATCTCTTGTGCAAATTACCGTCTGACTTGTATTACGTGTAAAGACAACTCTCATCCTAATTCACGATTTACGATTTTACTAACTCATCGCAGAATTGACTGGTTTTTTTAATTTTCAGATGAGCACAATAGTAAACTACATATCAATTACCGAATTCTTGTCTTCGCATTTTTGATTGATAGAAATATTACCTGATTGGAAAATGCCACATTGAAGAAACATCTTCAATTAAATAAGTTTACACTAGAACAAAATAGACAATAAAAAAAACCAATAAAAATAACATCAAACGTAACAAATATTGCCAAAGACATACCCCTCAAGAATATTCTGCCGTTGATGCTCAAGTTTCTGAGCTTTTTCGTTCTGTTCTTTGATTTCTTGATCCTTCAATGACAACTCATGCCTCAGCATTGTTGTGAACTCTGTCAATTTTGTTTTCTCTTCTTGTAAATGCTGTATTGTTTCGTTCTCTGCATTGAAACTATCCGAAAAAAAATGATGTACATTTATTATGAATTTTTTTACCTTGTAAATCACCTTAATTACATTTAATTACATTCTTGTTTATCATAATGCAATGAACGATTATTTACATGTTAAGAATTTGTAATAAATGTTACAAATTATTAATAAAGTCTGTATTATGTTTCCAACTTAATTAATAATTTAGTATCACTTCAATGACACAGACAAATTCTGGGGTAAAAACGTTGGTTATGGGAGCAGAATTCCATTAAGCGAAATACAGTTTAGTGTGTCAAAAGTATGCAACATTGTTTATTCCCAAAAATACCTTTCTTTTAAGTATCTTCACACTACAAAATTAAATGTATTATAGTGAAAACGAGTTAGCTGAAGGTAGGCCGAAGCAAAACTCAATCGTATGACCCTTCTTTTGCTTTGTGAATCCCTATTTTCTAAAGGCTGAAAGTTCACAAGGAAGAAGGGATGTAGTTATCAGATATTAATATGGAAAACGTATCCGTAGACCATATAACGTTACCTGATTGGACAAAGACAGATTGATTGAACGCTCAATACCCCTTTTCAAAAGAGTACACACATCGTAGTCGAAACAGTTAGGTCAAAATTATCTGATTCTCCACATCGTTCATTGTCTTTTAAAGCGCTTAAAAATTTCATCTTGTCCATTACGCTTTCTCATCTACATTCATTTTTACTTTTATCAATCCACAGTTGACGTACGTTATCATAAGTAGTCATAAATATTGCAATTCAATAAAAATCAATTAGCATCGCATCATATACATAAGATCCTATTGTAGAGATGTACAGTCACGTAGTAAAAAAACAAGCACTAACCCACTCAAAAACGAAATAATATTAATATATAACCATATTTCTAAGCGATGATCAGTACTTACTTTGATTTTTTGTCGTCTGAAGCTGATTGTAATTCTAAAAGTTGTTTTTTAAGCATTTCGTTTTCTTGTCCAAGTGTTTGGCTGAAAATTTAATAAACATTATAAAAGTTAACGAAGATATTATTATGTAAAAAAAGATTAGTTTTTGGTAGTGTAACACCACGTACCTTAATTCAGATGAAGTGCTTTCAATAGTCTGTTCTAAACGAGAAATGTCCACTTTGAGCCGTTCATTTTCCTTGACAAGCCGTTCAGTTTGTCTGAAAAAGACAATTGAGACACTAAAATGTTATATGGTGTAAATGTACACTATTCTTTCCTTTATTATGACAGAGAATGATTATTTACATCCAAATTGTCAAATATTTTCCCCGTTTGATTGTAAGTAATATTCAGTTTTAGGTATTGAGTAAATCTGGTGAGAATGGTAGATCTGTTACCACGTTGCCACAAAGTTTCTGAGCAAATGCCTTATATATAGATAACATCGTCTATGGGTCGTCAAAAAGAACGCCCAAGGCCGTCCTACAATGGAGTATAGCAGATGGGATGTAGGTAAAGATATTATTATTTAAAGCCTTGCCGTAGTGGATGACGTGTTTCAAAAGTGCCAGATTTATTATCTTTTTAGTTGCATTAAAGATTTCCTGCATAATGGTGTGTAACATTTTCCAATTTTACTTTTGCTGTTAACGAAGGTATTATATGTAAAACAGTACGTTTTAGTTTTTGTTAATTTTAATACTAACACTACGTACCTTAATTCAGATGAGGTGTTTTCAATTGTTAGTTGCAAACGAGAAATGTCTTGTTTAAGCCTTTCATTTTCATTGGCAAGCTCTTCAGTTTGTCTGAAACAAACAACTGAGACACTAAACTGTTACATGGTGCAAACGAACATAATTCCTACCTGCATTATGACGGAGAATGACGATTAACAGCCAGAATGTCAAATTGTATCACCCATTTAATGGTAAGCAATATTCAGTCCGGAGAATTGTGCAAATGTGGTCAGAAGGGTAGGTCTGTTACCACAAAGAGTAAGTTATGAATGTTTATTTCCTAAACACTTGAACAGTAAACGAAAATATTATACGTGAAAAGGATTAATGATTGGTAGTCTAACACCACTTACCTCAATTCAGCTGAGGTTTTTTCAATAGTTTGTTGAAAACAAGAAATGTCCTCTTTTGGCCGTCCATTTACCTTGACAAGATTTTCAGTTTGTCTGAAATCGACAATTGAGACTCTAAAATGTTATATGGTGTAAATTACACTATTCTTTTCTTTATTATGACAGATAATGATTATTTACACCCTAATTGTCAAATGTTTTCTTCCGTTTAATTTTAAGTAATATTCAGTCTTAAGTATTGAGTAAATCTGGTGACATAGGTAGACCTGTTACCACGTTGCCACAAACAGTTTCTGAACAAATACCTTATATATAGATAACATCGTCTATGGGTGGTCAAATGGAGGTCCCAAGGGCGTAATACGGTGGAGTATAGCAGATGGGATGTATGTCAAAATATTAAGCCTTGCCGTAGTGGATGACGTGTTTCAAAAGTGCCAGATTTATTATATTTTTAGTTGCTTTAAACGATTTCCTGCATAACGGTGTTGTTACATTTACCAATTTTACTTTTGCTGTTAACGAAGGTATTATATGTAAAACAGTACGTTTTAGTTTTTGTTAATTTTAATACTTTTGTTGTTAAGAAAGATATTACATGGAAAAAAGTATTTTTTAGTTTTTGTTAGTTTAAGATCTTACACCACGTACCTTATTTCAGACGAGGTGTTTTCAATTGCTAGTTGCAAACGAGAAATGTCTTCTTTGAGCCTTTCGTTTTCCTTGACAAGCTCTTTAGTTTGACTAAAACAAACAACTGAGACATTAAAATGTTACATGGTGTAAATGTACATAATTCCTACCTGCATTGGTACAGAGAATGACGATTTACAGCCACACACACACAAAAATGTCATATGGTGTAAATGTACACTATTCATTCCTTAATTATGACAGAGAATGATTATTTACACCCAAATTGTTAAATGTTTTCTTCCGTTTAATAGTAAGTAATATTCAATCTTAGGTATTGAGTAAATCTGGTGACATAGGTAGACCTTTTACACCGTTGTCGCAAACAGTTTCTGAAACAATACATGTACCTTATATATAGATAACATCGTCTGTGGGTCGTCATTCAGAAGTCTCAAGGGCGTACTATGGTGGAGTATAGCAGATGGGATGTAGGTCAAGATATTATTAGCGAAAGCCTTGCCGTAGTGGATGACTTGTTTCAAAAGTGCCAGATCTATTATCTTTTTAGTTGCTTTAAAAGATTTCCTGCATAATGGTCTGTTACATTTACAAATTTTATTTTTGTTGTTAAAGAAGATATTATATGTAAAAAAAGTAGTTTTTGGTTTATGTTAGTTTTAAGTCTAACACCACGTACCTTAATACAGACGAGGTGTTTTCAATTGTTAGTTGCAAACGAGAAATGTCTATTACTAGGTTGCCAAAAAACATCAAGTTAAGAAATGTTAATTTCATAAACACTACAGAAGCTGACGAAGATATAATACGTAAAACAAATTAGTTTTTCTTGCTTTTAAGTCTACTACCACGTACCTTAATTCAGATGAGGTGTTTTCAATTGTTA
Organism: Limnoperna fortunei; assembly: GCA_944474755.1. Taxonomy (NCBI): domain Eukaryota; kingdom Metazoa; phylum Mollusca; class Bivalvia; order Mytilida; family Modiolidae; genus Limnoperna; species Limnoperna fortunei. Next base: position 54,845,083 of record OX104115.1, on the reverse strand, counting down.
GTTGCAAATGATAAATGTCTTCCTTAAGCCTTTCGTTTTCCTTGACAAGCTCTTCAGTTTGACTAAAACAGACAACTGAGACACTAAAATGTTACATGGTGTAAATTTACATAATTTCTACCTGCATTAGTACAGAGAATGACGATTTACAGCCAACTTGTCAAATTTGATCACCCGTTTTGTGGTAAGCAATATTCAGTCCTGAGAATTGTGTAAATTTGGTCAGAATGTTGGTTTGCTACCACGTTCCCACAAAAGTCAGTTTAGAAATGTTATTTCCTAAATACTTGAAAAGTTAACGAAGATATTATACGTAAAATGGATTAGTTTTTGGTAGTCTAACACCACGTACCTTGATTCAGATGAGGTGCTTTGAATAGTCTGTTGTAAACGAGAAATGTCCTCTTTGAGCCGTTCATTTTCCTTGACAAGCTTTTCAGTTTGTCTGAAATAGACAATTAAGACACTTATATGTTATATGGTGTAAATGTACACTACTCTTTTCTTTATCATGACAGAGAATGATTATTTACACCAACATTGTCAAATATTTTTCTCCCGTTTCATGGTAAGTAATATTACGTTATGAGTAAATCTCCTGTAATAGATAGATCTGTTAACACGTTGCCTCAACAGTTTCTAAACAAATGCGTTATATATAGATAACATCGTCTAATGGGTTGTCAAACAGAAGACCCAAGGGCGTCCTACGGTGGAGTATAGCAGATGGGATGTAGGTCAAGATATTATTAGCAAAAAGCTTTGCCGTAGTGGATGACGTGTTTCAAAAGTGCCAGATTTATTATCTTTTTAGTTGCTTTTAAAGATTTCCTGCAAAATGGTGTGTTAAATTTTCCAATTTTATTTTGTTAACGATGATATTATATGTAAAAAAGTATGCTTAAGTGTTTGTTAGTTTTAGGTCTAACACCACGTACCTTAATTCAGATGATTTGTTTTCAATTGTTAGTTGCAAACGAGAAATGTCTTGTTTGACCATTTCTTTTTCCCCGACAAGCTCTTTAGTTTGTCTTAAACATGCAACTGAGATACTAAAAATGTTACACGGTGTAATTGTACAGAATTCCTACCTGCATTACGACAGAGAATGACGATTTACAGCCAAATTGTCAAATTTGATGACCCGTTTTATGGTAAGCAATATTCATTCCTGAGAATTGTGTAAATTTGGCCAGAATGGTGGGTTTGTTACCACGTTGCCAGAAAAAGTAAGTTTAGAAATGTTATTTCTTAAACACTTGAAAAGTTAACGAAGATATTATACGTAAAAAGAATTAGTTTTTGGTAGTCTAACACCTCGTACCTTGATTCAGATGAGGTGCTTTGAATAGTCTGTTGTAAACGAGAAATGTCCTCTTTGAGCCGTTCATTTTCCTTGACAAGCTTTTCAGTTTGTCTGAAATAGACAATTAAGACACTAAAATGTTATATGGTGTAAATGTACACTATTATTTCCTTTATCATGACAGAGAATGATAATTTACGCCCACATTGTCAAATATTTTTCTACCGTTTCATGGTAAGTAATATTACGTAATGAGTGAATCTCGTGAAATAGATAGATCTGTTAGCACGTTGCTGCAAACAGTTAACACTTTGCCACAACAGTTTTTTAACAAATGCCTTATATATAGATAACATCGTCTAACTGTGTGTCAAACAGAAGACCCAAGGGCGTCCTACGGTGGAGTATAGCAGATAGGATGTAGGTCAAGATATTATAAGCGAAAGCTTTGTCGTAGTGGATGACGTGTTTCAAAAGTGCCAGATTTATTATCTTTTTAGTTGCTTTAAAAGAATTCCTGCTTAATGGTCTGTTACATTTTCCAACTTTATTTTTTTTTGTTAACGATGATATTATATGTAAAAAAAGTAGTTTTTGGTTTATGTTAGTTTTAAGTCTAACGTGGTGTTAGACTTAAAACTAGCATAAACCAAAAACTAATTTTATTTGTACCTTAATACAGACGAGGTGTTTTCAATTGGTAGTTGCAAACGAGAAATGTATATTACCAGGTTGACACAAACATTAAGTTAAGAAATGTTTATTTCATAAACACTACAGAAGCAGACGAAGATAAAATACGTAAAACAAATTAGTTTTTCTTACTTTTAAGTCTACCACCACGTACCTTAATTCAGATGAGGTGTTTTCAATTGTTATTTGCAAACGAGAAATGCCTTGTTTGAGCCTTTCGTCTTCCCTGACAAGCTCTTCAGTTTGTCTAAAAGAGACAACTGAGACATTAAAATGTTACATGGTGTAAATGTACATAATTCCTACCTGCATTAATACAGAGAATGACGATTTACAGCAAAATTGTCAAATTTTATCACCCGTTTTGTGGTAAGCTATATTCAGTCCTGAGAATTGTGTAAATTTGGTCAGAATTGTGGGTTTGTTACCACGTTGCCAGAAAAAGTAAGTTTAGAAATGTTGTTTCCTAAACACTTGAAAAGTTAACGAAGATATTATACGTAAAAAGGATTAGTTTTTTGTAGTCTAACACCACGTACCTTGATTCAGATGAGGTGCTTTGAATAGTCTGTTGTAAACGAGAAATGTCCTCTTTGAGCCGTTCATTTTCCTTGACAAGCTTTTCAGTTTGTCTGAAATAGATAATTAAGACACTAAAATGTTATATGGTGTAAATGTACACTATTCATCCCTTTATCATGACAGAAAATGATTATTTACACCCAAATTGTCAAATATTTTTCTCCCGTTTCATGGGAAGTAATATTACGTTATGAGTAAATCTCGTGAAATAGCTAGATCTGTTAGCACGTTGCTACAAACAGTAAACACGTTGCCACAACAGTTTCTAAACAAATGCCTTATATATAGATAATATCGTCTAATAGGTTGTAAAACAGAAGCCCCAAGGGCGTCCTACGGTGGAGTATAGCAGATGGGATGTAGGTCAAGATATTATTAGCGAAAGCTTTGTCGTAGTGGATGACGTGTTTCAAAAGTGCCAGATTTATTATGTTTTTAGTTGCTTTAAAAGATTTCCTGCATAATGGTGTGTTACATTTTCCAATTTAATTTTTGTTGATAACGATGATATTATATGTAAAAAAGTATGCCTTAGTTTTTGTTAGTTTAAGGTCTAGCACTACGTACCTTAATTCAGATGAGGTGTTTTCAATTGTTAGTTGCAAACGAGAAATGTCTTGTTTGAGCCTTTCGTTTTCCCTGACAAGCTCTTTAGTTTGTCTAAAACATGCAACTGAGATACTAAAAATGTTACACGGTGTAATTGTACAGAATTCCTACCTGCGTTACGACAGAGAATGACGATTAACAACCAAATTGTCAAATTGTATCTCCTATTTCATGTTAACCAATATCGAGTCCTGAGAATTGTGTAAATTTGGTCAGAACGGTAGGTCTAGATCTGTTACCACGTTGCCACAAAAAGTAAGTTTAGATATGTTTTTTTTCCTAAACAATAGAAAAGTTAACGAAGATATCATAATAATGTAAAAAGGGATTAGTTTTTGGTAGTCTAACACCACGTACCTTAATTCAGATGAGGTGCTTTCAATAGTCTGTTCTAAGCGAGAAATGTCCTCTTTGAGCCGTTCATTTACCTTGATAAGCTTTTCTGTTTGTCTGAAATAGACAAATGAGACACAAAAATGTCATATGGTATAAATGTACACTATTCTTTCCTTTATTATGACAGAGAATGATTATTTACACCAAAATTGTCAAATGTTTTGTCCTGTTTAACGGTACGTTATATTCAGTCTTTGGTATTGAGTAAATATGTTGACATAGGTAGACCTTTTACACCGTTGTCACAAACAGTTACCACGTTGCCACAAACAGTTTCTGAACAAATACATGTACCTTATATATAGATAACATCGTCTATGGGTCGTCAAAGAGAAGGCCCAATGACGTCCTACGGTGGAGTATAGCAGATTGGATGTAAGATATTATTAGTGAAAGCCTTGCCGTTGTGGATGACGTGTTTCAAAAGTGCCAGATTTATTATCTTTTTAGTTGCTTTAAAAGATTTCCTGCATAATGGTGTATTCCATTGTCCAATTTTCTTTTTGTTTTTAACGATGATATTATATGAACAAACGTACGCTTTAGTTTTTGTTAGTTTTAGGTCTAACACCACGTACCTTAATTCAGATGATGTGTTTTCAATTGTTAGTTGCAAACGACAAATGTCTTGTTTTAGAATTTCGTTTTCCCTGATAAGCTCTTTAGTTTGTCTAAAACATGCAACTGAGATACTAAAAATGTTACACGGTGTACTTGTACAGAATTCCTACCTGCATTACGACAGAGAATGACGATTAACAGCCAAATTGTCAAATTTTATCACCCGTTTTATGGTAAGCAATATTCAGTACTGAGAATTGTGTAAATTTCCTCCGAATGATGGGATTGTTACCACGTTGCCACAAAAAATAAGTGTAGAAATGTTTATTTCCTAAACAATAGAAAAGTTAACGAATATATTATACGTAAAAAGAATTAGTTTTTGGTAGTCTAACACCACGTACCGTAATTCAGATGAGGTGCTTTCAATAGTCTCTTGATAACGAGAAATGTCATCTTTGAGCCGTTCATTTTCCTTGACAAGCTTTTCAGTTTGTCTGCAATAGACAGTTAAGACACTAAAATGTTTTATGTCTAAATGTACACTATTCTTTCCTTTATCGTGACAGAGAATGATTATTTACACCCAAATTGTCAAATATTTTTCTCCCGTTTCATGGTAAGTAATATTCGTCAGTCTTACGTATTGAGTAAATCTGGTGAAATAGATATATCTGTTAGCAAGTTGCCAAAAACAGTTAACACGTTCCCACAAAAAATTCTAAACAAATGCCTTATATATAGAAAACATCGCCTAATGGGTTGTCAAACAGAAGCCCCAAGGGCGTCTTACGTGGAGTATAGCAGATGATATGTAGGTAAAGATATTATTAGCGAAAGCCTTGCCGTAGTGGATGACTTGTTACAAAACTGACAGATTTATTATATTTTAGTTGCTTTAAATTATTTTTGTTGTTAAGGAAGATATTATATGCAAAAAAGTACGTATTAGTTTTTGTTAGTTTTAGGTCTAACACCACGTACCTTAATTCAGATGAGGTGTTTTCAATTGTTAGTTGCAAACAAGAAATGTCTTCTTTGAGCCTTTCGTTTTCCTTGACAAGCTCTTTAGTTTGTCTAAAACAGACAACTGAGAAATTAAAATGTTACATTGTGTAAATGTACATAATTCCTACCTGCATTATGACACAGAATGTCGATTTACAGCCAAATTGTCATATTTTATCTCCTGTTTCATGGTAACCAATATTAAGTCCTGAAAATTGTGTAAATTTGAAAAGAACGGTAGGTCTGTTACCACGTTGCCACAAAAAGTAAGTTTATAAATGTTTATTTCATAAACACTAGAAAAGTTAACGAAGACATAATAATAATGTACAAAGGGATTAGATTTTGGTAGTCTAACGACACGTACATTAATTCAGATGAGGTGCTTTCAATAGTCTGTTGTAAACGAGAAATGTCCTCTTTGAGCCGTTCAGTTTCCTTGACAAGCTTTTCAGTTTGTCTGAAATAGACAATTAAGACACTAAAATGTCATATGGTGTTAATGTACACAATTCTTTCCTTTATCATGACAGAGAATGATTATTTACACCCAAATTGTCAAATGTTTTCTCCCGTTTAATGTTAAGTAATATTCAGTATTGAGTAAATCTGGTGACATAGGTAGACCTGTTACCACGTTGCCACAAACAGTTTCTAAAACAATACATGTACCTTATATATAGATAACATCGTCTATGGGTCGTCAATCAGAAGTCTCAAGGGCGTCCTATGGTGGAATATAGCAGATGGAATGTACGTCAAGATATTTTTAGCGAAAGCCTTGCCGTAGTGGATGACGTGTTTCAAAAGTGCCTGATCTATTATCTTTTTAGTTGCTTTAAAAGATTTCCAGCGTAATGGTGTGTTACATGTACCAATTTTATTTTTGTTGTTAACGAAGATATTATATGTAAAAAAAGTAATTTTTGTTTTTTTTTTAGTTTTTAAGTCTAACACCACGTACCTTAATTCAGATGAGGTGTTTTCAATTGTTAGTTGCAAACGAGAAATGTTTATTACCAGGTTGCCACAAACATTAAGTTAAGAAATGTTTATTTCCTAAACACTACAGAAGCTGAGGAAGATATAATACGTAAAACAAATTAGTTTCTCTTACTTTTAAGTCTACTACCACGTACCTTAATTCAGATGAGGTGTTTTCAGCTGTTAGTTGCAAACGAGAAATGTCTTGTTTGAGCCTTTCGTTTTCCTTGACAAGCTCTTCAGTTGTTCTATAACAGACAACTGAGATACTAAAATGTTACATGGTGTAAATATAATTAATTCCTACCTGCATTATGCCAACGAATGACACATAACACCCAAATTGTCAAATTTTATCTCCTGTTTCATGGTAACCAATATTCAGTACTGAGAATTGTGTAAATCATGTTAGAACGGTAGGTCTATTACCACGTGGTCACACATGGGTTGTGCTCTGCCAGCAAGGATTAAATCGAGCTATCATAACAAATATGCAGTTTTGACAAATGCAATCAATGTTTAACAAAAGTCAACAGTCCACTATTTTTAGCATCTGATCCATATACACAATTTCTTTAAATTATGTAGAATTGTATAGCAAGTAATAGTCGGCTATCAGGCATTGTATTATAATAGCTTGGTCACACAACTAACTACGGACAGTTGCGTCAGATGATAAAACAATGAAGACATCATAAATCAACTGTTAGAGTACAAAAAAATAACAAATGCGCATCCGCTAAAACAGAAAAATCAACTAGTATCGTACCGCTGCGCGGTTTACTGTCTTACTCTGCTTTTAACATAGTCTAAAGCTGCATGTTGATTTGAAATTTCTTCCTTGAGCATTTCTTTTTCCAGTGCAAGTGTCGGACTGAAAAGTTTATTACATTTAAATTTTCGTTTACTTTTTTCCGTTTGTCAGACCTTGCAATACTAAAACTACATAAGGTACAGACGGAAAACAAAGTGTTTCTATAGTAATGCGTTATAGCTCAAGAGGATGGGTTAATGGGTCATAAAACTAAGCTACCCTGGTCGTCCTACTTTCGAGAACATAAGATGTAATGTAGTTGAGCAAATAAAAGACCAAAGCAGGTGACGTGTTTTAAAATTGCCATGTGTATTACAACTACAATACCCCATTTGAAAAGACATTGCATATGTAGCTTACCCATTTAATTAAGGACAAATTTAATATTCAATCTTACCCAACACAAGTCTTTTTATTTAACATCTTGTACAGATAACCAGATAGATTGGTCACACAATAAATACATACAGTTGCTCAAGTGTTTAGCTTCTTAAAAATCTAACCCGACGTCTTGTCACGTTCTAAATTTCTCTTATACTACACAAAATTATCAAACAAAAAGTACATACTCATTTAATTTTGAAACAGAAACAGAAAATTCAGACACCAAAAGGGTACGTGCCGTAAAAGAGCATAAAAATCAGACCGAACAACAGAAACCACATAAATAACAAGAAACATAGTTTAATGTTGACTGTCTGCTCTTTAGATTTTGTCTCATTCTGGTATGCATCTTGTAACTCCTCTTACATGCTTTTGAGTAGTACTACTCATTACAATTGATATATTGTAAGATTCATATAATTATTTGTCTCAAGCTAACATATGTTTTAATATCTGTCAGCTGTATCATGCTAACTTTTGTCATTATATAAATTTTGTTAATTTTTTTTTTATAGTTTTTACCTTAACAGACTGAAAGGCACAGTAAGCAATGCGATCAATTTTTGTCCGTTGTCATTGTTATCTGTCCATTTATTTTCCTCCTCTTAAAACACTAGGCAGTTTCAATCAAACTTAGTATAGGTGATCTCTGTTGGTCATTTACTAAACTTTATCCGATAGCCGAATTGTGAGCTGCAAATTTGCAGTCTCAAGAAAAGGGGTTGCTAAAAATTTAGCCCATATGGGAGCCACTGATGAAACTGAACAAAATTATTAATTCGCCCGAATATACTCCTTTTATCAAAACATGTTCTGATTTGAACTGTCGTTTGTCCCTTGTGTTCTTGTTTTGCGCGGATTTTTGTCTTGTCTTAGGGTTTTAAGTGATTTTATTAAATGTTATGTTTGTGATAACTTTTTTTCCTCCGTTTATATTTAAGTAATAAATTACGGAGGCTGTGATTTATCATTGTTTTAAAAAACGGGGTGACCATTTATGTCGTATTATTTAATACCGAGCGACAGCGACAAATAAAATAACGACATAAATGGTCACACCGTTGTTAAATAATGATAAATTACAACCTCCGTGAATTATTTCTATTCTAAAAAGACAATTACAGTACATTCATGATATTTTCGTACCTTTTGAAAACCTCATTTCCGCCATAAACTGGCTGTTTTGTCAAAATAACACACAATATATTGCAACGGATAATTACAGCGTGCCGCTATTTATATGTTTAATAAATCATATGCAATAGCTTTTCAGTGGGAGTTACAGTTTTTTAATTAGAACAGCCCTTCAAAACACGCCCTTCTTGTCGCGTGTTGCTCATATATAAATCACTTTTTACCACAGTTGTGGTCTCAAAGCCTTTGAAGCAGGTAATATTAGAATAATATTTATATTGGATGCATGTACCTAGATAACCAGTACGTTGAATTCTGACTGTTGGGGCAGACGAGACATACTTTAGCATCCACTCTTGTTTGCTGACATAAAACTGTCGGGATTGTAGTTCAATTTCATCAACCAGATGTTAAACCAAATCTCCCACTAACTTGATACAGAATTAAAACAATACAAAAACTAGAGGCATTTTAGAACTCGAATTGAGCACATGTAGTATTTTGGTCACCCGGAACATCTCATAGATCTATAGAGAAGTTTACACATGATGACCTGTCATTGTATAAAGTATCATGGACAGACAGATAATGTGAAACACCTTTTTACCCCAACTTATATGCAGGGTATATCAACATAATCTAATAAGTAACACGATTTAACTTTTTAAAGAAATAAAAGAGTACTATTTAAACTATCAAAACCAGAAATAATTACGACATAACAATTGCCTTTACAGTATAAACTTTCAAAGGTCAAAAGTATCTTACCACGCCGAGAACGGTAACTCGCCTTGGAGAGATAGTAACTCGCCGTGGCCAGATAAATAACTCGTCGTGGCCAGATAGTAACTCGCCGTCGCGAGACAAGTAACTTGCCGTGGCGAGATAAGTGGTGGAAAGATAATAACTCGCCGGAAGAGCTATAAATTATCTAACACAGGTGGGAGGGCAAGACGGGAAAATCTCAGACACCCAAGTGAACAGATTTCTGAAGACCTAAAGAAATCTTTCACGCGGGTGTTTAAGAATTTCTCGTCTTGCCCCACCAACGGTGTTTGATTCTTTTTCTCAGTAACAAGATTTAAAAAATCCGGTGCTGTTGTTGGAAGATGTCAACAAATAGAGTTATCTACCCCGAAAGTAATCTCCATTCGTTGCGTCAACGTGTTTGTTTTAATGTGTACCGTTATCATATTGTGGCATAAATTGGGTCATGGTAGCTCAGATAAGTTGTTTTCTGCTCAAACAACACAACTGAAGCAAATATTTTATGATTTTTATTGCTGAACTGACAGTTGACGTCACAATACTTTTTACGGGAAAATAAGCGTAAAATTCTTATCTCACCCACGGGTGGAGACTAATAGGTTCTTTCATACGTTTTTGGGAAAGACCGGTTGATCTTCCACGAGTGATAAAAATTTTATGTCTTTTCGAGAGTGGAGCGCAGCGAAACGAGCCAAAAGACATAAAAATGTCTATCACGAGTGAAAGTTCACACGGGCTTTCCCAAAAACGCATGAAAGTACCTATTTCTTCCGTAAACCAACAACTTTCACATTGCTATATCCTATAGACTCCCGATTGTTTTATACTCCATTGTCTCTGACATCCAATCAGAACGCCGGAAACAAGAACGTCATAGAAGAACGTTGTTATGCTTCCATAACAACGTTCTTGTTTCTGGCGTTTTGATTGGATGACGCAGCAAGTACAGATGTGTGCGCGTGAGCTCATCTGTACTGGGTCATCTGTACCAGAAATCGGCGATTTACGGAAGAAAATGATATCTCAACCAGCTAAAAATAGATACCATGTTGTCTCATTAGTAAGAACATATTTTCCTTATAAGCTTACGCATATTTGAAACTAAAAATACTTAATGAATATTATTCCACAATTTATGACAACGAAAAACCTTTTTCCGTCAATGATACGCCATAGAAAATATTTTAATGCGTTCGTTGCGTAGAAGAATGATTGTACATGTACAATAGAATTCACTTTCACAATTTTTAAAATACTTTTTTACAATTAAAATGTTTCCTATTGCTTTCATATTGTCTTGTTTCCATTGATGATGGATTTCTTGAAACAGTATTATAATGCCAAAAACAAAACTATCTTTAATAATTTTTATGCCGTCAACATTTTTTATCTGTTAATTTATGGGCATTATTTGCATACTGAAACGTGTCTTATTGTTAAAAGTTGCTGAAATTTCAATATAGTATTAAACTCATAAACAAAAGTTTCTTTTATGATCGTCCTTATTTATCTATTTCTCGCGCGACTCTGAAAAAGTCGTATACAATGGGCAACGATGTAATACGAACAAGAGATATGAAAAATACATAGTGACAGTCCTTGGCGAAAAAAGATGTCCCGCGCTACACAATTAGCCACGCAAATTACAGTTTTCCTTTCCTCATAAGAGAAATAGGTTTCTCAAATCGTGAGAATTGTATATCGCATGATATCATCTCTCGTTATTTAATTTTAACTAAAAAATAAACTTGCTTAGGTCGTTGAAATTAAATAACTCGAAATAATATAAAGCTGTATACGATACTCACTGATTATGAAACCTTTAAATCTGTCATCATTACAGCTTTTATGTCCTGTAACAATTATTGCAGAGCAGAAAACATATAAAAAAGTTCTTACTTTCGACCAGTAAGGCTAGTGTCCCATACGATTTGTAAGTAAAATGTTCATATTGGATGGCGTTCTTAAAAGTCCAGGGCTGATACGGGCTAGTATCAGATCTGAACTTTAAAAAGGAATTAAAAATGCAAAAAAAAATAACTATTAAAAAAACGTGATAAGCAAGTATATATTAGGTCATCGAAAACTAATACTTCCAAATGTATATGTGTTCATTTGCGATTTTTACAGTCAATATTAATTTGATCATTAGTTAATCTTAGTAGTAGAAAATTGCCAATTTTGTTAGCTTGATCTGTGCGCACGGGATACCGTAGATATATTTTTTAGTCGAACAAAGCAAAGATAAAAGAAAGAGCTACATAATAAATAGGGACTTGCTACAAAGATGGGACTGCCCGTCGCTGTCAGATTCTCGGTATTATTCACATGATAAAATTGCTTACTTGGCCTTAAACAAAACCTTACACCCACACAAACACTACAATATATATTATAAATATTTTATGTTACATAAGACTGATTATACTTACTTTGATATTACCGAAGTTTCTCCTAAAGCTGATTTATCATCCGAAATATCTTTTTCTGGGATTTCATCTCTCTGTACATCGTTCTGACTTGGGCTGAAATAGTGTCAGATCTTGAAAATTTCACTAAATGCATTAGCATGAATATTAGAAATTTCATTAATGCAAAACACTTAGATTCCGTAAGAAAAAAACGTATTGCTAGTCTTTTATATTTACATGTATTGCATATAAAGTAACTATATTGGTTTGAAAAAGAGTACATGTAACTACATGTATCCCGGCAAATCGGCTGTATTATTAGTTTGGTTAATTTAACTGCGTTTTAAATGTCGATTATTTGACGACGTTTTATGCAACTTTCAGCGACATTTCTGCTATAGCCTGGTTTTATAGGGGAGAAAGCAAAAGCACTCACTGGTTTGAACTCCAACAGTTAAGGTACATATTTTAAATCACATATTTGTTTCTGAACCAAATTAAATCAATTGTTCAAATTGTCTGCAGCTGCAAATTTTACCAACCTCATTCCATTGTTTTCGTTCTGGACATGCACTGAGGATGGTACCTTGCCAATCCCGTTTTCCGCGTGTACTGATGAATCATCGCATTGGTCATCTATGCTGTAAAAAACAGGCAGATGTAGGAAAAGATGTGAGATTTGTCTTGTGTGATATCTCAAAGGCTTTTGATAGAGTTTGGCACAAGGGTTTATTATATAAATTACAAAAATTGGTATATATGAGGATTTACTACATGTTTTACAAGATAGACAGCAGAAGGTAGTTTTTGAAGGATTAGGTTTATTTGGGGGGGGGGGGGGTAATTGATGCTGGTGTACCCCAAGGTTCATTTCTAGGACCTTTTTTATTTCTTATCTATATCAACGACATTATGGATGGAGAGAATTGTAGCATTAAGCTTTTTACGGGGGATACATCTCTCTTTGTTATTATAAACAATCAAAATTATGTATAAGCTGCTGAATAACTATCATCAGACTTAACACATATATATAGTTGGGCTTTCAAATTTAATTCTTCAAAGACTGAATCCTTACTGTTTTCACGTACGGAAGTGGCAAACCATTCTGTCTTCTTTGGAAGCCCAGATAACCAAGTGAAGAATGTACTTGTTCATACACATTTAGGTCTTGACTTCAAAAGTAATGCAAAATGGAGTAGCCACATAAAAAAAATTATAAAAAGGCATCTGATCGACACAAAATTTTACAAAATATCAGGTGACAGGAAAAGCACTCATCAAAATATATCTCTCTTTCATTCAGCCAGTTTTGGAATATTGTGATATAGTATGGAACAACTATACTCTATATGAAGCAAATCTATTTGAGTGTGTACAGGTTGAAGACGCAAGGATCATTACGGGTCTCCGTGTCAGCTCCTCAAAATCAAAATAATACGAGGAATTTGGCTGGGAACACTTACATAAGCGTAGGGAAAATCATTAACTTGTTCTCATGTTTAAAATAATAAATGGCATTGTTCCTGATTATTTATCTCATATAGTACAACCCTTTGTTGATAACCTACATAATTATAACCTACGCCAACAAATATCTAGTGACTATTTGCATCTTACCAAGCACAATAAATTCTTGGAATAACTTACCAACATCAACAAAGTCCAGTCCCTCTGTTGGTGTGTTTTAAAAACGTTTAAACTCAGACCAAATAAAGGCACTTGAATGTTTTAACACATGCAATAGAAAAGAAAATATGCACCTTTGTCAACTAAGGAATGAAGCTAGCAACTTTTTCCTCCACATTCATGATATACTTAAAATAATATAAACTATTCTATTCAAAACCCAGACTGTTAGAAGTAAACTAAAATACAGAATAGGCAACTATTGTGATAATAATTATTTAATTTTCCATAAGATAACTCAATATTTAGTTCATGTTTTCTTTTAATTTTGCACCATTGATAATACTAGAGTTGTCTTTCTTGCTACACAATTATTGATACAATTGTACATAGTATATTTTTATATTTGTTGATATATTATTCCACCTGTTGAATGTTGCCTAAATGGAGAGGATATATATAGGCATTGCCTGCTATCCAATCCATTTCAGATTTATTTCTGAATAAAGCATGTTTAAAACAAAAACAAAAACATGTATGGTGTTCATTTATTCTTCTTAGTTCATATTATTAGTTACAAAGGCAGTTGCTGATTTACACAAGATTTACGGGGTTAGACAATTTTATAAGGGGCGAGTGCGTAGCGGGAGTCCATATATAAAATATACTATCTTAGTTTATCTTGTATCAGGTCAGCAATTGCCTCTGAAATGAATATATATTACTGATTTTTATTCTCTGTGTTTCAATGTCGATAAGAACACTAACTCTTAAAATATACCTCTTGCATAAAATACGGAGTCGCCTTGTGAAGCCAGTCAAGAATGAAGATTCGTACAAAAGGTACATATAAGATATTCATAGATCTTACAACTATTGAAACCAAGAAACTCGACCGTTAAAAAGAGGCGAAAGTCCAGGGAAAATTGCAAATACGGATGTAGACAAACAAATACAGCGAAAAACAAATATACAAAAACCTACCAGAAACGCTGTACGTTGAAAGTCATGATGATTTCTATGCATTAAAGACTAATCATTTAACAATCGACTGATTCCATATATTGGATAGGAACTAGTTATCTGTTTTGGAGAAACTGAGTTTAACCATGGTTTTAAGTGGGGTTCGTGTCGCTCGTCATTGGTTTTGTGTTAAACTTTAGGAATTGTGGTTGTTTACAAGATTGTTCTAAAATATCACCTAAGCGCTTTATAGTCATGTTATCGAAAACTGGTACAAATTGATTAAATATTACCTGGACACGACAAAACGACAGTTTTAAATTATTTTAATCATTTTCAACATGATTTTATTTGTTTTTCTAAATGGTGTTTAACGCTACTTTCAGCAATTTTTCAGCTTTATCATGGCGTTCGTTTTTTATTGGGGACGGAAGCCGGAGTACCTGGAGAGAACACCCCGACCTGCGGTAGGAACACTGGTAATCCTTGTCAATTAAGATAGGTGTCGAGTACACCCTGCCCACAGTGAGACTCGAACCCGCAACCTCAGTGTTTACAGACCACGTGATCAATAGTAGATGACTAACGACCTTAACCCTTCGGCCACCGGACGCCCAATGTCAAATTGAGATATAAAATATTCCTGGACTGGAAGGAGAAAGATGCATTCAAACAAAATAAAAAGATTTTTGTGCTGGGATGCCAACACAGAAGTCGCCTTAAAATCCCCATGGAAAGTATTTCAAATCAGTCCATTAAAATATGCCTAGAAATCAAATTTCGTTGAAATCGGACAAAATTGACTTTTTTAGGGAGTGTGGAAAGATGGCCGCCTTTACAAAATGACGGCGTTCGCTTCAAATTGGTTTTAATAAAAATGCACAGGATATTCAACTGTATCAGTGTGCCAATTTTCATTGAAATCCGTCAAGCCATCACCAAGATCTGAGAAATGTACTTTTATTTTCAACGGCGGACAATTTGAAAATGGCGGCCATCTTAAAAATTTGAAAAGTTGATTGCACTCCTTTGAGTGATCCTCTATAACCTCATCAAGTTTCAAATTGATCCGTCAAAGCGTTTTAACGTAATTGTGCGGACAAATTCATGTCTTAACAGTAGAAGATTTTTTTAATTTATTTATTTATTTTTTTTTTTTGGGGGGGGGGGGGGTGTGGTAAAATGGCACCATGCGCATCAGTTTTTTTTTCTCGTAAAAAATGCTCAGGAAAGTCCACTGTATCAGTGTATTAATTTTCATTGTCAAGCCATCACCGAGATCTGAGATATGTACTTTTTATTTTCCACGGCGGCCATTTTGAAAACGCGGCAATCTTGAAAATTTTAAAAGTTGATTGCACACCTCTTAGTGACCCTCCATATCCTAGCCAAGTTTCAAATTGATCGGTCTAAGCTTTTAAACATAATCGTGCGGACAAATTCATGTCTTAAAAGAATTTTAGGGGGTGTGGTAAAATGGCTGCCATTACAAAATGGCGACATTCGCGTCAAATTTTCTATAGTACAAATGCTCAGGATAGTTAACTGTATCAGTGTACCAATTGTCATTGAAATCGCTCTGGTCATCCCCGAGATCTAAGAAATGTACCGTTTTTATACCCCCCGCTTGAAAAGCGGGGGATATATAGTGTTCATGGTGTCCGTCCGTCCTTCCGTCCGTCCGTCCGTCCGTCCGTTACACTTTCTATTATTTGCAACTCCTCCTACACCACTGAAAGGAATTTGATGAAACATACAAAGAATCTTTGTCTCTTAGTGCCATTGTGCAGGAGATAATTAACATTTTGATCGGAATGATATTTGGGGTTTCCCATAGAAAAACATGGACTTTGTCATTGACCTAAAGGGGTCCCTATCTCTTATGTGCAACTCCTCCTACACCACTGAATGGAATTTAATGAAACTTACACAGAATGCTTGTCACATAGTGCCATTGTGCAGGAGATATTAAACATTTTGATCGGATCGATATTTGGGGTTTCCCATAGAAAAACATGGACATTGTCATTGACCTAAGGGGGGCCTCATCTCTTATGTGCAACTCCTCCTACACCACTGAATGGAATTTAAAGAAACTTACACAGCATCCTTGTCACATAGTGCCATTGTGCAGGAGATATTAAACATTTTGATCAGATCGATATTTGGGGTTTCCCATAGAAAAACATGGACATTGTCATTGACCTAAGGGGGTCCTCATGTCTTATGTGCAACTCCTCCTACACCACTGAATGGAATTTGTTGAAACTTACACAGAATCCTTGTCACATAGTGCCATTGTGCAGGAGATATTTATTATTTTGATCGGAATGATATTTGGGGTTTCCCATAGAACAACATGGACTGTCATTGACAAAAGGGGATACCCATTTCTTATGTGCGACTCCTCCTACACCACTAAATGGAATTTGATTAAACTTACACAGAATGTTGTCACATATTGCCACTGTGCACTAGATATATAACATTTCGATTGGAATTATATTTGGGGTTTTCCATAGAAAAACATGGACTTTGTCATGGACATAAGGGATACCCAGCTCTTATGTGAAACTCATTCCTACACCACTGAATGGAATTTGTTGAAACTTACACAGAATCCATGTTACATAGTGCCATTGTGCAGGAGATATTTAACATTTTGATCGGAATGATATTTGGGGTTTCCCATAGAAAAACATGGAGTTTGTAATGGACATAATGGGTTACCCATCTTTTATTTACAATTCCTCCTACACCACTGAATGGAATTTGTTGAAACTTATACAGAATCTTGGTCACATATTGCCATTGTGCATTGGATATTAAACATTTTTATCAGAATATTATTGGAGGTTTGCCATAAAAAAACATGGACTTTGTCATTGACATAGGGGATGCCATTCTTTGGGGGATTGGGGAGGGTTACATGTATTATCTGCAATTTCGCCTTCACGTTTAACTAGATAAAGTTTCAATTTCATAATTAAGAACACCTGAATTTTCAAAGTAATTGTGAAGCGGGGGGTATCAATGGTGAGCATCGCTCACAGGTGTTTTTACTCTAGTTTTTTCAACGGCGGCCATCTTGAACCTTTTAAATGTTACGTGCACCCCTTTGAGTGATCCTCAAATTGACCGGTCAAAGCGTTTTCATGTAATCCTTCGGACAAGTTCATGTCTTAGAAGTGGAATAATAACCAGTGCTGATTGTGTTTGTCATTTAAGGGCAATAACCTCTATAAGGAGTCATCTGACAATTTCAGACCAATTAAGTGAATTGTAGGGCTTTTATTGCTGATCATTTGTGCTTTGTATAATTTTACTCTAGATGTTATGGTTTTTAAGTTACAGAACAAAAACGGAAAATTTCATAAAAAAATTGCAATTTAAGGGCAATAACTCCTATAAGAAGTCATCTAACAATTTCAGAGTTATATGGTAATTGTAGGGCTTGCATTGCTGATTATTTTTGCTATTAACAGTTTCACTCTAGCTGTAACAGTTTTTAAGTTACAGGACAAAAACAGAAAATTTCATAAAAATAGCCATTTATGGGTAATAACTAATATAAGGATTTGTCTGACAATTTCAGACCAATCAAGTTAATTGTAGGGCCTTTATTGTTGATCATTAGTGCAATTTACAGTTTCAGTCTAGCTGCTATAGTTTTCAAGTTACAGGACAAAACGGAAAATTTCATAAAAAATTGCCATTTAAGGGCAATAACTCCTATAAGGAGTCATCTTACAATTTCAGACTAATTACAGTAAATTGTAGGGCTTGTATTGGTGATCATTTTTGCTATTGACAGTTTTATTCTAGCTGTTATAGTTTTTAAGTTACGGGACAAAAAGGGAAAATTTCATAAAAAAATTGTCATTTATATATAAGGGAAATAACTCATATAAGGAATCATCTGACAATTTCAGACATATAAGTGAATTGTAGGGCTTATATTGCTGATCATTTTTGCCATTTACAGTTTCACTCTACCTCTTATAGTTTTCAATTTATATTGTAAATACCGAGAATTTTGTCAAAAATCGTCATTAAAGGGCAATAACTGTTCTATTTTTGTCTGTTTATCAACACCTTGGGTACAAACTTGAAACTAGGAACCCAAAGGATGATTGTGGCCAAGTTTGAAAAAAATTGGCCCAGTGGTTTCAGAGGAGAAGATTTTTGAAAAAGGTTACGACGGACGACGGACGCCAAGTGACGGCAAAAGCTCACATGGACCAGTCCAGGTGAGCTAATAATAATAATAATAATAAGAATAAGAAACGGGGCAAAAACAATAAATCGCCAAAACTTTGGTTTGTACGACTTAAAACATAAGAACTAAACAAGTGACAAGCGAGAGCAGAAAATTCCTTAAATCGTTTGGAGAAAAAAAATAAATTAAATTTGGAAATAAAATTTTAAATCTTTTGTAAATAAATTATGTATATACAGCCGGATTCAAGCCGGCGATCAGTGAGGAGGTAGTACTCGTGACCAACGAATGACATAAAGTCAAAAAGTGAACCAATACATCTTCGATTGTTTTTTTTCTATGCTGAAAGAGAATTTTTTTACATTAAAATTTGTACATGTTAATACGACATTTTACTATAGTCAGTGTGTTTTAATGTAGAAACCAGCCGTATTGTATTTACAGTATAAGGAGATATGGAGGTCAAGTGTATGTTCAAAAATCTGAAGTTAGGAACGAAAGCTCATTCTTGAACGTATGTCAAATGGAGGGGATCTACATGTACATGTATGATTTAAGATCGTAGCGGGACCGACTATATAGGCGTTGTAGAGGATACATCAAGACATCAGAATAGAAATGTAAAGGACATAATTGGACATGTATCGTTCGGAACGAAAACTAGATTGGAACCTATTTGAAAACGGTTATGGTGTCTGATTTTGGTCAACTTTACAGATCGTGAAGGGGACCGATTATATAAGTGTTGTAAATGAGACATCACGGCATCGCTATCAGAATAGAAATGTAGATGTCACGTTCACAAATCTGTGGTTCGAAACTTTGACCCCAACACACCAAAAAACTTTCATTTGATATTTACCCTATCCAAATGATCAGATCCGTATCGTTAATTACTTAAGTAATACATTGAGAGCTGTAATGTATTATATGTTTATTATCCAAAACGTTTGGATACTGGGATATTTGTAAAATCTTTTCCGCTTTTTATTTATACTTGTACGTAACTGATGAATATTCAGGTATAACGGTAGCAAATGTGTACCGGTTAGCAGGTTACCAGATTGTGTACCCTACATTAAGTACAACGCTGAGTACTGTGTTTTGTTTTGATTAACTCAATAGTGGTAATAGATGTGTAAAATTTTTGTCTATGAGTTCCTGCATGAATTAAATTAAAAAAATTGCTAAAATTTTTCTCAGATCTTGCCTGGGACCATACTGGGAGGGTTCCCAGTGCTCGCTCGACCCACAGAGCAGCCCAGCGCGTCCCCGGATGGCGGATAGAGGAGACCCTCTCGTTGGGGGGTTGTCAGGTCATAATACGGAAAGCCTGACCGCGGACCGTAGTGGGAAACGTATTTGGAGAGTGCCACGCTCCTTGCACGATAAACACCCCTTTTGTAGATTTCGAAAAAGAGTAGGCTCATTGTAGCCGCTACAAAAGGCTAAATTTTCCGCCCTACCAAAACTCCATACTTTTCCAGTGGCAGTCAAAATTGTATTCCCTGTGACCCATCCCAACCCCATTTTCGTTGATTTATTGTTTGTTAACTTGTTCCCGTCCTAAATATAGCTGAAATACTGCTCGCTGGACGTAAAGCAGACATCCAATCAATCAATCTCAGATCTTGCAAGATAAAATTTTGGTAATTTTTTTAACAATTTAGTATTTTTACATTTACTGCATTAGAAAGTGCATGTAATAGATGAAGCGTCTTAAAATGTTTGAACTGGCGAAAAAGAAATTGGTCACGGATATATATATGGCACATATGTTTAAAATGTTGAATGACAGTTTATTCATTTCTTAGCCCAGGTAAATGCTGATCAATGTTAGAAAGGTATGCAAATCCAGAAAAGTTAGTATTTTTGACTGACCAAAACTTTTGCTACTGTTCTACCACAGGGACCTGTACAAATCGATTTACTTTCGCTTTCGAATGATACTTGATCGATTTTGTTAAGTGTGTGAGAAGGAAAGAAACAGAGTCTTTACCCGCCAACTTTCAATAATTGAAAAAAATATTACTTTAACCCTATCTACACGAGTTTGTAATTATTTCTGTTCGGAATTGAGTTATCTTCATGAAAAGCCCTACCTTTACGTTCCAATGTCATTTAACTCTTAAATTTTAATAATTTTATCAAGTTTGAAACGAAACGGACAATAACCCTGGACGGAAGTGGTGGACTTTATCGTTTGTCTTGTTAAGGCCTTTCAGTACTCACTATCTCAGTAACGATAAAATCCACTTCCGTCAAGGTTTATTATCCGTTTCGTTTCAAACTGGTTGAAATTATTTCAGCCGTATTTCAGCTATATTCATAAGCATGCATTAATTCTGTATGTTGGTAAGAGTAGTTTATTCCAGTCGCTACATTAAGCTTATCACATGTTTTAATGGTACAATAGATTAATAGGTTAACAAGAGTCTTTATTAGTGATCTGGGATTTCTTCCACGAGTGAGAAAAATTACGTCTTTCCACAAGTGCAGCGAGTGTAAGAACCTAATTTTTCCGTAAACTAACAACTTTCACATCGCGATATCCTTTCCATCGTTTAATACTAGACATCGAATTAGAACGCCAGAAACAAGAATGTTAATGAAGAACTTTGTTAAGTTACCATAACAACATTATTGTTTCGGGAGTTTTGATTAGCTAGTCTACCCATGACAGACACGGACGCTTACAACTTTCTATTATAAAAGTGAGAAAAAACGGAAGAAAAATTGTTTTACTTACCAAACAATGGATCCAAATATTTCACCAAATCCAGATAAAGTTAAAGGTACTGCATGGAATGCAATTTTGTTTGGAGGTACGATAATTGCTTGTCTGTCTTCTGACTGCTTTAATTGAATGTTAATCTGTGTCCAAATTTTCATAAATGCTACTGGGGATTTAACATGTTTAAGCAAATGTACATTTTTCGCGGTTTTGATAATCTTGTCTAAATAACCCTTTTTAGTTGAATACACACTAGCGCATTGTATTTCATTTTTATTTATCTCTCTTTGGAAACTATCTATTGTGTTTGAACATAACTGTTTGAAATAAGAACTTTGTTTGTTTATTTCTTTTCTAATTTCCAAACACAAGCTTTTGTTTTCTGCATACTTTGTCATTAACAGTTTTGTTTCACTTTCACTTTCACCTAATCGATGCAGGAAATCCTTTACGGTAGATTGTACAGTATCAAAAGCATTCTCCAATTTCACAGTGTTATGATTTGCATGATTCTTAACGCCACAATCGGTACATACCAGTTCGTAACATGATGGACAAAATTGTGTAACACGCCGGGTATGACATCTACAAAGGCCAGAAACAACGCAGTATTCTTTGAACAAGTTACATACATCGTTTTGTTTGTGAGAAGTAATACATATATCACAACAATTAATATAACATACGTCACAACAACCACTTTTATCGCGTAAATTACAAACTAAACAGGTGTTGTAACAGGTGTTGTAGGTCGACATATTTTCCTATTATATTATTTCCGTTTTAAAACGAAAGTAAGTTGAACTTTGTTCAGTGCGGTTTAAGGGAGATAACAACAATAAGATTGAATAATCAAAATTGTCAAAAATAAATGATAGCCTTACATGCCTTAGTGATTTTAAACCTTAAATGTTATATATATTCTTAAAAGTTATGCGATAGAAAAGTAACGCGATAGAAATAACGCAATAATGACATGAACGTTCACTCGTACAGATTGTTAATACACGAATGTAGATTTATTCGATACAATTTTTTTCCGTGTAGAATGTAAGAGTATAAAAGCTTTTTGAAAGACGAAAATACTGATAAGTTCGTGGAATGACTTAAACTGGCAGGAAACAGTATAGCACCAGAGAAACTATGGAGAGTTGGGCAGATGCAGTAATTTTGTCTTTTGTAGTTGGTAAAAATGTCTTGTTGCGAGGCACTCACCTTACACGTTACCTACTATACTTTGAGACCAGTCTTCGTTCTTTTGATCTGCAAATAACTGCAAGTGTGCAGCCTCTGGCCGATATGAGAAGCGCTCTTGTTATGAGAACCGTTGATGTGAGTATATTGAGATCAGTTGTTTACTCATGGCGGGGGGGGGGGGGGGGGGGTAACTAGGGATCCTTGTAGGTACAGGTCTGCGGACGGAGATTTGAAAACCCACACTATTCCTATATTTTCGGACGTTATGAAACGGGACCTAATCGTATTTTGAATGATTAAATCAGACCTATTCATGTATTTTATTATTGCACATACCCACTGACAAAATAGCCCATTCACTACAAAAATGATCAAGTGATGTTAATGGAGCACTTTGGTTGTAATATCACCGAGGTTTACATGGGCCTAAGATCAGAATTGAGGCATGAATATATTTAATTTTTAACCACCCAATGATATATATTTCAATGAAAAAAGCTACCTTTTCATATATTTTGGAGAGCCAAAAAAGTGACCCTTTCGGGCCG
This sequence comes from Limnoperna fortunei, assembly GCA_944474755.1. Lineage (NCBI taxonomy): Eukaryota > Metazoa > Mollusca > Bivalvia > Mytilida > Modiolidae > Limnoperna > Limnoperna fortunei. The sequence goes on along the minus strand of OX104115.1, from coordinate 54,822,143 downwards.
CACATCCGTATTACCCTATATATACCAAGTTACTCATCCCGTGTGTTAACTGTTCCCTGCTAACTACTTTATGTAGTAGTTAGAGTAATGGAAACTTGCAGACAGGATTGGGTACAATATTGATCATTCACTTGTTATTCATTTTTCCCACATTTAACTTTATTACAAATTAATTTTCATTGATATTAAATGCTCATGAACCGCGGGACTCGCTGGCCGAGTGGTTTAGGTAGTTCGTCGCCTATTGATTACGAGTTCTGTCAACACTCTGGTTAGCTGGTTCGAGTCTCACGGCGGGCAGGGTGTACTCGATTCCAATCTTAATTGACAATGATTGTATGTTTTCCTACCTAAGGTCGAGGGTTTTCTCCGGGTACTCCTGCCTTTTACCCTAATAAATACTGGACGTCATGATACAGCTGAAAAATTACTGAAAGTGGTGTTAAACGTCATTCAAATACACAAACAAACAATATACCTATGAACCTCTTATCAGTACTTTAATCACAGTCGAACACGCCTGTGATGTATACCTAATTATCTACAACCCTCGTCCATTCCAAGAGACATGCTTTACATTTCGATCTCTTTTAATACAAATAAATCACTTATAGCGATTGCAACATTTGTAGTTCCTTTTTTAAATTTCAATTATACGCTTTGCCACGCATAGGGAAGGAAAAATTAATTACTTCGTAGAGCCGAAAAAGCGAATATGAATCAGAACGCATATTTTGAACTATTTCAGAAGAAAACCTTTTTATACATACATGTACATGTAAATTGTGTACTCCGATAACGCTCGTAATGTTCTGACATAAGGCTGCACTTATCCAAAGAGTTTATATTCATGCAATTGTTTTTTTTATGTAAAATTTAATCGCGTAAAATTACATTATTTCAGAATTGGCATTGATTCTCCTTAATAATTATAATAATTTGTGTGTGTAAACGATACAGGCCCTGTTTTGTAAACTGTTATTGTGGGATAACTATGTTTTAAAATAATGGTTGATTTGATTGAATGGTTTTTAAATTTCAGGAACCAGTATTCCACATATGGTCAGGGAAAAAAATGGTTTGGAAAGCAGGATCTTACAATGGTCAGAAAATGCCACTAGCCACTAGAACAACATGTTGAGAAAAAAATATTCATTCAGGTCACATACATTGTGCCTTTTGACATCTGTAATAATGTTCTTGAACGTGGATCATGATATTTGCATAAAAAACCCCTGATTTTTCGTGTTACAACCACACACAAAGACCAATCGGGAGGCATCCAATATCCGCCTGCTCTGAACGCAATATGCAGGTCGCACGAACCTCATTGTTTTCATTTGAATAATATCAAAATCCAAACATATTGACGCTTGCAACTGTACGTGTACACATAGAATACAGTTATCACCTGTCTTGATGCATGCTATTTTATGTTGTTGTTTGTTGAAACATCTGATGAAATCGACATTTTACAGCAAATTTAGACACAACTTTTTTATCATTGATGGTCTGGAGTGAAAACGGGTAGTTTGTCGTCAGTGATAGTGTACTACCGATAATGTTTTATACGACAGTACATGAATACGTGATAGTATTCCGTTCCTCATCAATATGAAACGAAAATCACGTTTGTTTCGCAAATACACTAAACAGTTTGTACTCTATGACGTTTCCGACTTTCGTTATCATATAGCTATAATAATAATTGTGCCTTCAAATTTGAACTGGACGATAATCTAAATATATTTATATCTTATAAATCAAAGGAAATGTTATATAGGAATGCTGACCCTTAAACTGAGCAATTCGTGTTAATTTCACTACTCTACTGGAGTGTGACAGTCCTTATTCCAAGTGTTATAAGATAACAGGTAAATAGTCAAATTTTGCAAATTTTGACGTGTTTATTGAGGTGTGGAAACAGATTAGATTAACCCAGGGAGAGGCTAATCTAACTAGTATAGACTGTTCCTGATTAACCCTACGTAAAAGAAACAATCAATATTATTATTTTATTTTTCCGACGCAGTCGGTATTATATTCACTTTTTACCCTTTGACCTCATGACACTTCAAATCTCGAAAAGCAAGTCACGTGATCTTAATTCTGTTTCTTGATAGGTCAAAAACCAATTGAACGGGCGTTCGGAACAGGGTGGTAAATTGGACAGGGGTTCGGAACAGGTTTGTAAATTGGCAATTCACCTTTCAAATTGTGTATTATTATTATTAGATTTTACTGTCTGTTTGTTTATAAAATTATTTCATAGTGCAATTTAAGTATTAAGAACGATAGAGATGAGCTGCAGTTTGTAAAATTTTATATCAAACAACTTATACAAAAATGTTAAATATTTTTTATTTGAAGTACAGCGCAAATTAAAACGCATATTAACACGTTGGATTTTTGCGGGCTTTTAGGGAGTGTAAAAAAACGAAGAGAAGAAATTTTAATTTATTTTTTTAATTAATACAAATTAACAATCATGTTATATACATGTTGATATTAAATCAAATGCATTATTATTGTTCTTGGGCGTCCGTCGTAGTACACACATAGATAGAGAGTTGTGGCTCTAATTGTAAAGTATACTTTGCTTATTCAGTAAATTTTAAACTATCAACATTTAATTAAACAATTTCTAATATTCAATTTGTTTACATTATTGTATAACTGCTTTGGAGCTCGCAGAAAAACTTCATTTCTATATCTTAGGCATTGGGTTTCAATACATAATAGCAATAAACGTTCTGGAATACATGTACATGTACAACAAAGTACATGTAGTTGTATGTAAATTATCAATTTTAGGTTAACTGTATGCTTGGTCAATCTGTTAATATCGAAAACACGTAAATAAAATAATCTGTTGAAATATAAAAACACATATTGGGGGGTGGGTGGGGGGCACACATGTATAAATTAATAATTTTAAACTCGTTTCACATGGGACTAGTGTTCATTTATAGGTTCATGATTTCTTTCACGTAGTAATAATTGTCGTTAGTACTTCCCCAAAAAAATTTCCATCAAACATTTCTGGTCTATTGAAACGGGGAATTTGTATGAGAATAATGGCGATTCGTAGTTCAATGCATAACTCAATTTATATCTTTAATGCGTCGATTATCTTTTTTAAAGATAGTACTTGTTTGACTTTATCGTAATCGTTTATTTTCATTCAATTTGGAATCGAATTAAACAAGAATAAAGATTTGATACAGCATTCCTTATATTTATTGATATTTTTATAAAAATTGCTCAATCATTAAACCATGGAAGCTTAAAATTTAGCAAAATTCTATAAAAATCTCAAACAGTCCAGGGCCCAGCGCCATAAAAAAATTTTGCTGAGAATTTTTTTATTCTCAATTTCATCCAATCAAATCTTTCCTTTTCCCTTGTTGTCATATGGTAATTGAGTAAATTCTCATGCTGAGCAAAATATTTTTACTCAGAAAGGTTTTATGGCGCCCAGGCCTGATTGTAATTTATATGTTGATGTAAAACAGAATTTTCAACACACTAAATAATAATTTGTTTATTATTTTTTCAATATTTTGTTATTTCTGCTTTCTGTAATCTATATGAAATCTTTTGTCTGCAATATTGTGTAATACACCCAAAGCAAATGAAGAATTTATGACACCTACTTTAATTAATACCTAATAAGCAATTACTTTCTACTTAGGAAAAATTATACTTCCGGCAAAAAATTATTGTCGATTACATGTAGATCAATAATGGCCGAACTTGGACTACATGTTTCTCAGTGAGATATAACAGGTGAAACTTAATTCTAAATATGAAGAAAAACCTCCATAGAAGTCCATATTGTTTCAATGCAGTTCGATTTCTATCGGCTCTTTTATGCGATAATGACCGATAAATCTGTAAACTGGAAATGAGCCAATTGCTTGTCATAACTTAATAACATATATTTCTTAAAATCATGTTTTGCCTCTGGGTAACCAACCGCCCAAGAAATAAACCGTTGATCAAACCGACCTTAACAGTACCCTGCTAACAAAATACGGTTATTGTTCAACAATCAAGTATCCCATTAAAATAGGCCTACACACATGACCATGAATGTATCATAGAAGAGAATATAACTTAAGAATGTTAATAAATGCTATATACTTATGCATAACCTCCTACTGAAGCGGCTATAAATGTCGGTTCTAGGGCACTCTTCTGACCGTTGTAAAACGATTCCTGACCTGCGCAGCTGTAGCTCAAAATATTACAGCAGCTACACGTTATAACAGCCCTACAAGAACAGTTTATGACTGAAGTAGAGCTAGTGTAGACTGCTCAATGGCTGTTTAAAACGCCTAAATCATTCCATTTCCTGACCGCTTTCTTGAAAGGTTACAGCTAATTGCAAATAAAGGTTATGTTATTTGTATAATTGTGTAAAATTGTACAACGTAACGATATCGATCTTGCTTGCGTTTCAACATTTGGAAATTTGTGGGTCAAAGGTGTATGACCAACAAGAATACGTAGTACTTTTCGAAAGATCACTTCATTGTTGACTAATAAAGAATATGAACCGCACGTGATACCAGAATAAATTTGTCATTTTGGGAAATCTGAATATTCTAGAAACTTGAATAATAGCGAGCACAGCTCTCAGCGGTGATCTCTACGGCAATTATGTGTCATGTGATCAAAATGAAATCACATGATCAAAATCTGCTTAATGCTGTAAGGGACAGACAATTTAACTTGAAAGGGGGGGGGGGGGGGGGGTGGGGGGGCTTGGTTTTTTGTTTTGGTCAGAAATTTTTTTTCCGCTCAGGGCGCGAAAAAAATATTTATTTTTTAAAGACGTCGCGACAGATTATTTTGTATTCATTATTAGCATTATTTGATATAGCAGAAATCCTTTTTCAGAATATTTTTTTTTCTTACCCTCTGCTTCCAAAATATTTTTTTTCATCAAAAATTCTTTTCAAAATATTTTTTTAGGAAAAAACCAAAGGCCCCCCCCCCTGCAAGTTAAATGGTCGGTCCCTAACCAGGTCTTCTGGTGCAATATTTTTCATTGACGCAAGCTTCACTTCAAATATAACACCATGTCAGGACCTCCAATATAGGCATTTTCATTGGTTGATAATATGACGCCATTTAATATCACATGCACATGCCAATTTTTTTTTATCTTGGACTACCATTTCTTTATAAAAATTAAATATAAATTATGTGTTAACTTTACGTTTAAAATATGAAATCATAATGTAAACACAGCTGAGAAATGTAAACATTGAACATAACAAAGAGAATGACGTCATGATACGTTCGTTCTACTTGAACTTATCTATAATACTAAATGGTTAGTCTAGAGAATACACGAACGTCAAATGTCACCGTTGAAATCCAATGCTTCTGATCTGACGTTATATCCGAAGGCCGCTTAGGCTCATGAGGACCAGAGTGCCGTTTCATAAAGCGATCGTAATCTTAACGTGCACGTTATCCCATTTAAATTGCATGGGATAACGAGCATGTTAATTAACGATCGCTTTATTAAACGGCACCCAGAATACTTAATGCTGATATTGATTTTTTTTTTCGACCGGAAGTTAATATCCTCAAAAAACTGTAACAAAGTGAATGAAGTACTAAAAAAAATTTACGAAAGACTTGAAAAGAAAGTAGACATCGATAAAAAAATAAATGTTATATTTAAAATTAACAACAAAAATTTCATACTATTTTTTGGCAATCTATAAATCGATCTTAAAAAACTGACAATCAAATTACATTTCATGTGACGTCGCCGTTACATAGAAAGACGTCACGTGACCACTGAAATTTAGAGGCACTTTTATGGTGTTCGGAAGTAACGTCAATTATGAAATGCACATTACATATTGATAATAAAGGACTATATTGTCTGTGCTCGCATTTTGGCAATGCCTATTCCACATAAGGTTTTATTGGTTTAATTGAACTTAAAAATGTTAAGAGTCAATTAAGGACATACGACGGCTTATTCGTGTCAAACAACAAAAAGAAAAAAAAATATTTTGTATGTACGGTTTATTAAATCGTTTGTACGATTTATTAATCCGTTTGTACGGTTTATTAATCCGTTTGTACGGTTTATTAAATCGTTTGGACGATTTATTAATCCATTTGTACGGTTTATTAAATCGTTTGTACGGTTTATTAAATCTTTTGTACGGTTTATTAATCCGTTTGTACGGTTTATTAATCCGTTTGTACGATTTATTAATCCTTTTGTACGGTTTATTAAATCGTTTGTACGGGTTATTAAATCGTGTGTACGATTAATTAAATCATTTGTACGGTTTATTAAATCGTTTGTACTATTTATTAATCCGTTTGTACGGTTTATTAAATCGTTTGTACGGTTTATTAATCCGTTTGTACGGTTTTTTATCGTTTGTACGGTTTATTAAATCGTTTGTACGATTTATTAAATTGTTTGTACGATTTGTTAATCCATTTGTACGGTTTATTAAATCGTTTGTAGGTTTATTAATCCGTTGTACGATTTATTAATCCTTTTGTACGGTTTATTAAATCGTTTGTACGGTTTTTTAAATCGTTTGTATGGTTTATTAATCCGTTTGTACGGTTTATTAAATCGTTTGCACGGTTTATTAAATCGTGTGTACGATTTATTAAATCGTTTGTAAGATTTATTAATCCGTTTGTAATTAAATTTATTTGTCCTTCCTTATATTTGTTTTTTCATTTTTTTTTTTAATTTGGGCGGGGCGGGAGGATAGAGTAGCCATGGCGGCGGAGAGGTCATCTACTATTAATCATTCGCCTTCACAACCCCTTAGTTCGCGAGTTTGAAGTCTCACTGCACAAACTGCGGATAGAATGTGCTCCAATTGATAAGAATTGCCAATTTTAGTACGGAAGGTCGGGAATGTTTTCCAAGTACTGCGGCTTAACCCACCCCCCCCCCCCCCCAAAAAAAAAAAAGTAAAATGGACTATATAGCTGAACAATTGCTGAATTGTAAGGTTTGGGTAGTGCTCTGTTTTGTTTCTTACCTTTGAAAAACCAGGTAATTGATAAATTGAATGGTTGCTTAAAGTTTATTAATCAGTTCTGAAGTAACATGTTGTATATTTAAGAAAAATCATTTTGGTTATGATGTCGTACTCATCACACTTGGGCTGGCTGTTAGATTCGATTTTTCTTTATTCCTAGATAGCGAGGTAGAAGTAAGAATAAAAAGTCCCAGCTCATTTATAAATAAGTAAGACACCAAACTCAAAGTGAATAATTACAAATAATTATTCCTATATGACAAGATCCAGTGTTTTTCGATGCAAGCGGGTCGTATATACCATGATTATCTAGCCGCCAATTTTGGTCTAGAAATCTTTACGTTTGCATTGTATGGTCAAAATACACTGTTGTTGGAGATTGTCAGATCAGAATATGGACATCCTAATTGCGGATCGTAGTAAAGAGTCAGACGTGTTTGAAAAAGGTCACACTTCTTGAAGTATAAGTTACTTTTGGCAAAATGTACCGGCTACATAACGATAAATTCTCCCTCCCCGTCTGATGCTTCATACATACATGTACCAGTCAAAAGGATGATCCGATAATGTTTTGTATGGTTACCTGTTCTCGCAAACATTCAACTAATCAATCACATTACATTATTTTTAATCTTTATATTGTGAATTTATAGATATTGATAATTATAATTAATTTTAAACTTACAAAAAGTAATTACTTTTAATAAATAAATAAATAAATAAATAAATAAAAAATAAATAAATAAATAAATAAATAAATAAATAAATAAATAAATAAATAAATAAATAAAATAAATAAATAAATAACATTGCATTCACTCTAAAAATTGTGCTTAGATCCTAAACATATCTTAAACATGTTTACTCTAAACATATTGTAGGAAAATGTTTAGAAGCTAAGCATATGTAGTTTAGTAGCATCGTCATTGTAAACATGTTTAGAAATTAAATATGTAATCTATGTAGTGCTTAAAGCCTCAACATTTAATGACGCTGCGGGTTGTAGATACTGAGATAAGAGTGTCCACATGTTTCCCGCCAGACGCTAAGATATGCTTATTATTCAAAACAAAGGACGTGTATTACACATCTTTAGAGATCTACTAACTTTCATCTTAATTTTAAAAACAGGAAGCCAGAAAAAGAATTAATATCACGGTAAGATATTTTATAAGATATATTATTGATATTTATTTTTATTTTAAAATACATGCATACGTTTATGTCCATACATGTATGCCATTTGGAGATGCACGCTGAGTCGGTTGCATGATCTACTACGATGTATTATTTTCTTTGCTGTTGTGTGTGTGTGTATTATTAATTATTTTTCCTTTTAATTTAATGCCGAAATCATTTATGAAATTCGTAATTTGTAAATAAAAAAAATGTTTATTATAAACATAATAACGTGACTGACTCACATGATCTGTAACATGGCAGCCCGCAATTTACAAAAAAACTAAAATAACAATCCATATATCTTTTAATAATTGTTATAGATGCAAAGACTAAAAAGTTAAATAGACAAAGCGAAATGCGCAAGCTTACACAGATGATGTTTTTTATTTGAGTCGCAATTTTTTTTTACTAATGAAAGATAAATTAAGCTATACGGGTTTTTTTCGCGGTTGGGGGTTTAAGGGGGGGGGGTGGGGGGTGGGGGCAAATGTCCTTGCCCCATTCAAGCTTGAGCAAATGTGTTCATGCTAATTTATTGTAACTACAGTGTTTTAATGTGTTACTAACAATATATTTGTCGTTTAGGTTTCAGAAACTACAGAAGCCGATCTTATTTCATGTCTTGACCACATGTACGAAACAAAGTTTAGAGCAGGGGCCGAAATTGTGAAGTTATTGATAGCAATGTGAGTACCTATGTTTTTTTTAACATAATTGGATTCAAATATCTCGTTATCTTAGATAGATGCATAAATTGTAAGTCTTAGGGTCAATTTGCATGAACAATTTTTTTTACAACCTTTAACATGTTTTCGAAGATTGAAAACACTAAATACAACAAACATAGTTTGGTACGGATTGATTAGTACATATTTAAGAATTCTGACCTTTATTTTGTGTTAAGTATGCAATGCAATTATTTGGTTTTACTAATGCTTTAATTTTTAACACTTATTAAATTTCTTTTTTAGTAAGACAGCTTGAAATTTTACTCAAAGAAAAAGGCGCCTATATGGTAAAAATTGATGCTAGAACAATTAACACACGCTTTGTGTTCGGCGAAGGAATTAAGTTGATTAGGAGACGAAGCAGTCCTACGACTATGTTTGGAATTTATCAAATCCCAAAGAATACCAGTTACAGTTTATTTTAAAGACAGAAAACAAACTCTGTGTTGCCTATAATGTTTGTTTGTTTTCAATATGTAATGTGTTTGATCAATATGATTAAGTTCTAATAAACTATGTTGAAATTAACATTGTTTCATTTGATTAATTCGATTTGCTGTAGTTTCTAAACAATTTTGATATACCATTGGAAGACAATTTTGAAAAGTATTGAAGGGATATTTTTCTCAATTGTATGTGTTCAACTGCCATATTCAGAGTATATCCCTAAAAACATACAATCTAAATATATCTTCATTCTAAACACATAAAAAAGAAACATGTTTAGAATTTGAACATGTTGTTAAACATGTTTAGATTTAAGACATGTTAAGAACCTAAACGTGTCTCAAAATCTATAACATGAAATGTGTTTAGAAAAGTGTTTAGGCCCTAAATAAATTTTTACAGTGTTGGTTTCAAGTACTATTACTCATTTATCAAATTACTAAATGGATGCTAAAATCATTAAATGGGAAGTGAGGTTCATAACATAAGTACTGATTGATTGAAAGTTTGCTTAATGACAGCTAACTATAATTTTACCGTTTTCATGACCAGAACAAGCAATATTCAAAATAATAAAATAATAGGACCTTAATTTTCGTGTTTGTTTTGACGTTGTTTAGTAAAATTATAGATACAGATGGAACCCACTATTCTGAGACCAAAAATGAGTGTTATTCACAAGAAACGCGATGAACTTCAAACGAGTTACACATAATGTTTCGCGGTCTGTTTTTATATATTTAAACTTTATAACCGCGGAAAGAGTTGGTGGTCTCAGATACATGATGAAGAGCTCTGTCAGTCGTTTCCTTAAACCTTTCGCAGTTCCCATTATGTAACTAAATTGTTATTTAACTTTGCACTTCCAAATGGAGCTTTTCTGAAAAGTAACAGCTAGGGCCGACGTCCAACAATAATAAATGAACAATTCAGTAAGAAAATAATTATAATCTTAAAAAGGAAAACATTTAACATAATAATACAATATCATGTAATGTTATGGCCTAAATCTTTGTGCAACGCTTTCATTTTTACTAAGACACATACAACTACAAGTCACACAAGGAATAAACTATAACTTATAACCCCAATAACTTACAAAAAAAAGATAAAAAAAAATGAAAATACAAGAGATATGTAACATAATAAACAATTGTGTTTTTCAAAAAGATAAGTATAACTGAACATAGTACAGTGTATAATATGTATAAGAGGACTCGGCGGCCGTGGTCAAGGTAGTTCGTCTACTATTGATTTCGTGGTCTGTCAGCACTGAGATTGGGGGTTCAATTCCCACTGCAGACAATGTTTACTCGACTTAAATCTTAATTGACAAGGATTGCCCGATTTCCTACCGAAGGTCGGGGGTACACTGGCTTCCTTCCCGATAAAACCTGCACGCCACGTTAAACAATATTCAAACAAACACACAAATATAATATGTATTGTATATGACGGAAAATGCTGATGTGTCCAACAAAATAGAATTTAAAACCGATAAGATGGTAAACAAATCTGTAAACAACATTATGAGTCCTCATCAATCATTTGGCACTTCCAATATCACAGTTTGTGTTCCACAAGAGCATGTTGTAAGTAAGTGGAATTATAAATAAAAAAGAAAGAGAATTTTAGTAAAGTAATTTAAGCTTTATTAATGTGTGTAAAGTTATAAATCGTGCTCTAATTGTGTTTTAATAAGCTTCAAAACATAAAAATGGCAAATGTTACTGTTCTATTACAAAAGCATCATTAATTGTCCCTAAAAGAACATTTACACTAGTTTTATGTTGTGCTCTGGAATCTAATAAACCCAAATGACGTAAATTCAATGATAAATTTTTTAATTTAACAACTGAAGGTAAAAGGACTTTTATACAAAAGGCAAAACTTGCAAACCTATATAATTAAGGACACCGGATGCAGTAACAGACGAAGTAAACAAAGGTACAGTAAATTCGTTTTCCAATTTTAATGTATAGAAGTGTATAAGTACGCTCAGAAAAATATAATATCTACATTTCTGGAGTTTACATAATTATGTGAATTTTGTACTATACAAATATATTAGATATCATTGAATCATTACCCAATTTTCAAAACATAAATTAGTGAAATCTCACCTAATACAAACATATTTCTCAATCGTTCCGATCTAAGAAAAACGCACAACTAAAAGTGAAAAAACAGCAATGTGAAATTAAGGTAATACAACATATGACTTACTGTAACTATTGTTATACGGTATGTTGTCTGCAGAGAAATGTTTGATGGATTACTATAAAATAAGGAACTATAAGAAAAACGCACAACTAAAATTGAATTAAACGGCAATGTGAAATTAAAGTTATACAACATATGTATGTAAAATCGCGACTTAACTATTGTTACATGTATACTGTATTTTGTCTGCAGAGAAATATTTGATGGATTACTATAAAATAAGGAACTATAAGAAAAACGCACAACTAAAATTGAATTAAACAGCAATGTGAAATTAAAGTTATACAACACATGTATGTAAAATCGCGACTTAACTATTGTTATACGGTATTTTGTCTGCAGAGAAATATTTGATGGATTACTATAAAATAAGGAACTATAAGAAAAAAGCACAACTAAAATTGAATTAAACAGCAATGTGAAATTAAAGTTATACAACATATGTATGTAAAATCGCGACTTAACTATTGTTATACGGTATTTTGTCTGCAGAGAAATATTTGATGGATTACTATAAAATAAGGAACTATGAGAAAAACGCACAACTAAAATTGAATTAAACAGCAATGTGAAATTAAAGTTATACAACATATGTATGTAAAATCGCGACTTAACTATTGTTACATGTATACTGTATTTTGTCTGCAGAGAAATATTTGATGGATTACTATAAAATAAGGAACTATAAGAAAAACGCACAACTAAAATTGAATTAAACAGCAATGTGAAATTAAGGTAATACAACACATGTATGTAAAATCGCGACTTAACTATTGTTATACGGTATGTTGTCTGCAGAGAAATATTTGATGGATTACTATCAAATAAGGAACTATAACAATATGGCTATCAAACTAAAGAAGTTTAGTTTATAAGTATATTTTGTTATTTCTTTTGTCTTTTAAACCAAAGAAAAAACTTGTGCAAGTTATGTGTTCATAAAAGGAATTTCAGCACATTTGATTGTCATTACATATTTTAAACATGAACAATGTTAAATAACTGCATGTGTGGTACAATTTAAAATAAATATGATATTGCTATGAAGTATAATGAGCTATTAGTGGTCGTAATGCTATACAGAAAATAAAATACCACTGACATTAAGTATATCCAATATGAAAGCAAATGAAGAAACTATTAGTTATCGGACACTATCTGACTATCGGTACAAAAAATTATATCTTGTAAAGCAAAGGAAAATGTTTAATTATAACATCACAATAATAATTTATACACAACATTAAGTTTCAATGACTTTCTGCTGGCATGCAAGCATTTCATTTATATGGCTGCACGACACCTTTGAATAATAGCGGACCGTCCTTGTGTAAGAACAAAGCTGGCCATATAACATATTTTACTTTATCTCCACTCTGAACGAATTCTCTGTACAAGTTTTTATCATAAACTGTACCAGGTAGGAGGGCGTCACTCAGTACCATCGCGGGATTCTGTATTGCCATACTCCAGCAGATATGAACACATTTTTCATAAAACGGAGTTTCCATGATTCTTCTTGTCAATTCCTCTGATTTCCAATGATATTGCCAATCAGAGTTGACAATTTTGTCGACCAGAACCTATTTATATACAGTACATGTTAATATAAATTTGTCTACCAGAACATATTCAGTATACATGTACTTAAAACTACAGTAACTGTTATATTGTTTTCTTGTTTTCAGTAATTAAAATATGGTAGACGGAAAAATGACCAGCGCCTAATTCCACATGTTTTAATTGATTCATATAACCCACTTGCTGTTAATATTTGATTTGGGTATCTTTTTCCTGTTGTTTTGGTTTCTCTGAATCCGGATTTGCACTCTTTCCCGACTTTCGCTCATGTATTTTATTGGTTTTCGTGCTAGGTGTCTTAATCACTTATCATAAATGCAATTTACTGATGACTTTATTTTTTACTTTACTGGGATGGTGTCTCCGTATTTTGCTAATATTTTTCTAAACTCAAAAATGATTTTATCAATTTACGGAGATTATGCTTTATACTTACTAAAATACCGTTACTTAAACGTATACATTCTGCAGTGAACCTGTTAATTCGTGATGTCATCGTATTTAAATAAGAGAATGTTCGTTAATTGGAGCATGAATAACTACTCTCGAAATCATTTTTACCTTCGTTTGATACAATACTGTTGCAACTTTTTCAGCATTTTGCCTTCTGATAACTGCTATTTCTTTACATCCAGGTAAACTTTCTATGTCTGTGGCAATCTAATGAATTCACAAGAACAAAGTTTAAACTGTAATTAATTACGTTTGATTTTCACTCCTGTTAGACTAATTTCGTTAACAGACAAAACAATTAATGAGCCAATTAATAACTGCGCAATTAAATTTACACCCAATTACATGTACCAACAAATTTCTTATATCTCGAATGTCACATGTTACAATGGAACAAAAAAATGTTTGGTTGACCAAATGGAGTGGAACTCATCTTTTGAGAAATGAGTAAGGAAATCGGAGTAGAGATTTTCGGTGCAAAATATGTTAGTATCAAAGCCATTTTACATAGATTTAGCTTAGGTGATTTTAAATTGATTGTTTTAATGCACGCTATTTTTACATACAACTCCAGAAAAGTGTATGGTAATGTCCTTAGAATTTCAGTGTTCCAGCTATGATGTTCGTTTGTCACATACATATCAGTATAGTAACTTCTTTTCAATAACGCGAGTTTCAGTGTATCATATTTATATTTTTAGTTTGTTTATTATTGAGGTACTACACCATGTAAACTAAAGAAGTCATTAAAATATATCGTTAAAGATAGTACATACTTCATTCGTGCATTTATTGTCCACGTGAGATAATTATATTGTCTCAAGGAATATGTTGTTCTGACTACTTGTTACTAGATTCCAAAATGTTGAGAACAAAATATATGTTATTTTTAAATGAATCAATTTTGCAGACTAATGATCACTGTTTTGAATAGCTCATTTCTATTTACTTACTTTACTAGTGTCGAGTTGCAACATCTGTGCAATGCTCACAAGTTGGTCGTTTGCCAATTTCAAACATTCCTGATAGCATTGCTAAAAATATAATATAACCAAATAATTAAAAATAAGGTATAGTCAAAGATCAGATAACGTTTTGTTGAAGTGCACAAGCACATGAATTTAGCTGTTATGATACCTAGACAGACCAATGAAACAAAAACAAATATACCACACATTTAGTGTGTTTGACAAAACGTACTTAATCATGTTTCTCTATATTATAATTAATTGAATTTTGTTAGCATGTACGTCTTGTATCAAGAAGTTAACACATCTCAGTGAAATCAATATATACAATCCGGTGTGCACTTATCAATACATAAAAGAAAATATGATTGAGGAAAATACTTATTTTTAGAAGAGAAAGATGGAGTTAATAAATCTAAGGAAAATATTTACTAAATGTTTAGAGATATTGCAGACAAATCTTGTAAATAATAATAAGAAACAACAAAAAGAAATATATGTACGTAAATTTTTTCCATTTTAATGAAAAGAAGAATTTAAGAATATAAAGAAGACCTAAACATTGTTTAGCAATACAGCAGTCAAGTCATGTAAGTGGCAATTCAAAAATTAGTTATGAACAACGAACGTATCAGTGATAAAGATTAAGAGAAAGGCTTTATACAATTGCTTGTAAAATTGATAAAACATATTAAATATTTTACAATTTAATAAAGTACGCCTATCTAAGTACTAGTACTATAAACGATTCTTCCATTAATAACAAGATAGGTTGTTCATATAATCCACAGACAGACAAACGTATAACAATTTGCGAAATTTGACTTTCATGTCATAAATTTATGAAAGGAACATCTTGTCGATCACAAAGCATTGTAAGTAAGGTACCTTAACGCAGTTATAATGTTATATTGAATTGCTTTACTTGATATTAATAATTTCATCTAACACTTCTAGGGCAGTCCGGTCTATCCTTAATCAGCGACTTGAAAATAAGTAAATACAGTTTGAATAAACGACGCCACCAGTCTATTTACTCTTTAAGTGAAATCAAAAGAAATAGTTTTTGAAAATAATTTATTTATAGATAAACAAATAAGGCTTCTAAACAGAAAAGGCTTTAAAACTAAATAATATTAGTTCTAATATTTTGTCGGAAGGGTGGAGTATAACAGGAGGACTATTAGTTTCACTACATTTTGTATTAGTTAACAAAATAAAAAAAACTCTAAGCGACCACAACGAGTTTATTCAAGAACTGTTTGTTCTTTTAAAGACTTGTTTTGTCATACTTTCACGTAGTGAAAATGTTATTAAAATATGTATATAACCAGAATGGTTGTCTGATGTTTGAAAAAGTATATCGAGTAGTAATCAGACAACCCTTGTAAAAGTAATGTTGAATCGAAATAGTAATGTTGAATAGAACTATTGATTAAGTTATCTGCCAGCACTTAAAATGTGAGTTTAAGTCTCACTGCATGCCGAGTTTAAACGACTCAAATTCTAATTGACAAGTAATGCCAGTGTTCCTACCAAAGGGATTTGTTATGGTATTTCGGCTTTCTCCGCAATATAAAACTAGACGCCACGATATACCTTTAAGCTTTCTAAATGCTGATTTAACTATCATACAAACATGTACAAACAACAAAACAAATCACAAACACATATTTGAGTGTAATTAAGGCAAAAAACAAAGATAATGAAGATTTTGCTTTAACATTTAAATAATATTCGTTCGACAGACCGATTAAAATAGCCCCTCAATGTTGACATTAAAGGAATGTTTGTCATAGCTTTGGTTTTAAGTGTTAACATTAAAACACCTACGGTTACTATCCTATATAGATGATGTATGACTATCTCTTCAACCTCTGATGCCGTCAATTCAGTATGCAGTTGCTGTAGATATCCTGTACATTCCATAGCATCTGTCCATTCATTATCATACAATTCGCCATACTTTCCGCCAATCTTCATTGGACGATTAGGATCTCCCAGATCTGTTATTGCTGGATTTCCCTTTGTTAATTTTTCAACGGCAATACTTCTAAGTCTTAGAAAAACAATAACGAAAATCTGTTGTCATTCATTTTTACAAAAAATATATGTAACAATGATTATTAAAAGTGACTTTATTTATATTTTGCAGTTGTATTACTGTTGAACTTGTTTAATGTCATATAAAAATATACATTACGGATTTTTGGGGTCCATTATAAAGACTCGATCAATATATTTTTATTCTAACCTCACAACAAATGTATTGTTAAGCGTTTGCCGAGTTTTGGCGACATACCAACTTTCTTAGTATGTTAACAGGTAACGTTATAAATAGTCTAAACCATCAAAACAATACATTATAAAAGACATTATGCATTTTAATGTATAATTGTGGATAATAATTGTGATAGCCTTACTACATTGGTGATTGTCAGTTTTAACGTTTTCCTAGAATTTTTCACGTTTAACGGAAAAGTCAAATAATATCTTCAAAACTACCGCATATGCTTGTTGCGTACTTTACCTGTTTTGGAGATCATCTTTTTCTTTTCTTAGTGCAGTAAGAGCATCATCCCTCTCTTGAATTGTAGATAACAAAACATGCCTCTCATTTTCTGCCTTTTGTTGAATCTTTTTAATGTAGGCGTCGTGTCTGTAATTAATGTATAAGCGACCTTAACCTGGATGATGTAAACAAGGTCACATAAGACAGGGTGATCTTTATACTGCGGTTAAAATTTTTTGTCAGTTCAAAAAGCCATGTATTTTTGCTTAAAGTGAAAGCGGAACCGAAAGAAAAAGTCGAATCGCACCGCGAGCGAAATAGTCAAATCGGCATCAGCTCCCACAAACTGCACCTGTTAATTTATATTTTCAATTTCTTTTGACAATAGTAACACATTAATTTTATCTTTGTGTAGTTGTAAGTACTCTAAAAGTGTTTTATGTCTTTGTTCTGATGTATATAGTAAAAATAAAAGGCTAATGATTGCATAAGTTTTTGAAGTATTATGTAATAAACGTTGTTACCTTTCAATCGTAGTTTTGTTTTTGAAAATATTTAACAGAACAAAAATATTTATAAAGTGTTCAGAAAATATAGTTTTTGAAATGTACTTATTTAAAGGGCGATCTGGCTATTATTCTTATTTTCTTGCAGCTGGCGAAACTGTGATTTGTATATCTCTTGTTTTATTTAATAAAGTAAGCTGTAATTTCTTACATTTCTTTTCATTAAAAATACAAAATCCACAATCAGGAATAGACTATTATATTACCACTGATCAATTTTTTCCTCATACAGCGATTGAAATATCCTATGTACCGGTTCTAAAGATATTTTAACCAAACGTTCTATGCCGAATGTTTATTGTGGTCTGATTACTTCACTTTTTGAAAACAAAATGGCTAGCAACATAACAAACACAATGTTTTGAGAGAAACATGGCCATTTCCAAACCGATTGTTGGTATTGACGACTGTTCACAGTTATAAAGCGATCTTACCTTTGCTTCTAAAAGCTTGAGGATCTAACATTTTCCTTTTCAACAGACTGGGTTTATTTATTTGTTAACGGCTTTTCGATTGCAAGTTTGTTTTCCACAGGATTTCTCCGTAAAACGGGGACGAAAAACATGGCTGATAGTTGCTTAATACAGGAAGGCGTTAAACAAAGATAAAATGAATGGGATACTTCTAGTTAGGAATAAATACGGTGTTTAAACCAACATTCAGCAGTTTGTCAGGTATAACATTGCACTCGGATTTAATTCTGGAAGAAAGACATGGTAATTCGTTAAAATACCATATCTTCCTTTTCAATTACTGTCAACTTCAATAGTTATGCAATTTTTAGCAATTAACTTAAAGTTACGGTTGACAGGATTAGAAGAAATACACCTTGTAGAACGTCGTTGACTACATACAACTTAACAAATACAAAGCAGATTAAACATTTGCGACTATAATTGCCAACAATCATAAAGATAACCATCAAATTTCATTAATATCTTATACAGTAATTACATAGAAATGGTATAGCATCATTTCAAAAGAAGGCTTGAGAAGGAAATGCAGGTCTAACAGCTGCGCTAGTTTAAACTGAAAAATTGGATAAAAACTACTAATACTGTTAGTAAAAAAGCAGTTTGATTTTTTAGTTGTATTATTGGTCCTTGTTCCAAATTTATGTATATTGTATACACGATTCTATTAAAACGCAAATTATATTGTTTGAACAAGGAGGAATCAGAATATTTGCAAGCGATATCACTTTATTTCAATGAAGTAAATAGAACCATACATAAAGCATATAGGTGTGAAAAGTCTACATGTACATACAACTCTGCGTACATGTTTAAATACGTGTGGTTACACATTAATCACCTATTTATCAGACCGTTCTTTTCTGTTCTTAAGTCAGCAAGGGCTTTTTCTTTGTCTTTTAATACAGCTGATAATTTCTTTAATCGTTTTTCATGTTCATCTAGCTGATGTTTCATGCTTGAAACACTTGCGTCTAACCTTTTAAATAGGTTTTACAATATTGTAGACAGTAAATAATTATGGTATTTTTATGATTTTGTATGTTCGTCAGCTTACCATATTGAGGTGTTTTTGTACATTTTGTCTCCTTGTTTTTCTCTTATACATAATACCAGAAACACTAACAATATAGATTGATTTTAAAACCTATTATACAGTATAAAAACAAACTCATGTAAATGTTGAAACAAAATTATGAGAGATATACTATTCTGTATTAAATATTCTACATTAATTTGTTATCGTCTTTGACCTAGTACAACACGTTACGTAAACAGTCCTTCTAAATAAAACCGAATCCATGTTGTTTTTATCTTATATTTCAGCTGTTTGGAATGTATTCTTATGTATTCCCCTGGCCACTATATAGTTTATATCAAAGTGGACTGAGGAATAGGCACTAAAATCCCACTTTTATTGACAAGTATCTTTCACGTGTTCTACCAGTGTTTAAAATTTTCATCCCACTTAGTTTTATAGAGGGTTTGTTTGCTTTTTAGCACAATAATGATTGCAGCCATATATAGCATATAGTTGTGAAAAGTCTACATGTACATAAAAATCTGTGTATATGTTTAAATACATGTGGCTACATATTAATCACCTATTTATCAGACCGTTCTTTTCTGTTCTTAAGTCAGCAAGGGCTTTATCTTTGTCTTTTAATTCAGCTAATAATTTCTTTCCGCGTTTTTCATGTTCATCTAGCTGATGTTTCGTGTTTGAAACACTTGCGTATAACCTTTTAAATAGGTTTAACAATATTGTAGACATTAAATAATTAAGGTATTTATATGATTTTGTATGTTCGTCAGCTTACCATATTGAGGTGTTTTTGTACAGTTTGTCTCCTTGTTTTTCTCTTATACATAATACCAGAAACACTAACATTATAAATCGATTTTTAAACCTATAATACAATATAAAAAGAAACTCACGTAAATATTGAAACAAAATTATAAGAGATATCGTATTCTGTATTAAATATTCTACATTGTTATTTTCTTTGACCTAGTACAACACGTTACGTAAACTGTCCTTCTCAATAAAATCAAATCCATGTTGTTTTTATCTTATATTTCAGCTGTTTGGAATGTGTTCTTATGTATTCCCCTGGCCACTATGTAGTTTATATCAAAGTGGATTGAGGAATAGGCACTAAAATCCCACTTTTATTGACAAGTATCTTTCATGTGTTCTTTGGGTGTTTAAAGTTTCATCCCACTAAGTTTCATAGAGGGTTTGCTTGTTAGCCCACTAATGTTTGCAGCCATTATTCCACGAACTAACGTAAACGAAAATACAACTCATTTTTTAACAATTTACACATAAGCTTAAAATAAATGGAGTCTAGTTTTATTGAAACTCGGAGTAGCCGGTAAGGAGAGCTGAATTTCGGCAGACAAAATACTGTCAATGCTCGTCATTTAAATATGTTTTATTTGACCATTTGTTTACCTCAGAATACTATTTCCCAGTGGTGAAACGTGATCCACCGTTATTGTTAGCTATCTAACTACATAGACCAATGCCATCGAGGCTCTCTCACTAAATATAATTACTGAAAAATCTGTGACAAAAATATTGTGCGTTGTATTAAAAATAAATGTGAGCAAAAGTCATGAAAATGCATTATGTCGCATAATTTTAAAACTGGGTACATAATTTCTGAGAAGCGTGTCGTGATAAATATAGAAAAACAAAAAACATTACAGTAAACGTTTTGAAAATCACGTAACCATATTAATTATTTTTATCATGTTTTAACTTATTACCACCCTATATGATAATCATGTCAAATACAAATTTTATCCGTTATACCTGTTATAGATATATGAACAATATTTGATAAAAAATAAATTAAATATCTTTTACAAAAGAAACCAAACGTTTTGGAGTGGTTTTTAACAATTTTGTGAGAGGTATTGATTTCAGCTTATCAGCTGCAAAGTTACTCGGTACAAATTTAAAATTTATAAAGTTTATGCAAACTTTTATTTCAAATCGTAAACTTCCCATTATTTCATACTACTCCCACTTATGAAACACGGTAAAGTAAGTACCTATACTTAAACATAAATTTTACGCCCAACTGCCTGCAATATGTCTTGTATAATAACGCTCTACTTTCAGAAACATCGACCAATATATCGGAAAGACCACACATGCCCGCATATGTACCACATAACATGTGTTGATCCCTTTGTTATATTTAATGAACCCACAATAACAAAATAAATTTAATTCCCTACAATAAAAAAAAAATTTGACCGTGGTTAAAATATACTAAACCTGATTTTATGTTCTTTTATTTCTTGTTGCAGAGTACCTATGAGATCGTTTAATTTCCGTATGTCGTCCTTTGCTTTCTGTTCTAATTTGTCCCTTTGACTTGTCATAGACTCTGCATCTGTTGCCTTTTCTTTTTCGAGCTTTTGTATACGTTTGGTGAAAATCATATTATTGTCTCTTTCCCGTTGTTCAAGGTTATCAATTATCTTTTTCAGCGAGTCATTCTGAAGTTGTAGACATGTAACTGCATCTGCCTTTTCCTTCAAATAGTACAGCCTAAAAAAGCAAATTAGTACACTAAAATACTTTAAAAAAAAATCACACAATATTAAATAATAGTGTCATTAATTCATAACCCATGTAAATGAGCCATACATTAAATTACTAGATTTTGGAGGTATTAACACTACTTATAACCCCGATGCATTTTTTACATTTTAAATATAAGGCATTAACATTATTAAAGAAGGCCTTAATCTACCTGTTCTGCCTTTCTGTACTTTCATGTTCCCTTTTTAACATTTGTATTTGTTCTGTTAGTTGCTTAATATTTTCCTTCAACTCCTTATTATGTTTTGTCAGTGATTCGTTCTCAAGCTTTATTGCTTTAACATTTTCATTTAACGATTGTTCATCTCCATTTGTGTTTCTGTAATAACTAAATCTATTAATTATAGTAAACATATATTTAAGGAAAAATAAGACTTTTATTCTGATCTCAATAATTAAACCTCGTACACAAATAATTCTTATGTTGTACTTCATAGATGTATTTGAAAGCCAACTGCGATATTTATATTTATTGATTGAATGAATAAGTCCAAGGATCATCATTTCGGCTTGAGAACAAGTTACTAAACCATACATCAATCAGGAAAATGAGCTGGACCATTGAATCTTTGTCTGCCCAATAAAGAGGAAAGACGAAGGAAAAATTGCCTACGTTTTTCGACAGAACTAGAACTAGGTTTATTGTACTGCTACCTTGGCAATCAAAACGCACACTACCAACTATCATCCGTTGCCAGGTATAACCGTTTTGGAATATGACATATGCCTGATCTGTTTTTGTTTATGTTATTTAACAAAAGTACCAATGTGATCGTTATGCTTCCATTTGTCGTGCTTTAATTTTTCTTTTGACAAAATATTACTCGACATCTGTCTTTCCTTTCTCTAATATCTATATACGTTCGTTTTATATCATGATCTTTCTATTAACAAATGCCCAGATTGCGCATTTTCTGAAATTTTACATAATTGATATTTAAAAATAAGGCATATTATTATGAAAGGATGCTTTTATCTATCTGTATCGTAGTTCTGTATTTTCCTTGTCTATTTCCGAGCTTAGAATATGTTCTGTAAATTCCTTAGTCTTTCTTCCAACTCGTCTCTTAATTTTGTATGCGATTCGTTCTCAATTTTAACTGCTTGAATTTCACTTTCATTTTCCGTCTTTTCATTTCGATTTGTGTTTCTACAAGAACTACATACAATGAGTGCAGTAAACTAAATAAAAGAAAAAACTTCTTGATCTGCAGTAATGAAACCTATTAGAATTTACAATAAAAATCTATGTCCACTAGTAGTTGGATCACGAAACGGGTGTTATTATCATCGGAAAAGTCAAATAAAATAAATACAACCATTATATTTCGTTTGAAAGCAATCTTAAATACTGTTTTAGACGGGGAAAAGGAGGCAAAATTAAAATCCAACATTTACACTGTGTAATGGGTTTTGTATTTAAACCATTTTAACATTTTCATTATCATTGAATATAACATGTTTGTAAATGCCGCTTATAACATATAACATTAGTAATGGAAATGTATTAAAGATTCGCATGCTTAAGACATGTAATCTTTAGAAGAAATGCTTGTTAATGTTGGTTTTTGATTCGTAGCATTGTGTTTAAGATTCGTAAACGATTACATATTACTGATTGCATGATTAGTTGATGGGTAATACATTTTGCAGATATACTCATGCGGCGACTCAACGTAAACAATATTTTCTCATATTTCTGACAATGTTTTCTTCTTTCAATAGTGAAAAAGCTAGATGACTTTACCTGCTCAGAATTTCTCTATTTTCTTTTTCCAAAATACCAATTTGTTGCTTTAAATTTTGATAATGTATCAATTAATCCGTTATAGCGAACATAGCTCCCAATGGACATCAAAGCTGCCCGTGAAGAGCGGAGAGCTAAACGGCAATTACGTGTCATGTGATCAAAATGAAATAAAAATTTGCTTAATGCTGATATTGATTTTTTTCGTCCAGAAGTTGATATCGCTAAAAAAAACTGTAACAAAGCGAATGACGAAAGGCACTAAAATTAATTTTAAAGAATGACTTAAAATGAAGTTGACATGAATAAAAAATAAATGTTATATTTAAAAATAACAACAAAATTTCATACTATTTTTCTGCAATCTCTTAATCAATCTTTAAAAACTGACAATCATATGACATTTTATCTGACCATTACAAAGAAAGACGTCACGTAATCACTGGAATTTACAGGCACTTTAAGGATGTTCAGAAGTAACGTCTATGAAATGCACATTATATATAAATAATAAAGGACTTTATTGTCTGTGCTTTCGTTTTGGCAATGCCTACTCCATATTCTAATATGACGTCCTTCAAACGCTTTAAACAAACCTCTATTTAAATATTCAACAAAATCTGGCTGTTCCAGCCATTTCAAAAACCCCCGTGTGTTGATGTTTTTGCTTAAAATTTTTTTTTATATTGTACCTTTGTACGAAAATCCAATAGAAAACATGTTTTCACGATATCACGTCCATTTTCTATTATATGCCTTTATTGTTTACATGTTACAAGTCTTCCTTGACTTTTGGTACGTTGTGTTTTCAAGGGACGTTGCGTTGTTTACAATGACTTTCAATGCAAATCGCGAGACTTTTCCCGCCCCCAACGCAAACGAATTTACCGTATCAAAATGAAAACGCAACCGAATTTCAAAATGTTGATTAATTGTGGAAAATAACTGTTGATTTAAATTAGCACCATTGTGGATCTAAAACAAGAGCACAAGATCGTCCAAATGCGGTAAGCAGTTTTCATTTGTCACGCAAACTCAGCAACAATCACAGATACGTCACACGGTGACTGATGTAATGAAAACATTCAATTTTGTCGTTCTTTGTTCTGATTGTTTCATTTTATTGTTAATGTTAATAAATATGTAAGTTTGTTTTTTTTTATTTATATTTCTTCGTTTTTGCTATCAAGTTTTATACGAGAAATATAATAATTTCGTAACAAGGGAGGATCTCGGAAATTGGAACAGGCAAAATAAACCTTTATCTGTGTAGTCGCGAAATGTAAAATTTCTGTATTTTCACATCAGAATCGAAATAATTCATGGCTGCCCCAATTTTATGGACTATTGAAATATGGGTAGGCATTATATTCATGATATTTTACCACTCGCTAACGCTCATGGTAAAATATTCATGAATATAATGCCTACCCATATTTAAATAATCCATAAAATTGGAGCAGCCATGAATTATTTCTTAATTAAATTTTATTTATAACAACATTAATATCATCTGAGTTCTAGTTCAGTCCAGTTTCTTGTATAAATTAAATAGTGTTACCCACATATATGTTATAGAAAATAAAATAATATCTTAAATGGAACTTTCATTTTGTTTGAAAAGAATAACAAGATGTATGATATGAAAATCATTGTAAGGTCAAAACAAAAGAGAACACAAGACACACTTCATTAGAAAAAAAACCTTGATGCTTTATGGGTGTAACATCATAATAATGTACTTACATGTCTTTGGAATGATCCAAATATTACAGGTCAATATTTTATATTTATAACAACAACAAAAACAAATGAGACAACAGGAGAATTAGATATCACTTTTAAAAGTAAATAATAAATACATGTAAATACCGTGTAATAAAATAAAATGTCTCCAAAGCGACCCTTTCATAAGAAAAGTGGCCCCCCCCCTTTACGAAAATTCATGGATCGTCTACAGTCAGCTGTATCGTAGCCTCCATGTTTTATTGGGGAGGGGTGATTATAGTACTCGTCTAAAACCCGCGCCTTTGGTATGAAAACTAGCAATCCTTTTTAATAAATACTAGAATCGTGCACACCCTGCCCCAAATCAAACTAAGCATTATATGAGAGTGTGAGCATATATGTTGTACACAAGCCAAGTTGGCAATTTATTGGCCAGTGTGACAAGTTTTGCATTAAACATGCATGCGTTTGTTATGTATTTTGCACGACGATGGGATGTTTTACAGTTCAAACATTCTGGAGTAACCTCTCGCAATTAGACATCTACACATTGTCTTGTCTCCAACCAGAATTTGTTCTTCCTATTGCTTGTTGCATGTCCTGCCAAACCTCAATATTTTTAGGCGAGCATGCTACCAATTGCACCGCTTAAGCGGTACAGCCAACATATCTTTTTTAAGTATAGCACTATGAGAGACATTTAAAACATGATATCCATTATACGTGTATTTTTTAAGTTGGCTCACAAAAATGATTCAATAGAAGCAGCATTAACCTATAAATCAAAAAGTTAGTTATATAAATTTCATTCAGCATTAAGTCTGCGAACAATTGGCATTTTGTTTCAAATAAAGAGGTTTTTCGTTCATAAACGTATATATAAACAGATACCTTAACCTAAGATTGGAGTTGAATTTAGAGACTCAAACTTGTGTTTTGATATGCTTTGCATGCATTGTCCTTAAGATCAACAGAACAAATATAATATAAATATAATATTATAGTTTTAGAATAATTTCTTCCGGTTATAAAATGAGGAAAAAACGATTGACCAACTATGTACATTATTTTGAAAGAAAAGGTAACGCAAAAATTGCTTGTACATTTTCAAAAAAATAATGTTTTTGGAATCCGCAGCAACGGAAAATAGCCTCACCTCGAGCTTCTTGTTAAAAAACCATACTGATAAATTTAGTATTTTGTTCGGAAAATGTACATGTATTTAGTAACCAGGCTTTGAAATGGACCAAATAAACTCCAAAATATATAAAAATGTGTAATATAAACCTAGCCTTCATTTGATTTGGGCTGAATCTTAACCATATCTACCCTTGTCATAACATTTCGTACTAAGTACAGAAATAGGTCGGCTAGGAAGAGCACGATTCGCATCCAACAAAAATATAACCTAGGGTTTGTATCATTACATATCAAATCTTTACAAAGTTTATTACAACAAGATGAAAACATTTGAAATCGCTATAGTTTTAAAAAAACACAATAAATTAGTATTTGCTTATAACAGTATATATGGCGTGTGTTATTATTGTATTAAAAGCGATTTCATTCTCTTGCAGAACAAACAATACTTTATAAGGTGAAGTATTGCATCATATTTGACGATAAATAAACCTATAGTAAATTACGAAAACTAAGTATCCTCCGAACCCCATTAATTGAATATTTATTACGGTCTATTAAAATTCGGGATTTGCAAAACAGTTAGTTATAGAATGCAGTCATTTTTCAAACTCTAGGTTTTTTTTTAATCATAGATTTCAATATTGAGTAGCGTGTATGTAATCAAATTAAGCAATCAAATTGCTTTAAAGGCACATGTTTCATTTTAAAAAAAGTAAAGAAATGTTCTTTTTTGGCACGTTGTAGTTGTGACATGCTAGATTCTATTGCTTCATTCTTTTCACTATATATTTTGAAAACGTAATCGCTTTTTTACCAATGTACATATGTATTTGCATTTGAAAATGCACTGCTGCTTGTGCTGTTTTGTCGGTTTTTATTTGATGTGTAATGTCTACGCTACTTTCACTTAACTTTTAAAGACAAACAATAAGTTAAACAATTGAGACGTGAGCAATATTGATTGTGCAAACTTAATAATAACTTTAATATAAAGCCGTTTGTATTTAGTATAATGTCTTAAAGATTTCAAATGTCTCAATATGCCTAATGCATGTAACAAGTGTTACGTGGAGATTTGTTACGGCTTATTACATCTGTGCTGCAAGGAATTATAAAGTGTTATTTTGTTTTTCTAGCGGCTTTCTTTAAAACGGTTTATTTTGTATTTACTTATTTTATCCGGCAAGATTGCTTAGAAAAAAGATGCACTTCATTTGTTACCCACCCATGCCTGACGTTTCCTTTCAACCGAACAAAGTAATGTTAGTACTATTCAGCGACCAGAAATAATATTCCAAGTGATCTCGATATAACTCAATTCAGTTGTTATGAAACAGAAAAATGTGGGAAAGCCATAAAAGAAATAAAATGCATTAAGCAATTGTTAATCAGTAAAATCTTTTAAAAATCATATCAAATATGAGGAACAATTTTTATCAAAAATGCATCAAAACTAAAAGTTAGACACGTGGACGGCTATCAGTCGATTCATGTAGAAATATAATCATAATATCGTCTTAAAAAATAGACTTACTTTTCTTGTGACTCCTTATATGCACGTTCTTGTGTCCTCAGCCTCATTTCGAGTTCATCTTTCTCAGCTAGAATTTTCTTAAAACGTTCGTCTTGTTCCACCAGTCTGGTAAATTAACAAAATATTTAGTTGGTTTAATACATTTTCCATTGGTCAAAATATCTACCATCAGTACAGTATTTGTGGCGAGCATTGTCTTGCCTAAAATATGAAAAACTTAGTTTCAATTTTTATTATTAGTTTTGTCAGTTGGTTGTTACTCTGGTCCTCAAATTGTCTTTTTGTTTAAGCTCATTAGTGGTGATTTCATGCTAATAACCACCAACTTGTCTTTGTTCAGTGACAAATATCATCACAGCGAAATATGAAATTAAAGGTATGGTCAGTGTTTGTTTTTTTTTGGACATATGTAGCCCTCTATCATTACAGTAGCAAATCATTATATAAGTACAGAAACAGGTCAGCTAGGAAGAGCACGATTCGCATCCAATCATAGTTTTAGGAAGTATAGTCCAGGTCATGATGCTTCACTATTTGTTTCTATTTTAAGTAATATCTACATTATGTTTATCTTAATTATAAAGTGTGTTCCACGAATTGTCGTAATGACATTATATATCATGGAAATGTTAGACAAAAACTTTAAATAGTTGACATTGGCTCGCCAAACTTCATTTTGTTACCTATCTAGCGCAAGACCAGGCCGACTACTTATTAAAGATATTTTAAATTTGTTTTCCTATATTTAACCATTATCACTTATTAATCACTAAAGCGTGGATACCTAAAATGCTCATTAATTGTCATTATTAAACTAAACCTTGAAAAACGCGATTCGATCAAACGTCAAGGTTATGCTGAACTTTGTATGCTTATCTTTTGTTTATAACAATAATGGACTGGAACCAAAACTTTATACGATTGAAAAGCTCATATAAGTCTTAACATATAGTAATAAACGAATGACAATTTAAAACTTATCTTTAGCAAACCTTTAATAAATATGTTTGTTGGCATAGATTTTATTAAATATAAACAAGGTCAAGGTTAGTATGTTGCAGAATTTGATTTTATCTTTCTAAGCTGATATTTAAATATTGTATATACCCAGCACCTATTTTGTTGCATTATACATGTGTATGACCTCTTTATCTGTTTCATACAGACAATTCCACGTCAAATGAGACTGCTTATTATTTAATCACTTATTACTTATTTGATTACTTACACACTACTCAATACTGTAATCTATAATTCAATAAATCTAGGGTTTGAAAAATGATTGCACTGCAAAATTCACTGTTTAGCAAATCACGAATTTTTATAAACCGGAATCAACATTTAACTAATGGGGTTCGGATATTATTAAGTGTTCGTAATTTACTATATGTTTATTTATCTGCCTGTTCAGATATCGTTGTTCAATATAATAAAGATTTGTATAAAGTGTTAAAAAATCAACAGTGAATAATGAAATTGGCAAATATGCTGCAACACTTCCCCTTATAAATATTGTTTGCTCTGCAAGAGAATGAAATCGGTTTTAATACAATAATAACAAATGCTATATAAACTGTTATAAGAAATTACTAATGTTTTTGTTTTTATAAACCTATAACAATTTTAAATATTTTAATCTTGTTAAAATACACTTTATAAAGATTTCATATGTAATGATACAAACCGTAGGTTATATTTTTGTCCAGTTTTTTTCACAACAAGATCAACAAAGTCATCTCCATCAAAATCATCTATTGTACTTCGACTGTATAGACCTGGAATGTCATCGTCAAGATGTTCTAAGTCGTTTGTAATTTGTTTATGATGAAATAAAAACTCTAAATCATATTTCTTTAAACGGGCATGTTTCAGTTTAGAACAAAGTAAAGAACGTTCTTCTTTGGCACGTTGTAGTTGTGATATGACATATGCTATTGTTTCATTCTCTTCACTATATATTTTGCAAACGTGATCGCTTTTTTCAGTTGTAACCGATTCAACAATAGCAATAATATCCTTCGAAGTTTTAAATGCATCTTTAAGATAACGGTCACGTTCATTTCTGATTTTGTCAATCGCCAATTTTGTCTGTGAAATTGAATCTAATAAGGTCTTTTCTGTCATTTCCAGAGACGCAATATTTTCATCGACACTTTTTCGAATTTCTAATGATTTTTCTCCTATTCCAGAAAATGTATGTTCTTTATGGTCCGATGTAACACAGATTGTACAAATAAAACAATCACAGGTTAGACAATAGTGAACAAATTCCATGTTGTGTTTATCACAATCGACATTAAAACTTAAAGTAAATCGGTCTACGTTGTTTGCGTCGGTGACGCTATGTTTCTTCGTAGCTGGAAATTTGTCATGTCCTAATTTGCATGGATCACATAGGAAGAACTTACATTGATAGCAATACGTGTTTCCAATTTTGTTTTCACAATAACTACATTTACAAGACGGTAACTGCGCCATTTTAAATCAAACGGGAAGTGGATTAAATTGCAGCACACATATTTAAACTAACGTGTATTGACCTTATTCAAAAAGTAAACAAACAAACGTTACATATTGATAAAAACGTTATCTCTTGTCCATGACCTACGTGATTTGAAATTGTACAGGCAAGATTAATACTCACTTACGAAGTCTTCAAGCATCTTTAAGGCAAAAGTTATTTTAGGGTGACAACAACTGTTTCATATTAAATACTGTTTTTGCTCGTCAATGAGTTGAACGCATTATGTAAATATTAGATGGGAACACATTAATGCTTTTGTTAGTTTTTTTTTGTAAAATATGTGGCATTGATGATCAATTCTTATTAATTGCTTGTGGTGACCGCAGTTCTGAACTGCAAATGACATTTTTGATTGGATTTAGCAGTAGCTGGAACAGATGCCACAACACGATAATGTGACAATGCCTTTTCGAAAATTCCATAAGTTGTGGTTATATTGTATTCTGTTATGTAAAAGAAAAACTGGTTAATGCAAGTTGAAAGCTTTCCAAATAAATTTAGTGCAGTGCACTTGTATTGACATATTCTTAAATAGTACTGTATTACAAACACACTGATGCTCTTTTTCTGTACTTAACTTTACATGTATGTATACTGTTCGATTAATTTCATAGATCGATTGATTGATTGGATGTCTGCTTAACGTCTAGCGAACAGTATTTCTGCTATAGACAGGACGGGAACAATTTAACAAACAATTAATCAACGGAAAATGGGGGTGGGATGGGTCACAGGAATACAATTTTGATTGCCACTGGAAAAGTATGGCGTTTTTGGTAGGGGTGGAAAATTTAGCCTTTTGTAGCGGCTACAACGAGCCTACTGATTTCGGAATTTACAAAATGGGTCTTTATCGTGCAAGGAGCGTTGTACTCTCTAAACACGTTACCCCCTACGGTCCGCGGTCAGGCTTTCCGTATTATGACCTGACAACCCCCCAGCGAGAGGGTCTCCCCTATCCGCCACCCGGGGACGCGCTAGGCTTCTCTGTGGGTCGACCACTGGGAACTCTCCCAGTATGGTCCCAGTCGATTAATTTCACCCCACTTTAATAAGTAAAAGAGACATTTCCTGCAATGGATTCATGTTTCATTTCCATTTTTAAACATGCAAGAAATAATATTTCTTATCTTTGATGTTAACTAGCTATTTATTCAAAATGTTTAAATTTTGTGCAAATAAAATGAATTTTTACAAGGGATGCACATGCGACACTTGTCTCTCACGATGTACACGGTAAATAATCCATACTAGAAATAATGCTTACGAAAGAACATTCGTAAGGTAAATTAATAACCGTGACTGGACTCGTGCTAGATTTCTATACGCGTTGCCAGACCAACCCATGTAGATTGAAATTTATGTACGAGTATAAGAGATTTATCATAAACTACACTGGACTATTATATCCAGTTGTACACAATTACAGTTGCGAATGTAGATATATTTAATCTATTTTTCACATTTACTTGTTTGTATTATCTACTACATTAAGATAGATTCGAGCACCTGAGTGCACTCATGGTTTTTTATTGGGTTCGGATTACTCTCTTTCTGTGTTTGTGTTTTGGTTTTTTTGTTGCGTTTGTCTATATGCGGATTTGTTACTGTCCCTTGACTTTTGGCTTTTGTTGTTCGGTCGGTTTTCTTGCTATTTTTCTTAAGAACATTTTACAATCAAGTAGAAGTCTAACAACGGATCAATACTACGCAAATAACACACTTAAATTTTTTCATATCTACGCGTTGTAACAGCGTTGAATCTCCATATTTCATGCATCGATCATGTCGTTGATTACTATCAGTAAAAAAACAAAGTTCATTAATTGTACATATAAAATATAAACAAATTCTTTATGATATATTATGAAATGAAAAAAAAATACAATGCATTTTCATTTTTAAGGCTTAAGTGTAAAATATGTGTTGACAAGTATATATGTTCATGTGACGTAATCTACAAGAGCGGATTATTTTACGGACTAGACCAAGTTGTTTAGCGTAATCAAGACACTTAAGTAAATGTTTAATGAACAAAATGTAATTCAGTCAGATAATGAATAACAATATATTTATAATTTAAGTTAAATTTTATTTAGTAGAAACACAGAATATCTTTTTAGGGACACTGCTAATTTTTAAACCAACACTCAGTGTTAATTTACTAGTACATAATGCATTTGAGGAACAAACACTGGGGTTATTTTTAGAAACTTAAGAAATAACTTATTGGTGCATTTTAAGTGTTTTTGGAAAAGCTACGCTCTGAAACCGAGAACAATTACTTGTAGGATTGTACAACATCTTTGTATATATAAGATCAGTCTAGGCAAAAGAGGAGCAGGCCAAAGAACATATTCAACTTTATCTTTATTGCTAGAATATGTTTTTTTCATAAACATAAATACATGCCCTAAGGTAGGGCTTTACTTATATACATCATTGGTTCTTGAGTAGCCATGTTCCTGCAAAGAGGCACACATTTATCGAAGAACGACTTATCTAATGATCTTTGGTTAAACCAGCAAATTTAGATAAAATCCCAATCGCTGACATTTATCTTCTCGTGAATAACCTTAACCTTTCGTACTTTTAATACACATTGTATTACAAATTACGTTGAAATATATCAAGCCAACAGAAAGAATATAATAGATTTGTCTGAACATTTCAATAAACTGTCACCCGACATTACAACATTGTAATTTGGTTTGAATATGTGGTATTTAAATTATCCACAGTTCGACATTCAACCAAAGTTTATTAAACTATTCACTGCTTGCGTGTATACTTAAAAATGAAAAGACGTGCCGTGTACGCTGTAATGTGTATGTTTAAACTGTTTAAATTTCGGAAAAGCTACAAATCCACGGTTTACGGTGACAAGATTGAATTCATCACATACGGTTGTCATTATGACTTTGTTGAGCTTGACAGTGTATCTGTATCCCAAAATGACCGTTTGTTTGTTTTGTTTCTTATATTTACTTTTTCTCCTGCTTACTGGATTATGACCAACCAATTGTATTAATAATTACCATTGATTAAAAGACTAGCGAGAGCAATTTATATATTTCTTCTATTCAAGCAAAGGTTATGTTAACATACACTATATAAATCGAGGAATAAGTTGAATCAAAGGTCGGGCAATGTTAAAATATTTACAATTGGGTAGGGACAGAATATTTAGTTTCTTGCAGCTGTTATGCTCCATTTTCCTTTTTACAAACTAGAAAAGGAAATCTTTGTTATCAAATAATGTAATCTACTAATTATTGACTGTCACTTTTATACTGTATTCTTTAAACCAAAGTAAGACCCTATACATATGTCTTCTAGTGTTATACATGTACATGTATATTGATTAATGAAAAAACTCATTTAAAATAACTGTTTATCGGAGGCAACTCTTTAAAATGCAATTTTCAAAATATAACAATCCATTCTAACCATTTTTTACCTCTGTCAGTATATCGCGAGTTAAAAGCAGGTTTGCATGAAGTGCATTAGGCAAAAAGACATGTAACAGCTTCTTGCTGTTTTTACACTCAGCACGCTTTACAAAAGTATAGTGTAGTAAAGCAGATTTTCACTGTCGACAAAATAAACATAAACGTTCTCAGGTTGTAGATTCTTTATTTTGTGTTGAGATTTTAATAATTACTATAACAATCAAAACCCTACAAATATAAAATAACATTGCATTAAACATGGTGCAAGAGAAAACTATTTGGCATACAAATATATTATATTATAATATAGCACCATATTTGTATAAAAGCTATTTCAGACAATTACATTATTATTTTTATATACGACGAAAATATACATGTATTCTTGATACATACTACCAAGATATCAAATCTTTTGAGTATATTAATACACATAAGCAAAAGATTCATTCTATCCTTTCAAAATATAGAAAGTATGCTTAAAGCAAAACAATCTAACATATTACATCAAAATTAAAATAAAAATGAAATGCATAAACATGTTAATCTGATTTGAACAATAATTAATATAAGCATACACAAATACTATAGCTTACCTCACATGAGGTGTAAGGGTCAATCGCAACTACCGTTGTACAATTATAGGTACATGCAACCTGTATAATAAAATATTAACGTAATAAGTCAAATGTACTTTTGACAAATTAAGTGATGCCTAAAGGTTACCGTAATTATTTAAAATAAAGTATATATTGATTATATCAACAGTTATTCTGTTATCTGCTGTTTACTTTTGTTTATTAAATAAACTGTTTATAAGAAACAAATATATTTACTACTACATTTAATATTATTTAGTATTATTAATATACTGAAGCAGTTTAGTATTTTTATCAGTTTTATTAAACGGTTAAGCTGTCAGTCAAAGCCAAAATGTTATGAAACTTAATATTAAATATAATTAGTATAAAAGATGAAATAAACTGACCTTAATAAGAATATTCACAAACATAAAGCTAAGAGTGTTTTTCCAAAGCAATTGGCATAGTCCGAAATGCATAAATAATATATTTAAACGAAGCTTTCAACAGCGACGAACAAAACCAAACATGGCTGTTCAATATCTTTTCTATAACTGAATAAGAACAAAGAAAGATCAAGAAATTTCCCTCCAAAACATTTATATGACCTAATCTAACCAATCCAAGCTAAATTTACTAACTTAACAATAGGTATAGCCTAAGGCAAATAATTAATAAAACGCAATACAAGATAAAATAAAAGTACTGAAATACTGTTTACTACGAATAAGCAAACAATTAGAAACTTCTAGATTTTAATTACGGAATACATAATCTAAAGTACATATACAGAAAAATACAATATAAAATCCACTGTGCTACATACTCCCCCTGGCCGGAAAATGCCGTCCTCGGCATACTGCCTCAGGAGTTAGTTAGTGGTGCTCTTAAAATGTCCAGTATCGTATGACCTGCTTCATTCTGTAGATTTTTTAACAAATCTGATTCTGTTGCAAGGGAGATGATACAGTTTACTCGTTTCTCCCAATCAGCTTTGCTGGTAACGGCTGATTTAGAGGTATCGTAATCACCAGATGTGAACCAAGAAGGTGGTCTTCGTTCTCTGGTAGAGCGACGAACAGGAAGTTGGGTCTCTTCATTATCTTCAACATCACTCTGAGATGATTCACTGTCAGGTGTGTCTTCCTGTCTAATCTCAGGTAAAGTAAGTGGCGAAGCGCTTCTGTCTGCAGAATGATCTTCAGAGACACTGCCATCAGTGTCAGTAGAAGGATAGGCGTCCCCATCATCTGCATTAAATGTATCTTCAGTCGGCTGAACAAGTGAGTCTTCAGTGATGGATGAATCACTGTACACTGGTTCCTGACTAATTATCAAATAACCATCATCTGATTCATCTGATGAACTGTCATCTAAGTTGTCAGTCTGTGGTTGTTCCTGTTCTTCTTGTTTCTGCAACGATCTTCTTTTCGCAGGTATTGGCTGTTCACGTTTTCTTCTGGGAGCAGGTGTTGGAGTATTTACAACATGCTGCTTTTCCCTTGGAATAGGTGTAGGGGTGTCAACGACGTAGCCAATCGGTAACAGTAGGTTACGATGAAGCGTTCTTGTTCGTCCTTCACCGTTTTCCTTGCGTACTGTGTACACTGGTATATCATCGTTAGGTTGACTTACGACAAGGTAGGTTTCTGGTTCCCATTTATCTGCCAATTTATGTTTTCCGTCAAACACTACTGTTTTCACTAATACACGGTCTCCTGGTTTGATGACAGCTCCTCTGATCTTTACATCATAACCCTCTTTTTGTTTTTGTCTGGCCTTTTCGGCTGCTTCCGTGGCTAATTGGTAAGCTTGTGAGAGATGGTCTCTCAACTCGGCAATACACTTGGAACTTGGTTGTTGTTCATCGATACGTAGTCCTAATGTCACATCTATTGGCAGTCTTGGATTGCGTCCAAACATTAATAGATACGGCGTTTGTCCAGTTGACTCGTGTCTAGTGCAGTTGTAAGCATGCACCATGGGTCCAAGGTATGCTTTCCAGTTCTGTTTCTGGTGTGGTTCTAGCGATCCCAGCATGTTCAGCAGTGTTCTATTGAACCTTTCACACATCCCGTTACCCATTGGGTGGTAACTTGTTGTTCTTGACTTCTTCATTCCAGTCAATAGGCAGAGTTCTTTTATGACTTTACTTTCAAAATTGGTGCCTTGATCAGAATGAATCCGTTCCGGTATC
Organism: Limnoperna fortunei; assembly: GCA_944474755.1. Taxonomy (NCBI): domain Eukaryota; kingdom Metazoa; phylum Mollusca; class Bivalvia; order Mytilida; family Modiolidae; genus Limnoperna; species Limnoperna fortunei. Next base: position 54,785,436 of record OX104115.1, on the reverse strand, counting down.
CCATAATGAACAATAAAGTTATGAAAGAATGCTTCTGCTGTTGTCTTTGCTAACTGGTTTCTTGTGGGAATGGCCTGAGCATATCTTGTAAAATGGTCAGTGATTACCAAAATATGCTGATATCCACCTTTGGATCTCTCCAAAGTTAAATAATCCATGCAGACCAATTCTAATGGTGAAGAAGTTGCAATGGGTACCATAGGAGCTCTCTGATTAGTTGGTGTTTTTCTTCTTAAGCATCGTCCACACTGTTCAATCCATGCTTCGGTATCTCGATACATTCCAGGCCAATAAAAACGATCTCGGAGTAGGGATAGAGTTCTGTCCTTTCCTGGATGTCCCATGTCATTGTGGAGGGCTTGTAAAACTGTTGTTATATGCTCAGAAGGTAACACCAATTGTTTACGTTCCTCATTCTCTATAGTTGTTATTCTGTATAATACTCCATTAATGATCTTCAAGCGGTTATATTCTTTGAAAAGAGAGTTTTGACTGGAGTCTTTCTTTGGTGGTTTCGTGTTTGACTTTATGAACTCTGTACACTGTCTGATGTTTTTGTCCTGAGCTTGAGCTTTAGCCCAATCAACCATATCTCCGATGTTAGTTGCCGATAAATCCTGTTCCTCATCAACTACACGAGGAGAGACGGCTAGACTTTCCACATATGACTGCTGTACAATGGAGTCACAAATCGCTTGCACAGACTCACTAGATATTGTGCATTTATCCGAATCTTGATCGATTGGAAGACGGCTAAGTGCATCGGCATCCATGTTGCTTTTGCCTGGTCTATACTTAATGTCAAAATTAAAAGCGGATAAAGCTGCAAGCCATCTGTGTCCTGTCGCATCAAGTTTGGCAGAGGTCAATACATATGTAACAGGATTGTTATCTGTAAATACTGTAAACTTTTGTCCATATAAGTAATCCTTATACTTGTCGCATATAGCCCATTTAAGAGCTAGAAACTCTCGCTTATGTGGGGGATAATTCCTCTCAGCTCTGTTCAATCCACGACTCCCATAGCTGATAACTCTTTTTATACCCTGTTGTTCCTGATACAAGACTGCTCCTAGTGCTTCACCAGAGGCATTCGTATGAAGTTCATATGGCAGAGAATAGTCGGCATAACCTAAGATGGGAGATGTAACAAGTTTTTCCTTTAGCTCTTTAAAGGCTTCCTCTTGTGGTTTTCCCCAAGTCCATACTTTCTTTGCAGATGTCTTTGATTTCCCTTTCTGATGTTTCTTTACAGGCGTTGGTATGAGATCTGTTAATGGTCTGCTAACTTGACTGAAATTTTGGATAAAACGTCTGTAATAACCAACGAATCCAAGAAACCTACGAACATCTTCCGGTGTCTGTGGCTTTGGCCAGTTAATAACTCGTTCAGTCTTTGATGGGTCAATCTCAATTCCTTGTTCGGATACAATGTGACCAACAAATTTCACCTTTCGTTTGAAAAATTCACATTTCTTTGGCGATAGTTTAAGGTTAGCTTGCCTCATTCTTTCAAAAACAAGTTGCAGGTTTCGAAGATGATCTTCATATGTTTTCCCAAATATAATTACGTCATCTATAAATACACAGCAAATTTTTAAATTGAGATCTGCCAAAACATTTTCCATAAGACGCTGGTATGTCGCGGGTGAATTAGTCAGTCCAAAAGGCATACGATTAAACTCATAAAATCCTAACCGTCCAACTGAAAAGGCTGTTCGTTCTTTGTGATCTTCAAAAATTTCCACCTGATGATATCCTGATTTCATGTCAATTATTGAAAAGAAACGGTTTCCTGCTAGACAATCAAGCAATTCTTCTATACGAGGCAAGGCGTAGCTATCTTTTTTGGATATTTTATTAAGCATTCTATAATCCACACACATCCTTAAACTATTATCTTTTTTCTTAACCAATACCACATTTGATGCCCATGGAGAATGTGACGGTCGAATAATTCCTGCATCTAATAGTTGACGCAAATGGTCTCGCACTTCCTCATACATGGCAGGTGGTATCCTTCTATACCGTTGTTTGAAAGGCTTATCTTCTAACAGATCTATTCTGTGCTGGACTAAATCGGTGTTGCCTAGGTCATTGTCGTCTCGAGAAAAGATGTCATGATATTCCAATATAAGGTCTTTTCCTTCTTGAAGTTGTGTGTCAGATAAATCACTTTGAGTTATTTCAACCTTGTCCAAAAGGGATGGTTCTTTAGGATGACAATTGATACTATTAGGTGTTGATTGAATAGTTACTGGTTGAAGTTCACATATTATGCCTTTAGGTGGTATAGTGATAGTCCTGGTAGTAACATTAGACAACTGTACTATGACTGTCTTGTTACGTTTATATTTGTACTCATGAAGTCTCGGTTCCACATCTAAATCTTCCGGTTCAAAAGCTAATTCTGATGTTTGATGTATAACTGGAGTAGTGCGATAAGGTATCTGTTTATCACAGTAACCTTCTATTTCAACAGAAGTATTCGGTAATATAGTAACATTTGATGGCTCTGCATTCCTAACTATAGCTAGTCGATTCATATTCTTTCTAAGTTCTCTCTCCTGCAGTGTAATACTCCTAAATGTAAGGTACCATGGTGTCGAAATATTGGCCTTCTGTAAAAAATTCTCTGCATATTGTTGATGAAGGTCTTGAAGCATTGTATTCAAAATATTTGTACCAATAAGAAGAGGAATATGTTGATTATAGTTGCTGTCAGGTACAACCAACATGGGGTATGTGTGATGTATAGTGTTGCCAGGTGTGGTAATTTGAACTTCAATGTAACCTGAGTATGGAAGTTGTGTTCCTCCAGCACATTCAATGTCTAAAATATCATATATGGTATTAAGTGGTATATTACAGGCAAGATGTTCTTGGTAATAGGATTCACTAATAGTCGAGACTGTAGAACCTGTATCTAGCAAACTCGGTGTTTCCTTTCCTTCTAAAATTACTAAAGCTTCTGTGGGCTTTCCAAATAATCCTGGTGGTGATCTTTTGGCTAAATTATTCTTAATACAGGGACCATTAACTCTCTTACTCAAGCCTACTACTGGCCCCGTGTCATAGGCTTCTTCCAGTTTAAACCTCTCTTAGTGTGGTCTAATCTAACAGCACATCCTCTTTTATAATGTCCATACTGGCCACATCTATAACACTGTGGTTCATCATATATCAATGGTTGTTGTGTTGGTAACAACTCTTGTTGCTGTGGGTGTGATGTAGGTTGCTGTTGTGATGGCATTTGTCGACTCTGATAGTTTTGTCTCGAAGGTCTACCCGAATCTCTATACCGATTTCCATATTTACCCCTAAACGATCCTCTCTTTTGATATCCTTGTTGTTTAAAGGTATCAAAGTCCTGGACTAGTTGTTGAACAATTCCTTTCAACTCATCAATGTCCGACTTTTCAACAGGTCCTGGTTGTGTAGCCTTGGTGGCTTTGGCTGTATTTGGTTTTGACTTCTTGTCTTTCTCATTTGGCTGTACTTCGGGTTTGTGGTCGCTCTCGATCTGACGTAGAGCTACTCTCAAAACATCAAAGTCCATGATGCTGTCATACTTATGACCACTGATATCCTTTAAGTCCTTTCGTAATCCGGTCCATAACATAGTATGCAGCATCCTGTTTGCTTCAGATTCATGTACGGCTCCCTTTTCCTTTGCACGTCCCATTATATCTTCTAGGCGACAACTCCAAGTGGTTACGTCTTCATCATCTTGTTGCCTTGCACTGTAGAACTCTTTCAATATTTCTTCTTTATTAACAACATTTCCATATATACTATCCATCTTGTGCAGTATTTCCTCTATTGTAGCTTGTGGTCCAAGTCTCATAGCTATGACGCCTGCTTGACCTCTCAATGATCTTCTTACAGCCGTGTTTACCATATCCTTATCATATGTTTTGTCCTGAAGAAGGCACTGTACATCATATCTCCAAAGTTCAAAAGTGGACTCCGATTTATTTCCCGATCCGGAGAAAACATTGACCTTGGGTGGTTGTGATGAAATAATCTTCGGTTTCTCTTTTGGTTTAGCTCCTCCATAAGATGATGGTAAAGTCAACGAGTGAAATAAAGGTTTCTTTTCTCCGCCATCTTTTTGTGCAAAGTACTCCTTTAACCGTTCTTCTAATTCCTCAGGGTTGTCTGTCTTTGATTTAATACCCATAGCCTTTATTGCTTTTAATAAATTAATGTCATCATCATCCATTGATATAAATCCTGGATTAGTAGGGTTTTCAGTCACTTCCTCTTTTGTATTACTAAATGCCATGTTTGATTAATGTGCCAGTAAATTCAAGTTGTTCAATCAATCAAACACACGAACAAAATCGATGAGTAAAATAATATATATCTGTATTAATAGATATTTGTTTGTTGATTATGTATGTCAATCGACACTCACAATATCTCGGAAGTTGAATATAAAATACTGTAAATTAAATATATTATACACAAATAAAATAAAACATGCAATACGTACCAACTGTAACTGTAAACTACTGCAACCTGAAAATACCTATAATTATTCTAATCGGGAGAGAGGATTAATAATCTCGGTTTTTAAATTAAGATATATCTTTCAAATCTAAATTATAACTAAAATTTAACCTTGATTACAAATATCAAAATTGGACAACCCTCAAGTACCACCGATTAAAAATGAACTACCAAAGAAGAAAGTTAAATTCTAATGAGTCACACCTGAGTAGAAGACTTTGAAGTACAAAGACCTTAAGTGCTAATGAAGCTTGGTTATAGATGACGTTAGTAAAAGGTATGCATGCAAAGGATACACTTAATCACACACGTTACTTTAAAAGTTTACCTTAACTTTATTTAAATTTAACTTAATTTAACTTAATTTTAAATTTATTTATGCCTATTTATGCACAAGTGAAGTTTAATTAATTATTCGTCCACGTTTTAAGTTTAAAGTTTGGGTTTTTTTTTTAAATCAAATGTCAACACACATTAATAATTAACAGTTCACAATTCACAATAAGAACATGATGTACATCACCATTCACATATAAACAATATTACACATGTACATAAACAATAAACAAAGTCACAATACAACACACACATATATGTACACTACAAATACTGATGAAATACAATCTGTGTATTGTTTGGTTATATAATTTCTTAGAAATCTTATTCAAATAATATTAAAGAAAAAAATTAAATGAATAAAAGGGTCTTTGTTCAGTTATCAAAGAGCATGCAAAAAGTTCTACAATTAAACTTTAAATGTGTATGTATTATAAACAAAAAAAAAAATTGTCAAAAATAAATAAATACCACAAACAGTGTTTAATTATAAATAAAGTGGGTGTGGTTTCACTTCCTGTTTCAAACTGACCTTGATCTTTACATAAAAAGGGGGGGTCAAACTTTTATGTTAAGTTTACAGTACCTATAAAATTTCAACAAAAAAAATAATTAAAAAAATATATTGAACAATACACTAGATTACCTTATAACATTAATACACATGTATAGCATAGTAACAGCTTCAAAACATTACAGTATATGTTTCCGATTTTATTTTTTAATCTGTAAATATTTAATAAATATACAAATACAGAATGAACAAAATAGTATTTAATTTCTTTACGTCTGTCAAACACTTGAACTAATGCTGGCAGCTTCTGTTTCTTTAGCAATGCACGCTGTTGATGTAATTACAGTAAACTACAGTCAATATGTCATGTATGTTGTGAATAACACCAAATAATGTCCGGCCGGTAGTGTACAGCTTAAGAATTCTCTAAAATCACAAAATCCAGACGTTGGGCGCCATTGTAGTAAAGCAGATTTTCACTGTCGACAAAATAAACATAAACGTTCTCAGGTTGTAGATTCTTTATTTTGTGTTGAGATTTTAATAATTACTATAACAATCAAAACCCTACAAATATAAAATAACATTGCATTAAACATGGTGCAAGAGAAAACTATTTGGCATACAAATATATTATATTATAATATAGCACCATATTTGTATAAAAGCTATTTCAGACAATTACATTATTATTTTTATATACGACGAAAATATACATGTATTCTTGATACATACTACCAAGATATCAAATCTTTTGAGTATATTAATACACATAAGCAAAAGATTCATTCTATCCTTTCAAAATATAGAAAGTATGCTTAAAGCAAAACAATCTAACATATTACATCAAAATTAAAATAAAAATGAAATGCATAAACATGTTAATCTGATTTGAACAATAATTAATATAAGCATACACAAATACTATAGCTTACCTCACATGAGGTGTAAGGGTCAATCGCAACTACCGTTGTACAATTATAGGTACATGCAACCTGTATAATAAAATATTAACGTAATAAGTCAAATGTACTTTTGACAAATTAAGTGATGCCTAAAGGTTACCGTAATTATTTAAAATAAAGTATATATTGATTATATCAACAGTTATTCTGTTATCTGTTGTTTACTTTTGTTTATTAAATAAACTGTTTATAAGAAACAAATATATTTACTACTACATTTAATATTATTTAGTATTATTAATATACTGAAGCAGTTTAGTATTTTTATCAGTTTTATTAAACGGTTAAGCTGTCAGTCAAAGCCAAAATGTTATGAAACTTAATATTAAATATAATTAGTATAAAAGATGAAATAAACTGACCTTAATAAGAATATTCACAAACATAAAGCTAAGAGTGTTTTTCCAAAGCAATTGGCATAGTCCGAAATGCATAAATAATATATTTAAACGAAGCTTTCAACAGCGACGAACAAAACCAAACATGGCTGTTCAATATCTTTTCTATAACTGAATAAGAACAAAGAAAGATCAAGAAATTTCCCTCCAAAACATTCATATGACCTAATCTAACCAATCCAAGCTAAATTTACTAACTTAACAATAGGTATAGCCTAAGGCAAATAATTAATAAAACGCAATACAAGATAAAATAAAAGTACTGAAATACTGTTTACTACGAATAAGCAAACAATTAGAAACTTCTAGATTTTAATTACGGAATACATAATCTAAAGTACATATACAGAAAAATACAATATAAAATCCATTTTGCTACAATAGCAAGAAGTAGTTGGCTCTAAATAAATTTCATCTGAAATCAGCGTTTAGATTTTCTTCATTCCAAGTTTAATATTTTCATGCAACATAACAAAAGGATAGTATTTAAATTTTTAAAAGTAGAGGGTCACAACTTTCTCAACCTTAGTTACGATGTCTTCTGCTACTTAAAAAAATAAAATGTTTTCTATGAGCATTAAGTTGTCTTTAACTAACGTGTGCATCAGGAATGAGAAGTTCAACGAAGATCAATACACAAATTGTAAATTTCACCCCTCCCCCTTTTTGTTGGTAAAAATATATGGTTCTGCGGATTAAATGTATCGTGTACTATCTTTTAAATAAGAATACCATAATTTCAAAAAGACAGTTTATCGCGACCGAAAACTAAGCAAACAATATATAATTAAGCGTTTTTATTCAGTATATCAACAACACTTTTTTTAAAAACAACTACTTTTTTAAATAAATGTTTATTAGCCCGATTACGATCTCTAGGCATCAGTTCGGTTCACAATTGTCACACAAGTATTTGAATGCAATTGAAGTAGATACAAAAGATTAATTTTTCCGATCATATCATATACTCCATACTTTTCCACTGTCCGTTAATAATTTTGATTATGTTGTTTTTTTCCGTTTCTCAGTTAATGTAGTGTTTGTTAACATTTCCACATCCGGAATAGAGCAGAAATATCGCTCGCTCGACTTAAAACAAGTATGTAATCAATCAGTTCAAATACTGGCAAATAAAGTAGCATGAAATTTGGGAAAACTTTATTAAACCAGAGTTGTCGTCTATTTGTTTACATGTATTGTTTATAGAGCTAACAGTTTTTAATTAAATAGAAACGCAAGAAAATCACGTATCACGACAATTGGAGATTGGTTGGTATGATGGTTGGAGAGTGCGAGGTCTAATAAGTTTTTAGTGGTCTATACCATAACCAGGGGTTTATCAAGTGTTGTGGTATTGATATCGGTTTCTCTTACTATTGTGTTTATTGCATAAAGAAAGTTAAAGCTTGACAAATTTTCTAGTATTGAGCGGTCTGATTTTCCAATATTGACAAATAGTTAGCAGTCCATACCAAAAGAATGTACCAATTGTCTTTTTATCTTGTATTCAGCTGATCGGATGTAAACCAATAAAGAGAGGTCATTATATAGCAATATCCATATTACATCCCTTATCAACCTCAGAACTCCATATCTACCTGAGGGCCTTTAGGCCCGAGGGCAGATATGGGTCGAGGGTTAAATGTTACACTTTTTAGCTATTTGAAAGGGTCCAAAAAATATTTGCCAAGTTTTCGGTATACAACTATCTTAGACTTGCTGCGTGTTTTAGGCATTTTAATTTCCTGGCACCCGTAACAAGTACGATAAAATTCACTCACTGTGGACGGCAGGTGTTCGAAATAAAAACGTTTTGATATTGCATCAACGTTTTGTTGAATACATGTACATATACAACTGGTCTGCCGTTCACCATCTAAGGATCTAGCTCATATTTGGATGGGGAATAGAAAACTTGAATATTTTTTTGGGCTTCAGTAAATCACGTCTCTGTGTTGTGGAACTAAACATAATATTTTACAACATACAAATTCCGACAGAAGAACGATGACTCAAATTAACTAACTGACCACACAATCTGCCCTTTAACAAGTATCCGATAAGACCACTGATCAAATTTTGACTTTGGAAATATCTGACTGATATAAAAAATTCAACGTTTTGTATCTGTCCTTGCATCGTAAGAGACTTCGAAACTGTCGGTTTTTGTATTGAATTAATATAGTTTGTTTCTGTGTATCTGCAATATATATCATTTAAATCCAATAAAGTTGATTCAATTTGTATAATTTTTCATTTATATGCGATACATATGCTGTAGACACTGAGTCAAAATTTGAAACGATGTTGTGCTACATTAATAGGCGCTTTAGTCGTACTGTATTCTGCGCAGAATATCTTTGAGCTTAAACGTAGTCACAAACTGTGACTAATTTAACCCAGTGACGTCAACAGTATTTTCCATCATGCAATTATAGCTTATCAGTAATATTAATTAAAAATTATACCAAATTGACAAAATTGTGTTGCATGCTAATGAAAGATAGAATAAAAATGAAAAAATATTCCAACAGAATGCAAAAATATTCCAAAGGAATAAAAACTATGCCATCTGAATGGATAATAAAGCAACTATGTGGTAAATGTTATTAATGTAATGAAATAATTGCATTTAAAGGCAAAAATATGTCAAATAAATGAAAAATACCATGTAAACGTGAAATACTGAATAAAAATAATTTATATATTTTTTGCAACCAACATCATGCCTGATTAATTTTGCTTAATAATATAAAGCTATTTATTGAAGTAATATGCCAGCTATAAAAATAAAAAAATAATAACATACGGAGAGAAGCTTATCTTTTAGGTGAAGTGACGACAAATATTTTACTTGCTTGGTTACGTCAATTTTAGTTTAATTCAAAAAATGTTATAAATGTAAGTAATTTAGGTGTCAGGTTATTGGGTCAAAAGGTAATGAGCGGTGAAGTAGTAAGTATTTTGTTACCAATAATTAGGAGTTAATTACTTATTTGGCCTTTATTTGTTTGAATAGAGTTTAACGCCAATTTCAGCGATTGTTCACCTAAAGCATGGCGTTCAGTTTTTTGGGGGGTATGGGGAGGAAGCCGGAGTACCTGCTGAAAACCCCCACCTTTGCCATGGAAACTGGCAATCCTTGCCAATTAAGTCTGAAGTGGAGCAAATCATGTCTGCAGTAAGGTTCGAACTCGCAACCTCAGTGTTGACAAGGTACGTTATCAATTGTAAAAGACAAACTACCTAAACCACTCGTACCCGAGGCCCCTAACAAATGCCGTAAAGATTGGGAACAAACGTTCGGGACATTAGAGAGTTTTTGTACGTTCAACCGTTATTAATCCAACCTATCCTAACTGACAAACTGTCTGTAAGGATGAACCCAATACTTCACGCTTGAGTAAACTAGAAAAAAGGGGGGTTGATTTTGACTGTGTGTGGTGTGCAATGTTTCAAAACAGCCCTTTCATTGGTTTAGGAGAAGATTTTTAAAAATCAAAAAAATTCAATAAAAAAAAGTTCAAGGAGAATAACTCCTAAACGGTTCATCGGACAATCTTGAAACATAAGTCATTTTTGTAGCTGTCATAGTGTTGAACAATTAAGCAATGCTAACATGTTTTCTAGTTCTAATAATTTTCAACATTTTTAGGAAAAAATAGCACACATCATCAATTTTGACGATTAAGGGGCAATAACTCCTACAATGGGGTGGTCGTACAACTTCAACTGAAAGGAGAGTTTTGTAGAGCTTTTGATGCTGGAGAAGGAGAGTCTCCTTGGCTTCCCTGTATCTGTTATACTTTTTTAATGTAAGGCAAAAACTATATTTTGACCCCCTTGTTCTCTTTTAAGCCGAGGCAACCATGTTGATTGGTCTGAGGCTATGATTTGTGCAAACTTGGTAGAAGACATTTTACTGATGATTTGTGCAAAGTGTCAAAGCAATCCTTTTGGTGGTTTTGAAGGGGAAGATTTTTAAAGAAAAGTTAACGACGACGACGACAAACGACTGACGCCAAGTGATGATAATTGCTCACATAAAAATGCTTAAATAAGTACATATTATGTTAAAGCAAAACAGTAGCATGAATTCGACGAGAGTAATGATAATGTGTAGATCACATTTTGGATTTGTACAGAGATTTTTGAGATTTTTTTAATTCTTGAAAATCTCTTGATTCTCTGTATGCAGACTGATCGGCTAATTAATTGATTTTATTGTTCGATAACGACAGCTTTTTGTCAGGACATAAACTAGTTAATGAACAATGAGCAATTAGGGAAATTAGATCAATTGGGCAAGGAATCTGACATATTAAAGAAAAACACGAAGAAATAGTTTTTTATGGACGTATACAATAACTTTAGTATTGGTCCGTGAATAAGTTAACATCTCCAACATCCAACAAGATTATACCCTTATGCGCTACCCGTTGACGCGTTTACTTTTATGTTGGTTCAGCAATTATGAAAACGGTTGTAGAGCTCTGTCTCGTAAGTAGTTAAAAAAATATTTCAACGTTCTGAATATGTTATACACTATAACCTGGCTTGGGTCTGTTTACGCCTAATAAACCGCGAAGCTGCGACCTCCCTTGCCATTAGTTTCATGAACACATTCCTATTATTCTATAACGAAAAATAAGAATTTTACCAAAAACGAATCTATCAAAGTAAACAATTTCTCAAATTTCAAGACAATTGATGAAACGTTTTCGAGTCTGAAAACTAACCCTCCAATATGAAAAAAAACAAAATCCCATTTCACCATGAAAATAAGAAATTTATTTTAAAAGTATACAGGGCATAAGAAAAACATCATAATAAGATGCATTTGGACGACGGCGGACGGACATTTGTATACCGTGATACGTTTGTTATAGACTGGAGTATAAAACGGAGTTCACAATCGATTGAGAAATTTTGCCTTTTGAGATCTATACAAAATGATGCCGCAGAAAGAACAGACGTAACCGGAAAATACAAAATCCACATTTTAGTCAGTTATTTTAGTTTTTGATTGCCGTAGCATTTGAATGAAGATAACCATTATGCATTTAAGATTTTCCGGCATCAATTAGCCAATAAACGCCATTTCCGACCATTAAATCATCATTTAATGCAGGCAAATCTTCAACTACATTACAGTTATTTCCTAAATCGATAACCAGAACTAGCTGAACGTCATTTCTGTTCTACAACATTATAACCCTTTTATTTTCTCTAAAGCACCTGTTGAAATCGACAAAGCTTTAATTCATATTTATCATGCGCTAAAATAATTTCAAATTATCTGTTGTGAACGAACAAAAAATATGAAACTGGATACGATAACCCTTTTATTTTCTCTAAAGCACCTGTTGAAATCGACAAAGCTTTAATTCATATTTATCATGCGCTAAAATAATTTCAAATTATCTGTTGTGAACGAACAAAAAATATGAAACTGGATATATTTGATTGTAAACTTTGTCAGATGTAAGGGTCTGTACTAACCAGTATTCAATGATTATGCATATATATGCATGCCTCAATGGCTTTTCATTGCAGCACTAGAAGCTTTTTTAAAAGGCACGATAAAGATCCCTTTGTTAGATTTCCTAAAATAAAAGAGAATACTCATTGTAATCGCTACAATGTTTGGGCGATTTATTGTTCCTATACGGTTTCTACTTCTTCTTATTAATTTTTCTCTTTTCTCCTCTTTTCTTTACCCATCAGTCTTTTCCGCTCATTTTCTGATAGATGAGATGTCTGATCAACATAAAACTTTGTAAGTATGTTGGGGCTGATCTGAAGTGCCACCAACTTTTAAAATTTTCAATATGGCAACCGTTTTCAAAATGGCCTCCATTGAAAATAATAGTGCATTTCTCAGATCTCTGCGATGGCTAGAGTGATTTCAATGAAAAATGGTTCAATGTTACAGTTGGCATATTTAAGTGTACTGATTTAAAAAATATACTGTCCTTTGGGATTTTGGGCTACTTTTGGGTGACATCCCAACAGAGTATTACTAGCTTTAACTTGTTCTCGTCCTAAATTTAGGCGGAATATTTATCGATACTCGATAAACATTTTATTAATAGGCCAATTTTAAAGGTTCCGTAAATGACGTATTGCCGGAGCCAAACTATAACTAGTGTCATTGTTTGTTTAATAAACGCAAGCGCGAAGAATAATTATTGTAGTAAAGAGGCCGACAACAAACCGTGATTAATATTAACACTTGTGAATGTTTCTTATACTGGTCTCCGGTCGTGTAAAACAGAAAAAAACATGCAATTATTTATTGTTTGTTTAACGTCATTTTCAGCAATTATTCAGCTATATTATGACGTCCAGTTTTAATTGATGGATGAAGCCGGAGTACTCGGTGAAATCCCCAGACCTCCGCTAGGAAAACTGGCAATCCTTGTCAATTAAGATTGCAATCGAGTACACCCTGCCAGTGAGACTCGAACCCGCAATCTCAGTGTTGACATACCACGTGATCAATAGTAGATGAACTACCTTAACCACTCTGCCACCGAGGCTCCGTCGATTATTTAAGTGAAGTAAATATAACTTTCTTTTTACTGGTCTATGGCCCATTTTCTGACCTTTTTGAGAGACGTTGGAGCTGAATCCGACCTGAAATGTTATATACCTTAATAATGAATACAAATTGATGAAATATTGTTATTTGATTGGACAAAAATAATTGTGTATTTTTCAATAATAAAATTTTCATGTGCACCAGGCGTGTATATATAACATTTGATATATTTGCACGCGTACTAATCTTGCAGATTTTAATTCAGTAAGTTCTAACTGATAAACTATCACGGGACCCGTGCGCTATTTGTTCTGAAAATCTTATAATAGATGCTATGTAATAATATGATACTGTATGAATGTGAAAAAGGAGACTAGAAAATATTCAAACAACTAAAATGTTCTGGGTATTTTAAATGTGAATAAGGAGTTAGACAGAGAAAAAACCTCCCCCCAGTATTATTTTCTTCGTATTTAAATGATTTACAATCTGAAACACAATAATGTAAAAGTTGTAAAAGCTATTAGTTGATGCTGAAGATGAATTAATGATTTTGGTCAAAATTGTGTTGTTTCTATATGCAGACGATACAATATTATTTTAGGAATCTAGCGAAGATTTGAAGCGTATAATGAATAAATTTGGAAAATACTGTGACGATTGGGAACTTAATGTTAACATTGATAAAACCAAAATTCTTATATTTTAATGGGCACAATATCAAGAAATGAAAACTATTATTTTAATAACGCAGAAATTGGAATATCTAGGTGTAAATATAGAACGAACAATTTATCAATCGATGCCAATCACGTTATCTTGCCAATATTAGTGGCTTAGAAATCTGGGGTTTTGAATATCTTGACATATTAGAAAAAGTGCATTTAAGATTCTGCAAAATTATAGTATTATTGATGGCGAATTAGGAAACTTCTGAATATCTTTAACAGTAAAAGTTCGAATATTTAAAGTTCTGGTGTCGCTTAGTGAATGGAGATGAGAATAAAAATTTAATCAATACTTTATAAATTACTTTCTGCGAATTTTGTTAATAACGGTGTTGAATGAATACAAATGGTTAATGTTTATAAAGAATATATTTGATAATTGTGGTTTTTCAAACGTTTGGAGACTTCAGGACGATTGTTCTCTAGTGAATGGGTAATACAAATATGTAGAATGTAGACTAACAGACCAATTGAATTGCTAAGCGTGCCGTGTAGACCAACAGTACAGGACAAGTCTGGTATTTCATTGACTTCCCGTTGTGTATTTCACTGTCCATAATAACTTACTGTTCTGTGCACACACAAAGTATTAGCAGCAATGCATCAATATAGAAACAACAGTTAATTGAACAATGGCATGTTGCCAAAAATAAATAATCCAAAGTATAATTGTAGAAGCTTCCGTAACAGAGATTAAGAAAAGTGGGACTTTTTATATAGACCTATAGTAAAAACACGACGCAATTTCCAACATATGCACCTAAGTCATACGATATTTCAATATGGCTTTGCAACTGCAGTAATTGTTTCAGATACACCAAAACATATACATATTTTGGAAAATCATATCATATGATAAATAATAGAAATAATAAGTGAGATGTATGAAGACATACTATTGTGTCATTTGTACTAGGAACAATGACTTTATTGCTTTTTTAAATCTACCAAATGGGCATTTATATTCAAGAAGCGTGGCTTTCCTTTTTTTACTTACAACTTGCAAAAAGAGCAGCGGATACTCTGTTTACCACCAGGACACGCGCTTATTTTTCCGGAGGTTAGCTCCTAAAACTGATGTAGCAGAAAACATAGAAACAGATGAGGATAATTTTAAATAAGAGCCAGTTTAGACCTTGCAATAATTTCATTTTTTTCATAAAAATAATTTACAAATTGGTAGGAGCAAGCTACTCCTCTCTGAAGTTGCTTTAACAAAAATTTAGCGAAAACGCAGAAACACACATCTTTAATCACAAAAGTTTTCCAACATTTAAAATTCTTAATAGCAACGTACAAGCTAAATGTAAAAGAAATTCACTTTATTCTTTTGCTTGTACAATTGTATCGGTATCAACGATTAACGTATTTTGGAGAGATTAATAGACGACCGTTCTTTCAGTTCTTTCTTCCCATAGAACTACAAAAAAGTTAAACATGATGGCCTTGAGTACTTTCAAAACGTTTGCGTGTGTATCCTCGGTCCGGTGAAACTAATTAGATTGCTATTCGACATTCCTAATGACACCCGGTGGCCATGTGGTTAAGGTAGTAAGTCATCTGCTATTGATCACTGGCTTACTTGTGGCAGGATGCGATCGACACCACCTTTCCAGCAGTAAGTCGGTGCTTTTCGTCATGCAGGTAGTCCGGTCCCCAATAAAAAGTGGATGACATGATATAGCAGATAAATTGCTGAAATTGGCCTTAATCCCCATTCAAGGATACTCCACAATTAAAGGAGTGGATGAGAATTAGTTCGGAATCGAAATAATGTGTATATTGATTTTATAGGAGCTCGACTAAATTAAACGGGAATTATAAAGTCTTTCAACAAATGCTAATAACCCATTTCAGTCTTATATTAGGATCGACCTGAATATGGTTGAAAGTTTCTGCACCGGACGTTTTCTATCTTGTTTCCATTTGTTGAGGAAAAAACGTTCATTGATTGTTATGTGTATCTTTTATCGTTTATTTTATTTATTTTCTTTTAATATAATATAATTCATATTGGCCAACGTTGTGCGAAAAACTCCACTCACAAGCTGAAATGATAACGTAGATAACTAGTCTTTCCGGCTTCTGATGGTGACGCAATTAGTCGGGCGATATATAACTTGAAAATGTTTTTAAAAATACGAATTTGTACACAACAAACCTTTAGTAACTTGCTCGCTTTTGTATTCTAGATTGTGTGGGTCGATCGTTTGCATTTTAAGTATTTGTTTTATCGTCGTCGCAAATCTTAAGTTATAAAAAATCATAATGTATTACCACCATGCTATAAAAACGCACTACGGAGCTTTACACCAAGTACTCTAGTTGTAAAGGATGTTTGTTTGTTTAAATATTGTTTAACTTTCAGCAATGTTTCAGCTATATCATTGCGTCCAGTTTTTGTTGGGGGAGGAAGCCGGTAGTACTCGGAGAGAAGCCCAAACGTCCGAAAGAAAGCTAGCTATCCTGTTGAATTTAGATTGGAGTCGAGCGCACCCTGCCCGCAATGAGACTTGAAGTAGTAGTGAAATGACAGTTCTGCCTCACAAGGGAAAAGTCTGCTTGAAATCAGGAAAAATCAAGGTTTTGTGCAAACGGATCAAAAGCCAATAAACTTGATACATGAATCAGAATCCGGAAATAACACCTTAGAAAGAAGGAAAGATAGGGTAGATACAAATAAACACAAAAACAATCAACGCGGACAGACATGTCCGACTTCTACACCCCACACGCGAAGGGATTGGCCAGCGAGTGCATGAAGCCGCCAAGAAAGAAAAGGAGGAAGAGGTAAAGCGCAAACCAGCAGTCCTGAAGTGGCGAGAACTACCATGGAAGACATTCAAAGTGGTAGATGCCTGGGAGGTAAAAGGTGCCTATGGACCTAGCATGATCCTGACATTGGAGAACAAGGGTGAGACAACCAAGGTCTGGGCGTGCACGAGGATGATACGGGAGCTGGAGGGAATACGACGGGAAAGGTGGAACACCCTCAAGATTGACAACAAAGGTATGAAGAGGTCGATGAAGACTGGATATGAGTACTTCGACGTTGAAGTGTGGTAACAAAAGGTTGGTAGAAACTTTTTCCGATGGGGGATTTCCTCATCGGAAAAAAGGTATCTAAGGCTGGGGTGGCAATCAGTGAGGATTCGGAAAGGAAAATTGGGGTTGTGCAAACGAACTCGCATGTGAAGGGATTGATGGAGAGGGTATATGAGGTATCGACGGCCAAAAATTGAAAATTTTACCTTAGGAACCCCGAAAGATAGGGTAGATATGAACATGAACACTGAAACCATTGAGAGGCCAGAGAGGTGAGTCCAACGAACCTGCGGAGCACTCTTGAAAAGGAAGAAAGGTCAGTTCTGCAGAAGCAAACCGGGTAGGAATGGTCTTTGCTGGAGACATACCCATAACACCCCACAACAAGACGAAGATGATCAACCGATTGGTGGTAAGTTCCGAGTAGTTGAAACCATCCGGAAGCTTCGTGAAATTGCTAAAGAGTAAGGGTTGAGGGGGTACAGTAGGAAGAATAAGACTGCCTTGGTGAGACTCATTGAATCGTCCACAGGTCGTCGGTTCTTTCGTCAAGAGGTGCTCAACAAGAAGCAGCTCATGGCTATGGCTAGGCGAAGGGGGGTTACGTACCAAATACTCGAAACTGAGAAAGGATGAATTAGTAGAGCGGGTGAAACAGAGCCTTGAAGATGCTAGGTATGAGATTGATGTGCAGGATAAGCGCGAGGCACTTGGGGGAGTGTTCGGCACAGTGATTATCAAACCTCTGAAGAAACACCACGTCGAGACATTTATTCAAGTGAGCTGGGAACCCATTCGAAATACGATTGCAGCGGGTCTAGCAGAGAAGAGAGGGTTGAAAGTGGAACTAGTCCTCAAGGTGGAGATGGTGAAGATCAACCCCACGAATCCTGGTGAGAACGAGTACGACGACGCATATTTCCGGTCTGCCTTGTTCATTATCACCGAGTCGGTAGATTTGGATCAGGTGATAGCGCAGATGATGGACAAGATCAAGGAGAGCATGGCGAATTTCCAGGAAAATGGAAGTGGGTGGACCTTTGGGCACATTGAGAAGCTGGAAATTCAAATTAACGAATTCAAGCCACTGGTCGGCAGCTCTTACATACCCCTCCCCAAGAAGCTTGCAGACAAAAAGGCAATCGTGAATGTGCAGAACAATGATCAGGAATGCTTCCGATGGGCAATCCTCTCGGCGCTTCACCACAACGAGGTGGATCAGAAGAGTGCTCACCGCGTGAACCAGTACGCTAGGTGGAAGGATGAACTTAGGTTCGATACGATAGAATTCCCAGTCTCACTCCGGGCGATTGATAAGTTCGAGAAACTTAACGAAGGGATCAAGGTGAATGTCTTTGGGTTCGAGGATAAGAAGAATGAAGGCGTCTACCCGCTGAGAATATCCAATAGTGAGCACACCGGAGCGAAGCATGTGGATCTCATGCTATTGGATAATGCGGAGACAAAACACTACAGCTGGGTGAAGAACCTCTCACGACTCTTGACGGCGCAGGTGACCAATCATGATGGGGAAGCTTACTTCTGCCGCCGATGCCTTAACCATTTCACCCGGCAAGATCTCCTGGACCGCCACATGGAATACTGCAGCCAGAAGCAGGCAGTAAAATGCGAGATGCCGGATGAAGGAAGCCGCGTCAGTTTCCAGAACCATGCCCGGTCGATGAAGGTACCATTCGTGGTCTACGCCGATTTCGAGTGCTTCACAACCAAGGTGAATATGGAAGAGGAACCCGCGGCCGGTGAAGCTACCAAAATCCTCCAGAAGCACATACCATCGGAACACGGACTACAACGTCAAAGGAACCACCGTGAATTACATCATGTGCTACCTGGAAAACAAGGCCTTGATGGCAGCCTTCGATTAAATAACTGAACAAAAAATCGAAGTGGGGGCGCTCGTTTTTGATGGATTGATGATTCACAAGAACGAGATGACGCGCACCAGACTGACTGAAATCCTCCAAGGCGGCAGCGAGAAGGTGAAGCAGGTCGTTGGAGCGGACATTACCTTCACAGTCAAAGAGATGGATGAAGGATATGACATCCCACTCACAGCGAAAAGGCAGAAGGTCGGCGATCTGAATCTACTGCTACGTAAGGGGTATATCCATACGATTACATGGATAAGTATTAGAGGCTCCAGGATCCCCAACTACCAACGAAGAAGGACTTCTATAGCGCGCTCACGAAGGAAGATATCAGTGACGCCGATTATGCCCATGCTCAGAAGGTCTGGAAAGATTGGGGAATCTCGACCATGCGGGAGTATCACGACCTATACTTGAAGACGGACGTGATCTTGCTCGCTGATGTTTTCGAGAACTTCCGCAACATCCGCCTGAAACATTACTACTACACCGCACCAGGGCTTGCCTATGAAGCAGCACTCAAGGTCAGCGCCATCCAACTAGATCTGATCACCAATCCTGATATGCTACTCATGATCGAAAAAGGCATCCGAGGAGGTCTCACTATGGCATTAAAGAGATATGCCCGGGCGAACAATCCCTACGTGGCGGGGCACGACCCAAGTAAGCCGATCAATTATCTCATGTACCTGGACGCGAACAACCTCTACGGATGGGCGATGAGTCGAACCCTACCGACGGGAGACTTCAAGTGGACGGATCCCTCGGAGGTTCCAGATCTTAGTACGATCGGCGAGGAGGACACACAAGGCTACATCCTGGAAGTGGACCTCGAGTATCCCAGGGAGCTCCACGACCATCACAATGATTACCCCCTGGCGCCGGAATCCGTGGAGATCAATGGAGTAAGAAAACTGGTGGCCAACCTCCACGACAGGGAGAAATATGTGGTTCACTATGTGAATCTGAAGAAATACCTCGCCAGGGGGATGAAGCTGAAGAAAATCCATCGAGCCATCCAGTTCACGCAGAGCCCATGGTTGAAGAAGTACGTCGAGAAGAATACGGCGTGTCGGGCTGCTGCTGCCACCACCTTTGAGAAAGAGTTCTTCAAACTCATGAACAACGCCGTGTTCGGGAAAACCATGGAGAACATTCGGAACAGGGTGGACGTGCGACTAGTCAACAGCGAGAAACCCAACTTCAAGCGCAGGACGGTGTTCAGTGTGGATCTGACTGCAGTGCACCTACATCGCACGAAATTGGTCTTCGACAAACCAATCTACCTCGGATTCTCCATCCTCGAGCTTTCGAAGACATTGATGACCGACTTCGTCTACGATTACCTCAAGCCAACGTACGGTGACCGGGCCAGCATCTGCTACACCGACACGGACAGCTTGATCTGCGACATTCAGACGGCGGACGTGTACAAGGATATGGCGAAGAGTGTACATCAGTGGTTCGATACCTCCAACTACGCTGCGGACCATGCCTCCGGGATCCCGGCCGACGTGAACAAGAAGGTGATCGGCATGTTCAAAGATGAATGCACAGGCCGACTGATGACCGAGTACGTGGGAATCCGGCCAAAGGCCAATGCATTCAAGGTAGATCTTGAGGAGCATAAGAGAGCAAAAGGCGTGAAGAAGAGTGTGGTTGAGTCCGAGCTGACCTTCGCAGACTACAAGCAGTGCCTAGACACCGGCAAGGAGACGTACCGCTAGATGAACCTCATCCGAAGCCAGCTCCATCAGATATTCACCATGGCATATTGCAAGAAATCTCTCTCAGCCGACGATAATAAGCGACACATTCTGCCCGACGGGGTCCACACCCTCGCGCATGGTAACTATCGAATCTAAATACGTACGCGTTTACCACTTAACTCTCCCGCGCAAACCCCTCTCAAATGTAGAGCTTAAAGAAGCTGCCTCGGCCCTAGGGATACATCGATTCAGAGGGGTATTCATGAGAGATGCCCTGCCACCCGCGCCACGAGCTAATGAATGTGGCATCCTGAACCACGATGACCTCCATGGTCCCGGAACGCACTGGACCTGCTGGCACAAGCGTGGAGGACTCAAAGTCTACTTCGATTCTTACGGTCTGCCTCCGCCCGACGAGATGGTCGACTATCTGCGTCCGAAGATCCAATGCAACACCGATGAGCTGCAGCATCGCGGGGACGTGGTGTGTGACCACTTTTGCCTCTACGTACTGAAGATGATGTCGGAGGGTAGATCGTTCGGCGACGTAATATTCTCGCTATAACTAAATGAACAAATTCGGATCTCACTCAAGAAAACGCGCATTGGTCTGGTCCCACGACCTCGATATGAATGACAACCGCATCACCGGCCTGGGATCACCGCGAGAGGGGTCGGACGCTGCGACGAGACACTGGGTCAATCTGCAATTGAAAGAGGGTCAAAAGGATATCGCTGAGCTCGAGGCAAAGATCGACAAGGTCTTGAAAGTGCTCGAGGATAAGGAGAAACGCTTGAATGGCATCGAGAAAGACGTGGCAAAGTGCCTGCCCACGATCGGTGGTAAGATGACTGGCGCGATAGATATGCAGGGCCATGCGATTCGCAACCTTCCCGAGGGGGCCGACGCCAAGGATCCCGTGACGAATGGCTGGTATGCAAAGAACTGGCAGGATTTGGCCTTAACCATGCAGGAGAAGATAAACGCTGCAGAATCTAAATGTAAAACCCTCGAAAAGCTGATGGCTGATAACCAGGAAAAGATTGAAGCTCTTGAAAGGTATGTGAAGCTTAAGTCCCCTACCCCTGGAAGGATCGGTTGACCCTCCTTCGCTTCTCTAGTCCCACTCCAGGGACTGGAAAAATTGAAGGACTATTGGAGCTCGGAAGCCTTTACCCATGAATTGAATGTCTTGGGATAGCCTCGCCATTTGACGTAGACTTCCCGTTCTCCTTGCCGGGTGCGTCGCCGCAAGATCCTTTCGATGCGAAAGAGTTCTTGGGTGGTCTTCTGGAGCTCAGGCTCGTAGAAAGATCCATGAATCTCCTCGTCGTTGAGGTCCTTGAGACGATAAATGGGTGGTTGCGTTCCTAAGACCATGGATACGGTGAAGACTTCTTCGGTCCAGCGTGGAGTATATCCTTTCTCGAACACACCCTTCTTCTTGGTGATTCGGACCTTGTCGCCAACCTTGAATCGCGGTGGTTGCATGGGAGGGAGATCTCCGTAAAGGTTACAGAAGACTTTGGTTTCGTTCTCCTTCTGACTGGCGGCAGTGGGAGTCATCTTGATGGAGCGGTGCTTGGTGGTATTATACTGATGAACTAGATCACTTAGCACATCGATATAGGTTCGCGTGGAGTTGGCGGAAAAGTACTTGAACATCTTCTCCTTCATGGTACGGTTCCAACGCTCCACGACGCTCGACTTCTCTTCGTTTTCGGTGGAGTAGAGCTCGACGTCATGCTTCTGGAGAAGAGCCTTCACCTCCTTGTTGTTGAATTCCGTTCCTTTGTCCGTCAATAGCTTCTTGGGGATGCGAGACTTGAAGACCGCTTGGAAGGCATCGCGCACCGTAGTCCCCTTCTTATCCTTGAGCGGCACTAGCCATCCGTACTTGGAGAAGACATCGATGATGCTCAGGATGAACTTATGGCCTTTGTTGTCTCGGGAAAAGGCACTCATATCCACGAGATCGGCCAGGTTGCATCTACTCCACCCACCACCACGCGACGCTTCTGAAATTTGCGGCGGACTGGCTTGTGCAGTTCCTCGGCTAGCTTGTCCGACCAAACGAGGGTTTTTTTAACCCCGAATCCAAATCGCGCTTTGGTACCGATGATGGGCTTGACGATGCTACGGTCCAGGCGTTCGCGTGCGGTGGGGTCGGAAATGGCATCGAGGGAGGCCAGCATGGTCGCGTCGCAGAGGGAGTTGCGCGAGGCCGTGTCCTTATGCTTGGCGTAGCAGAGATCGTGGTGATACGCGTCCTCATCCACTCGATTGATGGGTTTTGACCAATCCTTGGGGGTACCATCGACGTTCAGTCGCTTGGCGAGATTGGTCCCAGGTCCGGTGAAATTGTGACCTGGAAGGTGCATCTCTACGGGTAGTCGGTTGATCAGGTTGTTCACGAACCGGCACCCACCCCGGACCGGGTGAACTGAGATTTCCTAGAACCGCATACGGCGCAGATACCTACCTTCCTCCGTCGTCCGTTGCTGGTCGGGATCACTCCGCGGCTATTCGTCTGTGTCTTCGTTTTGCACTTCAAACAGTACATTCCCATTTATATATATAAAAATGGACGTTGAAGATATTTCGTATAACGAGTCTACCTCGACCTCTTCTTGCGCGAAGGGTGGTTAGACTACGATACGTCTTCGGAAAATCGCTCCACCAACCCATCTACCTACTGCTGCGGCGGGCGTTGGAAAGGGGATTCTCGAAGGACGATATCCGAGAAATACTCTCCATCAAGGATAGATGCCCCTACTCGTTGATCGATGCGGTGGAAGTGCTGAATCCACCGCCTAACCCTAGTGGTATCGAAGCCTTCTTCTTTGAGCATGGAGACGATGTGCCAGACCCCCGCAAACTCGATCCCACCCGCAAGAATCTCATGATCTTCGACGACTTGATGATGAGCAAGCAGAGTAAGTGTGAAGATTACTACGTGCGAGGTCGTCACAACAACGTGGACTGCTTCTACCTCTGTCAAAACTATTTCAAGCTGCCGCGGCAATCGATCCGTGAAAATGCCAACTTCATCTGCCTCTTTGAGCAAGATGCTAAGAACCGCGATCACATCCGTCGCGATCACTGCAATGACCTCACCAAGGAGCAGTTTGACGTTCTTTGCGAGCGCTGCTGGTCCGAACCTTACGGATTCATGACGATCGACCTCACGAGTCCCAAGGCGGCTGGAAAATATTGATACAAATTAAACGAGTTCTATTTAGCCTAAGTTAAATGATGAATCGGATCAAGCTGGAACATGCATTTTTGTTAAATCAGATCGAGCTGGAGTACCGATTTTTGGAGAAGCGGATCGAGCAGATTAAGTCAAAGTTAAATGGATCTCCATCCGCCGTCGAGCTAGAGGAGCTCGAGATGGAGTACGAATGTTTGGTGAGGCGGATCGAACTGAAAAGATGCCATCATGAAATGGTGAAGGAATTTGGGCCGAAGCCATCTTACTGCATAAAGTGTGGAATCATGTCAAGCTCCTCCCTGATCAATCAAGAAAACGTGCCAAATCCTCCCAACCTCCATGTTCGGTCAAGACGGTCCGTGGACGTCAATGCGCGTTCCCTTGCCAGCCGGGTAGCGATAAATGCAGTAGGCACTTGAAACTCCAAGATCGGTCTTTATCAACTCCCTCCACTCCGGCAGTCGATAATCAAACGCTCTCGAACGCTTAGGGGCGTTCCGTCAAACGCTCTCGAACGCTTAGGGGCGTTCTGTCGAACGCTCTCGAACGCTTAGGGGCGTTCAGTCGAACGCTCGGCAGCGTTCAACAGCGATCAACGCTATAAATAAATGACATTCATTAAGATCACCGACCCCAAGCAACGTGAGGCGCTCGCGAGAGAATTGCAGGATCTCAAGCGAAACATTCAGACTAGCAATATGCAGCATCGCCTCGACAATATCGGACTCGACCGCGACCTCGCCAGGATGTTAAAGCCCGTGGTGGAAGCTCAAAAGGAAGCGGCCTCGCAGATCACCAAAACGATCGAGGAGCTACCTGCGCCGGTGCCTGCCCTACCTCCCCCTACCGATTTTGCCCGTCCATTATCCATTGAACCACCTCAAGACACCCGCCTAGGCCCCCGGGCGACTCAGTATCTGCAGCTCAGCATGACTCCAGCAGCCGACCATACCTCGGGTGCCATGTACCAAGGAAACTCCGTTCTCTCGCGGACCCCCAAGTCGAGCCGAAGCTAAAAATGGAAGGAGATCGTTTCACACCTCTACCGACAAGACAGACATAGCTCCGGACTCCAAACGGTATTCTTACCGAAATACCTCGATGTGTTGCATACGATGGTTGATGACCTTTGACCTCAAGATCAGCAGGTCCAAATAGATGGATACCATCTCACTGATATTTACTAGCAATACATTAACTAAGATACTTATACATTTATTTTCCAGTTGGACTCTTACATTGACATAGTAATGTTTGTTTCTGGCCTTTGAGAGCTTAATGAGTGTAAAACAGTAGTTCAGTTGTAGACATACGGATATATCATTGTACTGTTTGACCAAAGTATTGATAAATGTCTATTAAACAGTTATCTGATCTCCAAAATGCATAATGCAACATGGTAACAATGATGTATTTGAAGTTTGCCAAAAATGATTTAGTATTTACAGCTGATTGGGCTTAAACATGGTCTCCATGTAGACATCTTATCATAACACAGACAATGAAGTTAATGGGTACATGTTCAAGTATAATATTTTTGACCTGTTCATTTGTCTGTCAGTTGAGTTCTTGTCAGCGCAACTTCTTTGAAATCTTACAACAGAATTTCATAACATTTCGTAGTTAAAAAGGAACTTATAAATCCATTGCAGCACAACTTCTCTGAAACCACAGATCAGAAGTTTATTCCATATCTTTTTCTAGGAGTTATTCTCCTTTAAACAGACATGAAACAGTTAGTCAGCACAACTTCATCTGACTAAAAAGTATTTCAACATGGGGTACTAGTACATGTATGTAAGCATGCCTGTTATGTTACAATGGTTTCTACAGCCTGTTGTTTTGATCACCTTCTATGAGGACACTTTCAGTAATCTTTGTCTAAAACTTTGTCTATTTAATCTAAGCTCCATATTTAGTATTTAGGAGAAATTAGTTAAACAAATTCAGTGATGACAACTTATTTTAAAAGATGTCTAATACGTAACTGCTACTCAAATTCAGTAATTGACAGATTATGCAATTAAATTACACTGAGGAAGGCCGTGAGACTGAAACGTTCGGAAAATTAAACAGAGTTTTTGACTTGTATTTATTCTTTAAGAAACTATGATTATATATATATAATGGACATAGTGCAGGCGAATTGGTGCCACAGTGTCTCAACGGTGTGAGTTCGAATCCCGCTGAGGGAAAGCAAAAATTTGACAGTGTTAAAAATCTAATTCAAACAGTGTTGGGCTTAATTTGTAGACGTATATATAAATATTTGATATTAACCCTGTATTTCTGATGTCTCAGAAATCCGCTGGATAGATATATTATATGGTTGTCACAATACTTAGACGTTTGTATATAATTTACTTACTGTGACTGCATGACAAGTAACTTTGTCATCCTATATAATATATACAAAAATGCTGAATTAGATTACTGTCAGATTAATACGTATTGGTTACGAAAATTCCATCGTCACACGCTAGTACACATGTACTATGTCTATGTCTAAGATTCACCCCGGTTAATGAAGCTATATTTTTTATATAGCGGATTTGGCCGAGGGGTCTAGACCGCTGGACATAGTGCAGGCGAATTGGTGCCACAGTGTCTCAACGGTGTGAGTTCGAATCCCGCTGAGGGAAAGCAAAAATTTGACAGTGTTAAAAATCTAATTCAAACAGTATTGGGCTTAATTTGTAGACGTATATATAAATATTTGATATTAACCCTGTATTTCTGATGTCTCAGAAATCCGCTGGATAGATATATTATATGGTTGTCACAATACTTAGACGTTTGTATATATATATATATATATATATATATATATATATATATATATATATATATATATATATAAGTCTAGAGAATTATGCAACGATACAAATATAGAGATGTTTCTACTATAAAATAAATATATTAATAAATACGACAAAATTTTCGACCAACTGATGGCCTTCTTCAGTGTCAATATCAATCTATAAATAAAAGATAAAATTTGGTTATTGGTACATCAGCATCCGGTGTTGACGTATTCGGGTCTGATTTTATTGATCTTGAACTTTCTCGGATCACAGTTATTAGTCATTACACAATGGAGTACTGTACATATGTTAGTTGTATAAACCATCTAATCTTGAGCTTCTTGATATTTCATAAATTTATTATTTATATTTAGAATATTTATTGTTTTTTGTTTATTCCATTGGGGTGTACTGAGCAGAGCTCTTTAATCCAGAATCTCTCTCGGGCCTCCCGTTCAGAGTCTCGCCACTTGCAGTTTTGCTCGATAATTAGGATTTTTATGTGATCAAAATCCTGTGGAGTGTGGTCGGGCAGTCTGAAGTGTTGGCTTATGGGCAGAAACTGTTTCTTAGTTAGGTCACTTCTATGACCATTCAGTCGTTTGTGGAATGGCTGTTTGGACTATTATGATTCAAGATTAGATGGTTTATACAACTAACATATGTACAGTACTCCATTGTGTAATGACTAATAACTGTGATCCGAGAAAGTTCAAGATCAGGAAAATAACGTTTGTGTTTCCTGCAGCAGTTAAATAATAAATAAATGTCAACTTTGAATTTAGCTTTACCTAAACGATAAGATACAGGTTAAACTGTTATGTGTACTATTTATAGATTATGACAATAAATGTTATAGTTTAACCTTAGCCAATGGCTGAGAGACCATATTTAAACATTTGTTATCGGTAGCATATATGACACACAATTTTGACAAACCGTAATGAGTATAATATAAATGCAGATGTTACTAGCGGATTAACTTCTTTATTATAATTAAGTATACAAAACATTGGAATTGTATACTACACTATGAATAAGTCTTCAGACGATAATAAATGCACACAACGCTTCTAATCTTTAATCGCTTATACTGTAATCTTTAAATGTATTTGAAATGTCGATAAAATAGTTCTTTAAATGTAACTTAAATTTATCTTACTTCTGCAGAGTGGTACATCACAGTTTTGTGTAGATACGCTTTGACCAACACAAAGTCTCCCACCAAACATTGCTTCAGGGTTGTCACATTGTCTTGTTTTTTGTGATATGCCTCCATCAGAGTTAAAAAACACTGTCCCCATTCACTCCACATACCCCAATTTCCATCAACTGTAATTGCATGTAATAAATTTCATTATTGGACTAGATAATTGTATCTACGTTTTATAGTATCTAAAGAGGTGATAGTTACAGTCGATAGCGATTGAAGTTATGTTGATGTTTCAAGAATAAATGCTATGATCGTCTATCAAATAAGTAATTTTAAATTCAGACACAAATAAATTTGATTCATAATGAGTTCTAACACATTCTGTCGGCTCACACTTTGGTTTGGGCGTTGGTTACCTAGTTTTTAAATTAGTAGTCATTTACTATTAATCACGTGCCTATCTACACTGAGGCTGCGAGTTCAAGTCAAATTTTTAGAACTCCAACTATAATTGACAAGGACAGCAGGTATGGAGTTTTTCAGCGTACCTTGGCTACCGGATACTTCAAAAATTTGGACATCTTTTTGCAAATAATATTGATGATAATACTCTCGCAAACGCCGGAATAAGTTCATCACTTCTCATATTTATTAACATACATGTCATTTGGCATACATATGATATCTTATTCTAGGCAAGGCCTTTTTTCATAATTATTTACACTTTAATGGATATCTTCTGGATCCTGAAACTACGTTTTTAAGATATTGCGTGCAGGGCAGCATTAACTCACAACAGATTTAATTGATTGATTGGTTCGATGTTTGCTTCACGTTCAGTGAGCAGTATCTCAATAATTTTAGGACGGGACAAGTTAACAATCAATTAATTAATTCCCAAAATATGGACTAAACGGTAAAATTTTTGACTGGCGTATGCATAGGGGTGGAAATGTAGCCTTTTGTAGAAGCAGGCTGCAACGCGCCTATCCTTATTTACATCCACAAAAAGGGTCTTCAAGATACAAGTAGCGTGGCGCTCTCCAAACACGTTAATAACTGTGTTCGTCGGTCAGGCTTTCCGTATTATTACATATAACCCGCCAACGAGAGGCATGTCTTATCGGTCACATGGAGACGCTCTAGGCAGTTCTGCAAGTTATTATCGTGATTAATAGATAGTTATTATTCTCAGTGTTGATGTCTTGATTGTGTTTGCTATTTGCTATTGCAATGACCACATCTTCTTATAAGTACTTGATCGTCATTGACTATACTAATTTGATCCTACATGGAGACTAATATTTATGGTGGTCAAAAGGTGTTATTTTCCAAGAAAAAAGAATTGAAGATGCCAAAGGGTACTCATTAGATAATTCATCCAGAAAAGATAAAATCATGGTTAAACAAAAAAGGATACAACAACAAAATAAACAAACACACAACACAAAACCCACTTAAACCGGACGTTGGGTGCATGTAAACAGGAAGGGTATGCAACTCCTGCTCCACGCGTTACACCGTTAAAATCCGAGAATAAGACATGTTCGGGGTAGCCATAATCCAATAGAAGGAGTGAAAGTACCCACGACAAATCAAACAAATAAATGGTCATTAGTTACGCATATATGATGTAAGGTAAAGTATGATGACGTCAGAAAATTTTCTGATAACTCCAGTCTTACCACCAAAAACCCCTGGTTAAGTAGCTTTTCTGTCAGCAGACACCCTCTAATAAGGAAATCTGAATAGGAAATACAGGATATTTTGAGTAACTGATGATTTGGTAGACTCCATATGCAGATGCTGCTGGCATGTTACCATACGACATTTTCAATAGGAATATGAAAATCATCCGTTTTGTCGGAAATTATGGTTTTTCTAAATATAGGTCAAGGTTGGTACTGCAGACTTAGTTGTCTCTGTTGTGTCCTTAATTTTAGGTTTAATTGGTAAATGCGATCAATATTTAGTTTATGAAAGCACGTCTATATAGCGTAACGTGAAATTGAAGGAGAGATCTAGCCTTTTGTACTTGTTTTAAGAATTCCGAAGATCCATCAAACTTGACTTGTAACCATTCTAATGATTTGAATTTAAATGCGAACTTTCTTTTTGTTGGATTAGAGTGTCTCTTTCGAAATATTATTCGTCTTGACATAAAGCGAGACATTTGTATCTATGTTTGCCATTCTTTGTAATGAAGTAAAGTTTAGTTGATTCTTTTAACTTGTATATAACCTATTATAAGGATTAGTGTAAAGAGTTGCAAAGTCAAAAGGTTAAACGTTCATGCGTGACGACAATTGCCTTGACTGCAGATTATCAAACAGATCTTTAGAATAATTCAGTATCCACATCTAATTCATGCCACCTCTGCAAAGAATGTCTGAAGCCCGCTTTTAATTTCTGACAAACTATAACACTATGAACATGAGCTATAAATTCGAATGCGAACTAGAAACCTTACGATTGTGACGAGCAGCTAATCATTTTAAATATTGTACTAGAAACTACTAAAATTAGGCTAATACATGTGACAAGGAACTGAAAAATCGAATCTTGAACTAGAAGTTACATAAGAATGTTGATCTCGTTAAACTTGCATGTCTTTGATATTGTCCCATTCGAACCTTAAACCTTGAACTAATTAGCAACTAGAGTAATATTACTCAACGATATTGATCATAGTAATTACCGTAGTTTTGATTGATTCGTATATCATTATACTATATACCTTTATCATAGTGATGTGGTCATTTCGAAACAGTTTGTACTAGATCACCCTGTTATGTGTTTTTTACCTGACATGAGTCTGTGTTACAAGATATTGTTTCACATCATCTCTAAAGCCCGATTTTAACAATTAAGATCGTTCAATGCTAAATGGTAACTTTTAATCAACTAACCTCCCGTCACCCTACAGCAGTTAGCATGGCAATTAAAGTAATTTTAAAGGGTTAACATTATATAATATACCTTTGTAATAGTAGCGCGATCATTTCGAAATTAATTGTTTTGTATTTTTTACCTGGACACAAGTCCGTGATGCAAAATATCGTTTCAGTTGATCCACCAGTACAATTCAAAGCACCAAATGATGGCTCAGGATTATCACAAGTTCTTATCCTAGTTGTTGTTCCACCCCCACAAGGAGAATTACACATACTCCATGCAGACCAACTTGTCCAGTTACCATTGAACTTAAATGTATTAAAATAATTTTTTACATTTTTAATGATCCCATCTGAAAAAATATTTTATTTCAGTCTTTGCCATTAACTTTGAGTAGTTTGTGAAGGAAATTTAATTGCTATTTCACAAGAATACAAGGGTACGAATTGAATTTCAACAGACGTCAGAAAGTCACATGTGAACACGTTGAAAATGACCCCTCCCCTTCTCACCACAACCCCCTATCTACAATATTGTAATTTTCATATTCCAAATTGTATCCATTTCTAGGTTAAAGATACAAGGTTTTTCTCTCTATACATTACCAGGTAGGTTTGTACAAGCTGCTCAAGTAGTTGTTGAACGCCGTTGACTACTTCTTTAACAAAGGAAAGTTCGTTTATTTGTTGAAGATAGCCTAGTAGTTGTTGAGTACCATTTATCATTTGCCTGCCCAGAGTAAGTAGGTTCTGTTGCTGCAGTCGATTAAAAAGCTGTATGTATTGTGTAGAAAACAGGTCAGTTGTAGACGAAGTTGTTGTTTTAGAGGTTGGTTGGCTAGTAGTTGATTTACCTGTTAGAGATGTTTCAGTAGCTGTTGTTCCTGAAGTTACCTCAAATGTTGTAATTGAATTTTGTGTTGAAGATGTTGTTTGGCTAGTTGTTGATTCAGTTACTACCGTTGTTTGAGTAGTTGATGTTCTTTCAGCTGTTCCAGTTGTTTCAGAAACTGTTGCACCTTCTGTTGTTCCAGTTGTTCCTGCTTTTCTAGTTGTTTCAGTAACAGTTGTACCTTCCGTTGTTTGAGTAGTTGATGTTCTTTCAGCTGTTCCAGTTGTTTCAGTAACTGTTGCTCCAGTTGTTCCAGTTGTTCAGTAACTGTTGCTCCAGTTGTTCCAGTTGTTTCAGTAACTGTTGCTCCAGTTGTTCCAGTTGTTCAGTAACTGTTGCTCCAGTTGTTCCAGTTGTTTCAGTAACTGTTGCTCCAGTTGTTCCAGTTGTTCAGTAACTGTTGCTCCAGTTGTTCCAGTTGTTCAGTAACTGTTGCTCCAGTTGTTCCAGTTGTTTCAGTAACTGTTGTACCTTCTGTTGTTCCAGTTGTTCCTGTTGTTATAGTTGTTTCAGTAACTGTTGTACCTTCCGTTGTTTGAGTAGTTGATGTTCTTTCAGCTGTTCCAGTTGTTTCAGTAACTGTTGTATGTTCCTTTATGAGAGTTGTTTGAGTACCTGTTGATACAGTTAGTTGGGTTGTTGCTGAAAGATTGAAATGTCAAATTCATTTCAAAACTTTCTAAGAATACTAAATACTAAGAATACTAAGAATACTAAATACCATAAAAATACCATAATTTAATCAAAGCAATATTGTCAGCAGTGACAAAGATATGGCTTTGTTTTGTCTGTGTTGTGCACAAATCGTGTATTAAATATGTAACGCAATGTTGAAAATCTTTAAAAAAAAACACAATGACGTAGTTGTTTTAGTTCTGCTCATTACTTGTGTTTATTTCATTCGTAATCTATATAAAAATGTTAAAATTTGAGTTATTGTTATTCATCAAAATGTGTTGTTTATTTGCTGCCTCATTATAACGAAAGGTGTAAGGTATTCTAATATGACATCCATCATACGCTTTGAGAGCCCGATGTGACGTCATATTTCGAATTCCGACGTCATAATATGCTCATCTGAAAATTCCAAACTGGAACAATGCAATTTTATACAAATTTTTCAATTTTTGTTCCTTAAAAGGTGTGTATATTCAATATAATGACGAGCATATATGTTTATGTCAATTTTATTTGTTTTAACATAGTGCTTTGGGATATATCTTATTAGTTTAAAAATAACAACATAACCATTGAAAGCATCCTCTTAGAGCCGATTCGATATTTAAAAACATTGGTTAGGCATATTAGAATCGAAATAGATTTTTGCAGATGGGCTCTACTCGAATTAAGGTCAGACCTTATATTTGTCTTCATTATATATCTCGCTATTGCTCAGTGTAAAATATTGACAAATATAATGTCTGACCATGTGCTAATTTGCACAGAGCCCTCTCGCAAAAGTCTATTTCTTAAACAGGGAATGTCATGTCTTTACTAGGATGTACGTATACATGAAACCAAGCATGACATTGTGAATGTATTACCCGATGCACAACAGAATACTATTAAGTGTTTTACCTGTCATTAAAATGTGAACTGAATGCATTAGTCATCTAATATTCTTCAAAATATTTAAGTTAAGTGTAATGGTCTTATCGAAAACTGTACAGTTCAATTAATGCTAGACAAAAAGAATATTCCTTATTTTGTTATTAATTATTCTGTAACACAAATTAGCTCTTACATATTTTGATTGTTGCTGTTTTATTATTAACAGGAAGCCACTAAATTGCCCGAAGCCTGAGTTAACTCTCGAAATAAAATTGAGTTTGCTTTGTACACGTTTAGTTGCCTGTATGATCCTGGTTTCCTTGATAAATTTATCACATCTTGCTTTCTGGTATTGTGTTAGCAATTCAAACTGGAAGAGGTACCTTGTTGACTGAGTAGTTAAGATGAATAGGCATGCTTGTCAATACTGAGGTTGCAGTTTTGACTCGCACGGCCTGTACGGTGTTCTCGACTCAAATTTTAACTGATAAGAATTGTCAGTTTTCCTTAAGAACATCGGTGTTTTCACCTTGTACTCCAGCTTCAACTCCATCCCCTAATAAAACCTGTACGCCATGATATAAATGAAAAATTGCTGCAATTTGCAATAAATACTATTCGAATAACCAAACTGGTGGATAAAACTATTAAAAAGCACACAGTCAGTCTTCGCGAGTCCATAGAAAATGTCAATTATCTATATGTGTTTACCCCTCAGGAAGACTTTTACATTTGCACAAGGAGATTGCAGCATATTTTAAAGAAACAAAAAATACTTACTCTGACAGCAAATGAGAAATATTACGAAAAATCTATATAACATCATTGTGATGTTTAGAAAATCCAAGTTGTTTATTTCTTTATAAGTTTAATCACAAGACTACCACACCTAAATGTTGAAGTTGGGGTTGACTCTTCCTCTTTTCAATCGCCCTAGGCAATTGATACAGATGGATGCAATTTAATAATTCAACTTAATTTTAAGTAACGGATGCATGAATCTCATCATGAATGAACTGATAAAAATATATATTAAATTGACAAGAGATAGTGTGTGATACAGATACATGACAAGTCTGATATTTAAATGTATATTTATTTGTAGTAACGGTGTAATAATTACACATTTAAAATACCCGTTACGCACATTACTGTTTTATTTCAGAATAAAAGTTGTAGAAAATTAGAAGACGTACCAATTTTACAAAACATATTAAATAATTTTGCATTAAATCTTCTTGAGCGAGTATTGATTGTCAATGGCTATAATAGTTTTGCAGTATACTTAATACACGTTCCTCGTTTCAACACGTGCTGCATATTTAGGTATTCTCGATACAATCGAATCGATCTTTTCTACGATAGGAAGGATATAACATTTACAAGTTTAGCTTTTCTTAAAAGCTAACCGTTTTTTAGCTGCATTTCCCATTTTATGGGTATAATTTAAGTATCTGTTGTTTGTATTTTATATGTAGGATATGTAAGCAATGTACCCTTTAAGGACATTGTTTACGCTAAACTATTAACCAATGGTGATTGAGATTTAAATAACTGTCCCCACTTCACACATGGTTTTTGAAAAATAATTAAACACAAATTTAATCCCTGAACAAATGTTCAAAATGTGGGTAAAAATATGTGTTGCTCTATTTGCATCAATATCAAAACGAAAAAAAAAAAAATACAAAAAACATCAGATTTTTCCCAAACAACTTTAAAAGTAATGAGATTTTGGTGCAATGTTTACCTTTTAATTGTTGACCAATGCACTGAATGAAATAGAAGTCAATATGTGGAACGTAACATGACTACACAAAATACTGATTACAATCCCGATTCAACCCAAGAATATATCGAAATTTTAGTACACATACTAGTGCGATCCTGACGTAAACCAATGATATGACAAAGATATTTATAGATTTGGTGAACCACCCAATCAAGAAACCGATAGTCATTTACTCCGTATACTGTTCATCATTTGCCTATGCATATGGGAGACGATAAGGGAGACGGTAATAACGAGAGAAACATTAAGAGAGACGTTTTTTTCCTATAATTAAGACTCATTAATACGGGGAAATCATAATTAATAGTAAACTAAATAATTCGGATGTTAGACATCTTTTATCAACAAATATTTCAAACATTAACTCAACCGATGCTAAATATCGTTATTCATTTATAAGTTTTAACTAACAGAAGGAAATGGATATATTGTGTTTATACTATATTTATACCAATTTGTTACGTAGGTTTCATTGCTAATTTGTCAAATAACAATGCCGGTATATTGGTTTACGTTTATTATCGGAAAGTAGTATAACAAATTTTATCATACGTAAATTATCTCCTTCGTTTTTCTATATGACTAGTTTTAAAATTTAAATATTCACCTGCTGCTCTAATAGACTTATCTCTATACTCATTCCTTAATAAGTAATTCCTACAAATTCGTTTAAAAATGTAGGGTTATTGTTCCTTTAGCCGGAATATCCAAAACAGCCATCAAATCGCGCATATATTTAGACTTTCGTAAATTATTATAATACTTCACATAACGTTTATTCCTTTGATGAAATCTTACCCGCAGCAATAATACATATATCACTAAAAAAACTTCAGTACGACAGTTACAATTTTTCTCAAAAGTCAGATAATTCCAGTTGGTACCATATGATGACGAAAGCAATACATACATAGAATCATATGGAACACCATGACTGCCTTCTGTATGAACAGTTCTTTATATGCGATGCATTAATTACGACTTTATATGCAGTGTTACTTATATGCGGTGCGTACGACTTTATATGCGGTGCTTCCTACTTCATTTGCGGTGCTTAATACTTTAAATACGGTTTTTACGACTTTATTTGCGGTGCTTACAACTTTATATGCGGTGCTTACGACTTTATAGGCGGTGCTTTCGACTTTATATGCGGTGCTTACGACTTTATAGGCGGTGCTTTCGACTTTATATGCGGTGCTTACTACTTTATATGCGGTGCTTACGACTTTATAGGCGGTGCTTTCGACTTTATATGCGGTGCTTACGACTTTATAGGCGGTGCTTTCGACTTTATATGCGGTGCTTACTACTTTATATGCGGTGCTTACTACTTTATATGCGGTGCTTACTACTTTATATGCGGTGCTTACTACCTTATATGTGATGTAGTTAAGTTTAGGTTGGTAAGTAATGCGAACTGATAAAATCTGTAGCCAAGCGTGAAAGGGCGTAAGGAAAAGGACTGAAAATAACATGCTATGAAAGAAATGTGTACTTGATTTTTAAGTTGTACAACATATGTGAACCGTTACATATTTGGGGTTTAGTACTAATGTGACGTAATTATTGAGTTTACCTTTGAAATTGGTTTAGGGAAACTCTATTTCTGAGTTGCAATTTGAATTCGTAACTCTACTTTCGTTTTCTGTAACGCATAAGTGATACGGTATTGTTTTATTTTGATTCAGAGATTTGTTTGGTTAGAGGCTACTAAAATTCGGTATATAAAGTGAAGTTTCTCATTTCTCGGGGTAGTTCTGCATAAGCACACCACGTAGATAGTCTACAAAAAGGGCTCCTACATTAATATTAGCTAAAATGTATTTAATATAATGTTTACAGCGTACAAAAGCATTTGAAAAGCTGATAAGAGTCAAGGGCTAAATCTTTTAAGATTGTTAAGGTTTCATGCTACCATTTATTAAGGTCCAGAAGGCAGTCATATAGAACCCAGCAAATCCGGGGAAATAACCTCGGCACGTATCCACGAGGTAAATCTGGTGTTGTGCCGGTTTTCCCTATATGGCGTCTAGGGTACGACCCCCTGCACGTTACACTATATATAAACACGGCAGTACTAACGAACATGACAAGCAGAACTAAAAATAAATCGGCTGTCGAAAACACCTTACGAGTCATTACTGCAGGTCGTTGTCAAATGATTTTAAAATTAAGAGAAGAATTAAGAGTGAAAAGACATGTAACTTTTTAGGAACGCTGATGGATGTTTTTTGTTTGTTTGGCTGTTGTTTCTTTCTGTTGGGTGTGTGTGTGTGTGTTTTGACTGCTTGTATGGGGGCGAAGACAACTGCAATAGATAACCAACGTCCGATAATATGAATAAATAAATCACCCGCAGTCAAGAACAGGACTATAATCACATTATGTGCTCTGGTAGAGTGCTCCAACTATAGGAGGAAAGCTACAATGAATTGCGCTTCCCGAATCTTTTACTTCGCTGGCTTTCCCGCGGTATTATCGCATGGGACAGAATTAAGAACGTTTAGAGCCTATGTGAACTCATCATGCATGGCGGAAGGAAGCTTGAGCGATTCTTGTTCTTCATCCTCATATATATTTTATTATAGTGACAATGTCACAAAATGGACTAAGAAAGACTTGGACGAGAAAAACACATTTTTGGATGACGAAGCATCCACTATTGAGAAATTTTCGCAGCAAGTAAAAGAAATTTCTTGTTCAATTCGTGGGTACCTCTTTAAATGTCCAGCTGATATTCCTAATTTAATGAAAGACCTTGTGAATTACACGAAAGAGGCACTGTCTTTTACATACGATGAGCAGCTTGAAGAAGATCTTGGCAAAAACCCAATATTGGCACCATTCCAATAAGACCCGTGCAAACCTAAAAGCAATTGATTCATATTCTTGCGAATTAATGAATAAGAACAAAGACTTGAGTCATGCAAACTGCAAGTAAGTTGATAATATTTTCATCTTGCAGATAAATTTGCTGGAGTGTATATATTACTGTGTACATTAATCCAAGACCGACTTGTTACTCCCTGTTAACTTGCTAATGTATTCTGGCAGGTAGTAGCTATAGGAATATTGTCTAAGCTAATGGAGTACTTCTTGAGCTCTCTTAGTTTGACTGGCTATACTGAGATCCAGGGTTGGATACGTAATCGGGACATACATGTAGCATTACCGTTGCATTGTCGCAAAAACTAAATAGATGAAGGACTCGTTGGGTTTGGTGTGATTCATCATGAGTAAAGCTTGTGTAACAGGAGTCCTATCTGAGATCTAGAGTACTAGTAAGTATATATCAACTCAAAATCAACTAGCAGACAGCTAATGGTGTACTTCTGTAGCTCACTTGGCATACCTGGTTAGAGGGCTGGGTAGCAATTAACTGAGATCCAGAGATCGATCCCTGATTGCGACATAGCGTTACTTAATTTCTGATTTATCGTTATGGGACTTGTTCCTGCAAAAAAAAAGGTTTTATTTTAGTTTTCAGACTATAACTTCAATATGCTTTCATAAATTGTCTTTATAGTTTGGGGAAACGTTTATTTTGATAGATGATATCTTTATTTACTAGTATACTAGTAAAATTTTGATTTATCATCATATAGTTGTTTGTTCATGAAAAAATGTGGGGAGTATTTTCTGATTTATTGTTGTGAAAACAAATTAGTGTACACATGTACACATGTATTTTTTAGCTTATTGACATCTTGGTCCATGGCAACAGAAAAATTTCTGAAATGTTTACAATTATTTCTGTCTACAAGACTGAGAAATGAACAGGAAAGGGAGTGTGAAGTTCAGTTTGCAGAGTTACTGGTGAATTTTACAAGAATATTTGTTTATGACACCAAAGCAAGTATAAACATAGTTATATTTATAATTGGGGGCCTAGGTGGCCGAGTGGTTAAGGTAGTTCGTCTACTATTGATCACATGGTCTGTCAACACTGAGATTGCGGGTTCGTGTCTCACTGCGGGCAGGGTGTACTCGACTCCAATATTAATTGACAAGGATTGCCAGTTTTCCTGCCGCAGGTCGGGGGTTTTCTCCGTGTACTCCGGTTTCCCCTCCCCCCCGCCCCCAATAAAAACTGGATGCCATGAAATAGCTGAAAAATTGCTGAAAGTGGCATTAAACATCAAACAAACAAACAAACATTATATGCATAAAATAATTACTGCATATATATTTAGATGAACAATTAAGTGTACAAATACATTTTTGCTTTACTCAAAAAATGTATGTCGTAGGCCGAGTTGTTAAGGTAAGTTAGTCATCTAGTTATTGATCATTTGCCTGTCGACACTGAGGTTGCAGGCAGGGTGTGCTTGACTCAAATCTTAATATGGAGAAGGATTGCCAGTTTTCCGACTGAAGCTTGTGGCATTTCTCCAGGTTCTGGCTTCTCCCTAAATAAAAAGTAGACACTACAATATACATGTAGCTGAAAAATTGCTGAAAGTTACATTAAACATCATTCAAACTTAAAATACAAATAAAATATGATGTCCTTGACCTCAGTTCTAATGACTAAGTGATTTTATTATATGACAAAAACAACACTAACACAATGTCAGAAAATATAAAGTATATTTGTACAGTAACACAGCCCTCAATTTAGTCTACTAAAATGGTAGCCTGGGCGACTAAATTGACGTTTTGGCGGCTAAACATCACTAAAAACACTAAACAGTCGTCCCATTTTTTGTTAGTGGCGACCGTTATCACATGCT
This sequence comes from Limnoperna fortunei, assembly GCA_944474755.1. NCBI lineage: Eukaryota > Metazoa > Mollusca > Bivalvia > Mytilida > Modiolidae > Limnoperna > Limnoperna fortunei. The sequence goes on along the minus strand of OX104115.1, from coordinate 54,745,756 downwards.
TATAACATTTTTCTTTTGGCATTACCCAGTTCTGTAATCATGTACATGTACTTGTACAATATGTACATGTATTATTACTATAATCAGTACCCAGTACCTACATGTTAATTTAAATGTTTACCTACAGAAGTGGAGATGCACGCAAAAGGTAATTGGGCATAAATAAAGTGAAAGTTTCCAGTACCCCAGATATTCACTTCATCAAAGATACCAGTTCATCTGAAGGATTAGGTACATTATTAGTCCTATGTGCTCAGGTATGAGTATTTGTATGCATAGTCAGGGAAGGTCACTTGTTTCATTGTTCATTTCCTCTGCAATCTGACCATTTTGCGTGTACATGTACATGTAAATTAGACTTTTTTAGGGACTGCTATTCTGGCATTGTACAAACAGCTACTAGATAAAATGACATTCTGTAAGGTTTATACGCTCGAATAGGACGGGTAGTATTATTGGAACACCCATGGCGGGTGCAACCAAATGTTAAAATGTAGCGAAGTGCAGCCAAACACTTTTCGAAATTACGATTAAGTATGCTCTATAACGTAAACTTTCTTAGAAATGGAATGCCTATTCAAATATGCGTTGCATGGAGTAGTTTTAATGTGATTAATTCCGAAATAGAAATAATATCTATATCGCCAGCTAAATCAATTAATATCTTAAGATTATTATTGACCAACATATTTTGAAAGCTATTTTACTAAATTTAACTATTGATTGGATTTGCCTTTTTTTAATCAAAGAGAGAAATGCTATCCTCAACCGTATCCAAATTCTTATTTCCAGACTGTTAAATCCAATGAGTTATCAAAAACATCACCTAAATTAAATTTTAATCAAACGTTTAAGACAGGTTTAATAATGCAGAACATAGTTCAAGGTCAGCAGCAAATGAATTAAATGACAAGAAGAACACATCTTCCGTATCTAGGACCAATCAAAATTGTTTAAATACATTTATGAATAACTAAACACCTTGAACCTTGGCATAAAATCTGGTGTTCCTGTTTAATTAAGGTTGGATTGGAGCACACAATGCATGCAATTATACACAAACACGCAGCCTGGGTTTTTATAGCCATATTTGATTAAATACCTTAACACCTCGTCCACCGATGCACCACATTCTATTAATAAAGATCGCTTCCGTCAAAGATTTCAACAACTCTACTAAATTATACATTTTTTTGGTTTATCCCTTTATGTGTAATACACGTGTTTTTAAATTAACACAATAAGATATGTTTAATTACTTTCCGGTAACATATTTAGTGTTTACAAAAGGTACACGTTTGTGAATATAGGTTCTTATATTGGTACGAGTGGATTATCGGATTTCTCAAATCGAGAAAGTTAAATTATAGAATTTTAAGTCTCAGCCTTGTTGAGGACTTAAACTTACATAATGTAACTATCGATAGTGGATAAATTCGATAATTCAAAGCACTAATGTAAGATTCTATTTCTCTAATTTTAAAAGGTAGTAATTGTGCGAAATGAAATACAAATTCTCCCAACCCCCGTTTGACGGCCGTGACTTTTATTTTTGTCGATGACGTTAATATTTTAAGCCTTTCAACGGATGAGAAAAAAGATTCACTAGTTATGAGAACTATTTTTTGCACACCGGTCAAGCGTTTGAAATATTATGTCAAAATTAGAGAAACATGTTTTTGTAATCAATCACATGGTAAAGTTCTCTACTCAAACATCAGATGAGAAATGTAAGATAATGTACTAGATATGTCAAACTTCGATACAAATTCAATTTTATCCTTAAAAAGATACCTTGTGTTTCTGAAAAAAATGGATTGAAAAATAATTTTGAAAACTATATCAGGAGTGTCGCCGTTTCACTATATGCATTACTTTGGCGTCTATGGCCGGCGTCGTCGCCTTTGAAAAACTTTATCAAACAATATTTTGGACAACTTCAAAAAGAAATTAATTAACATAACTTTGATTGATTAGACAAAACACGCGTCTGGCGTAGTAAATTCTATTAATTTTGTATCTTTTAAGAACATTATATTTGAGATGACTACAGATATGCACTCTAACAACTTCACTGCCGTAATATGATGCTGAATAGATGTAGATTGAGGCCTAGTTCTAGTATATACATTCTTAGTATTGAAGTCAAAACGTAACAGTTTGACGCTTACATTCTGTCGCACTAGACTATCAAGTATGTTAATAGTTTTAAATCAGTATAAACCATCGAGTGAGTTAACATATATATATATATATATATATATATATATATACAAACGTCTAAGTATTGTGACAACCATATAATATATCTATCCAGCGGATTTCTGAAGCATCAGAAATACAGGGTTAATATAAAATATTTATATATATGTCTACAAATTAAGTCCAACACTGTTAGAATTAGATTTTAAACACTGTCAAATGTTTGCTTTCCCTCAGCCGGATTCAAACTCACACCGTTGTGACACTGTGGCACCAATTCGCCTGCACTATGTCCAGCGGTCTAGACCCCTCGGGTATAGTATTTAATATTAACCATGTATTTGTGATGCTTACATACGTTTATCCTTTTTTTTCCTGTTTTTTTTGCACTAAGATTTCTCTGCTGATTCATTTGCAGAGTTTCGTGCGCGATAGTTAATAATTCTTTGTTGTTTTCGTATTTCGCGAATTTAAGTGAAATTCACAGCCTCTATTTATAAAGAGAACGACTAGGACATACCGAATGTTTAATTGCAAAGCAACTGGATTCTGAAGTTTATTGGTTGTATTTTCATGTCAATAATTACTGTTACTTTAGTAGGTTTTGATGTAAAATCACCAAAAAGTACACGATAGATTGTTCAGTGCAGTAGGCTGAGTAGGCAGTACTCTTTATGTTTATTGTTTCATGTTTAGCTAGCTCTTGATCAGTTAATGTATGGACTGTACATGTATATCTGATATATTTATTTATTTTGCTTGTATTTTTTGGCATACAAATTGCATTAAATGCTTTTTTAGACTGTATGTAAATAGAAACGTATTTTAGATACCATTGAACACTCCAATTCACCATTTTGTGTTCTTTTGCTTCTGAATGCAGGTTTTGTTACAATTTCAAACAGTTCTTCTGTGTTCATCTGTTTTTACCTTGGTCTACGTACTTCTGCAGAACTTCATTACATTTCCTTCGTCATCTATATCTGGTAGCTTTAAATAAAATATTGCCATGTTGCTATACCACTGCCGTACTTGCAATCAGACGAACCTTCCCACAATTCCTTTTTCTTGTTTTTTTTTTATAAAACTGAACAAAATAAAACCAAACTTTTTATTTGATTTTAAATACCGACCTATTTAATTAATAATCATTGCTTTCAATCATAACACATCGTTCCCCACTGGGCACTACGATATGAAAGCACGCCAAATTGTTTACATTGGATATCGAAAAATGTAGTCCGCTCAAAAAGTAATATTAATACATTCCTCCGAGATGACGCAATTAACTTGATTTTATCCAATCAAAACACTTGTTATAAATAAATTACACCTTGAATAGAATTATAGATTGATAAACACAGGTGGCTAGTTAACTAAAACACTGCTGCTGGAGTTGGTACAAATATATATATGAAATTATTTTATGTCAGTAAAATTTTGTTTGTTTTAATTGGATAAAACAATGTCAGCTGGTATTAATTAATCTGCAGTAATTTGACATCAGGGCATTATCACGCCATGATAACGCCCCTGTCCAGTGATTTAGAGCTAAACTTAGCATTTGTCATTAAAGGAGACTAAATGATTGGTTCTCTAATTTTGACGTAATATTTCAACCGCTTGACCGGTGTGGAAAATATAGTTCTCGTCACTAGTGAATTTGTTGTTCTCAGCAGTTGATTGGTTTAAAAAAATAACGTCATAATAAGAACTCATGACGTCATAAACAAAACACCTTCCATTTACCGCGTATTCAAGTCATGAACGTAAAATAATGGTTGGGAGAATTTGTACTTCATTTTGCAAATTTGCTACTTTTTAAAATTAGAGAAACAGAATCTTACATTGGTACTCTTGGATTATCGGATTTCTCCAATCTCGATAGTTAAATTATGGAAATTTAAGTCCTCGCCAAGGCTCGGACTTAAAAATCCATAATTTCACTATCTCGATTGGAGAAATCCGATAATCCACTCGTACCAATGTAAGATCCTATATTTCTCGCATAAAAATCGTACATACCAAACATAATTTTAATGTTCTTTTTCAATATACTTGTAGATTAAATAAATACAGAGCAACAAAAACATGCAAAACTGAATTTGAAAACCAAACACAAGCAGCATAAACTGTTTTTTAATTCTTCAATAAAATAAATATAATAGTTGCCTATATAGAGGGCATTGTCATGATACTTGACAGAACTCGGGACAGTGGCATTGCCTTTAACATTGATAATGCCCTCGCATTTGGCTCGGGCATTATCAATGTTTCATGCAATACCACTCTCCCTTGTGCAGTCAAGATATCATGACAATGCCGTCAATATAGGCAACTATTGTATAAATAGCATCCTGTCATAGCTGGATTTAGATTCTCTATGTTCACAAGTATCATCATGTCAAATATAATTTATTAATGATTAAAATACAATCTAAATAGTATCATGACACAAAAGCCCACCACTAAAAATGTATAAGGGTTAAAAATAAAAATAAAATGGTTAGTTTGCCTTAAATATATTTGTACATTGAGTTTTTTTTCTTTTGCTTTTCAAAATTAAAAATTTTGTACTTATTTAAAGAGACAATTCTCAACTAAAACCTAATTAATTTTAAAACAAAATGTCTTGCACAAATCTAGACAGTATTGTGGGATAAATATTCTCAGGTATCTAAAAGGCGCTAAACCATACTGTCGTGTTAATTTGATAATAATTTTTTCTATCATGCACTTATTGCAAATAATTTTTTTCGTAACTTTGTGATAAAACCCTTGTGAAAATTATTACATATGTCTAGAGAATTTCTTTACCATTCTGAAAAAGCTGAATTAGAATATGTACGTTATGCCTACCATTACCTGTCAAATAATATATGAATGTATATTGCTACAATATTTTGAAGAGCAGAACATTTAGTTAATTTGTACAAAGCATAAATCATTTACACTAATAAAACTATTTATACAAGTAAAACTGCAGTGAAATGAAATAATGCTGAGATAATATGCTTGTGTTTTATTGATCTTTCTTTCGCTTTCGATACCTCTTTCCATGTTTCAGTGTAATTTTACTGAAAACTAAACATGCAGACCTGTCCGTTCTGTAAAAAACGATGCATTAATAATAAAGTCATTATGCCTGTTCAGTTGTCTGTATACAGAAATGATCATTATTTGGATACGTCTTGAGAGTTGTTATTCGTCGTTAACATCGTCTGCAGCATGATTATACATATTTTTGTCAAAATTCGAATGAGGTGTCATAGACATAGATGAAATGTTATGTTGACCCACAGCAAAAATATGTATACTATCATTAGATTGATTGCTTTCGTCGGTATCAGAATGAGATAGCTCAGACAGTTTATGTGAATTATTTATTCCTGTTCTGTCAAAACCAGTTTTGTTCGGATCTAATACTACATAGTTAGAATCGACTGTTGGGATAGTTTGAACTGTTCTGTTGAATCCAGTTACCATAGGGTCCATGACTCTATATTGTTCTTCATTAATCAAATGATCATAGGTTGGATCCAGTGTGATTCGTCTCGCGTGTTGTGATTCGTCGTAAATATCGTCTATTGCATGACTATAAATGTTTGTTTCAATATTTGTATGAAGCATCACAGACGATAGGTTCTGTTGACCCTCAGCAGAAATGTTTGGACTATCATTAGATCGACTGTTTATGGGAGTATACGACGTCTCAGTCGGTTATGTAGATTGTTTATTCCTGTCCTGACAAAACCAGTTTCGTTCGGATCTAAAATTACATTGTTAGAATTGACTGTTGGGACAGTTTCAACTGTTCTGTTGAATCCAGTTACCATGTTGTCCATATATTCTTTGCCATTACTTAAATTCGTAGATGGAACTTCAGGTCCTTTAATATTTACATCATTTGTGTCAGTATTAACTGTGATCTGTATTCTGTCAAACTCTCTTTCCTTTGGATGTAATTGACAGTATTGATTTTGATTATTCAGATTGATAGTTGATTGCCTAGTTGATATCGTGGGTCTGTCAGTTTCATCTAAACCGTCAATTTGTATATAAAAATAATGATCAGTCTCACTTTTAGGTGGTACTGGTGGTAATATTCTGAGTTCAGCGTAAGGGGCTCTATTTGTTACCGGCTGTACATCCGAGTCGATAGTTTCATAAATATGTTCTTGTTCAATGGATGCAATGGATTTCTGTTTTGATCTAAAAAGCATATAGAAGCTATAGCATTAATTAGAAAAATGTATCGTTCGTTTGCAAACTTTGTCCTATTTTACGCAAAATGGGAGGTTTCAGTTTGGTTAATTGCTTGTAAACTTGAGTAAACATATTTATCATTATTAAATCAAGAACGCATGTTGCGGTAGCACTTTGCTGGAACAGTCAAAAAAGGAACAAACACTTTCTTTAACCATTCACCACATAATATTTTAACTAAGATCCTTTTTTTTATTTATGAACATCTATCACCGTTTGCCCTGTTTTTTTTAATAAAAAAGGTCTACCATAAGTTTTAATATATCAACCCAAAATGCTGCTCCTGTCAAGACCAGAATAATTCGAATAATTGTATCTTTTAAAGTACTCAAATACATATATCAAACAATTTATATACCTTTTTAAATAACAAACGGTTGCAATAGCGACAGATACAAAGACCACAATTCCTATAGATATACCAAGGAAAGTTCCTACAATAAATGTATAACTCTTAACGTAAACAAAACACAGATTTTAAAATAAAATTAAAAAATCTACAGTAGTTATTAGTATGAAAAATAAATAACGTCGACTTAGAAAAGTTGCAAATAGTATGAAAAAGTGTTTGCTTTTGAAAATGAGACTGACTCTAAAATCTCCTTTAAGTAGACAACATTTACGTGGATTGTAGTTTTGCAATAGTACACCTGCCCTTCCTTGACAGCGCAATGTATTTTAGTTTTAAGTTGATTGTCAAGAATCAAATCAAATCCACATTTTGCCATATAAATCAAGTTGATTGCAAACGGAAAATCATAAATTTCTTAAAACACAACAATTAAAAGTTGTGTGTGGTTTAATTGATATATTGTACTAAATCTTCATCTTCGAACACTGAATTAGATTAAAGAGTTAACGTGTATCTTCAGTACTGTTACCGTCTTGATTTCAAACAAAACTTTGAGTGCAATGGTTTTCCAACATAAACACTGGATGCGACAAAACAAAACATAAACACGTCTTTATTAGTTTAGCAAACGCTTGCCTTTCCGGAGCATCTGGTTATAATCCTAGGTTTCATAGGAGTTCATATTTTCTTTTTTCCCCTTGTTTATTGCTGTTGTTTATTTTGTGAATTTTAAACTGATTTAACAATAATAATGAATAACAAAGCAAAACATTCAAGGTAACATCACGATATTTGTTCAAGAAACAATTGATATTATCTTCAAATGAGCAGCAAAAAAGAAACCAATGTGAGAAATACGCATGTAGATTCATATTTGTGAATTTAAAAGAAAGAAACAAAGAAACACACGCTAATAATACAATTAACCAATGTCAAAAATTAAAGATACAATGTGGCTTTCAAACTCAATAACTAAGCAAAAAGGAAACAGCACAAATCAATCGAGTTTAAGCAAATTAATATCCTCACGTTTCTATTCTAGACAACAGTGTCAAACGTACAATGCTATGCTATTTTTCAGGAAAAAACATCCTCATCATTATCCATTTCTAGACCAAACATTTTTAACGCAATTTAATTATAAATTATATTGCTCACCTTTATCAGTTGTAGCTAAATGAACATAATTAAGTATTTAAGCAGAATTCGTAGGTAGCATAATACCTACAAACAACACGTCAACATCTGATAAATGAATACAAAAACTATTGAATAGAGATTGTCTTTTTGTGGTTCCAAGAACGTGTTAGCTGCCGTTGTTGTGGACGATACACAGTTTTAACTTATTTAATGAAACATCTGTTGGGCATATCATGTGTTGTATGCCAAACCATCAGTTTCGAGTTTTATGAATATAGTTAACAATCATTCTGCTATAGAATTTTTTTTTACTCTAACCAGTGTGATATCAAATTAATTTTATATCGTTTAAAAGAGGAATTACCAAAATACTACTTGGCGAAAATACAACTGCAAATGCGCAAATTTTAATCAACTTATTAGTGGCATTCTAACAAAAAATGTAAGAATGGGAAATGATTAATCTATTGATTTACTAACAAATATCAAATAATCAGTAATGTTATTTACACCATGTTAACAATACATTAATATATAACTTTAACAATTAATTGAATCACTTGGCAATAAAGACCATTTACCTGACAATATTTAATATATTTGATTGCTTTGTATAAACATTTAAAAAACGAAAGATACATTTAACTAATTATTACACACCACTGCAAAATTTGAATGCAAACTTATACATACCACGGCAAGAATAATTGATTTTCAGTAACTTTGGGATCTTAATGCGTCTATTCCAACGATCGGTGTTAAGTTTGTCTCCAGGAATGCACTTCTGTTTATTATCGCACTCGTTTTGAACAATTTCCGTAAAATTGCAATTTGTGTCATTTTTTGTTCTTGATTTCCAGCAATTGCTCGTTACTTTTTCGACAGACTTGATTTTGATCCTTTCCTCACCAGTACATTTTATGTCACGCATGAGGTCACTTGGACAAACATCTTTCGTTGAGATTTCCGAGTTATTACCATTCAAATCTGAATGATGAAATAAACATTAAGGTATGTATAGCGAATTGTTTGACAACATACTTTGATTTTAAGTTTAAATAAAGGTCAAGCCAAAACTAAAAGCATGATTTTTTAAATAAAGAAAGAACCGCGTGAAAACTACTTACGTTAAACGAATTATTTAAATATTTGTCCGAATTGCTCAGTATATTTACGCCAAGATAGAGGAGTACCATCTTATTAATCATTAAATTACACCTTATTTGGAATCGTTTGTTTTACGTTTTACTCTGACATTTCAATTATTGATTTCGTCTACAATTATTTTTATTAAATTACACGCTAAATCCTAAATTACTATTAATATGATGTACATGTAACATACTATAACAGGTAGTAGATTTGATACGCATCATGCACATGGGTATAGCTTCTAAAATTTTTAAGTACAAAATACCTGTTTAAAATGAACCCGCATAAAGATCATATAGCCATTTGCAGTACATGCACCCCTAAACGCAACACTTAAATTGATAACTGATTGCTGACGGGTTTTGGAACACTGACGGATCGCTGACTAATTGCTGACGAATATATCCTTCCAAAATTATAAATCCGTCACCGATCAGTCTAATTAGTCCTAATCAGAATCCGTCAGATCAGTCAAATTGCCCCATATCCGTCAATATACGGATGGACGGATTCGGGTAGAATTTGACAGATTGGAAACAATTTGACTAATCTGATTTATTGTTATCAAATTTCTGATTGATTTTGGAACGCTGACGAATTGCTAAAAGTGCTTCGTTTTAAGTCTCAAGGTCTGCTTGATATCAACAGCACGATTCGGAAACATTCACACTAAAACAAATTTTTAATCACAATAAACTCAATGTAATACAACATATATATGTATGTAAATCGCCTTTCGTTCCACTGATGCAGTCATTGCAAAATAATTCTGACATTAAGTTTTAATGACGCCAATGATAATCACCGCACACAAGATTTTAATCTCAAAATTATCAATTTTCCTCACTTTTGCATCAATATTCTAGCTTTTCCTGCAAACAATTTACAAGAAAAAATTACTCGGCTGCTCCTTTAATAAGATTTACTCAAGATACATGTACCATTTCCTTGTTGTAAAATATCTCGTTTGAGAATATGGCAGCAGATTTTTGAAGTCTGTACACAGTGATTGTTATGCGATTATTATTGGACACGCCTATTTCTGACTAGTGGTGTGTGATACACATTCATTTTCAACACACCAACTAACACACTACAGCGATGAAAACGAGAGATTTTGCATGCCATAAAACATGGTTTACCCCTCAAGTTTGCCGGTTTGTTAAACTTGGATTTGTGGATTGTATTTTTTGACAGTTTCCCTGCGTAATTTTTGTTATTACCTTCATTCACTTACCCAAACATGTATAGTTTATTCTCAGTTTCAATGTTCGTTTTTTAAACTTTGAAAAGTCCACTGTTTTACCATTTAGCATACACACAGAATTTCCGACACAGTGTGCTACACTTATAGTTATTGTTGCATCTGATCGCGAACAAGAGTCAAACTGATGCAGTTTTGCTGAGATGTCTACATCTTTAATATTGCTGCCGTCGTTGCAGTTGATTCTGGCTGCGGAATTCTCGCACAATTCTGACTTGTCATAAGTTATTGCTGAGCCTGCAAAATATTTCGGGGAAAGCATTAGAACAGTCAAGAGACAAGACAAGACAAGAAAATTTTATTTAAAGTCGGATTATCTAAAACACATAGCAAACATAAGCTCTGTAGAGCTTTTTACCGACATACAAACATAACATTATATTTAAAACATATATTTGTTAGGACAGGGTTATACATACATGTACAGGATAAAAAGCAAGCTACTTGTTAAGAGATCATACACATTGTTAAAAGGCATACTTTAAGAGCTTCATAATTTTTAACTAAAAACACTTTGATCACTTAAAATGTATTTATCAGTTAGAAGATCTAAAAGAATTGAGCTCAGTTTTAAGCATAAATAAAAGCATAAAGTGCAGTTATAAGCATAAATAAAAGCATAAATTGCAGTTATAAGCATAAATAGCATAATGTACAGTTATACACCCATAAAAGCATAAAGCACTGTTTAAGCACAACTAAAAGCACAAATATCAGATTTAAGCAACCTGAGCACAGCTTAAAGCAACCTGATCTATTATAGCACACATTTAAGCACCAAGATAGTTATTAGCACCAATAGCACAGAGATCAGTTAATACTACAACTAAAGCACTGATAGATACTGTTACTAGCCCTTATCTAAGCACAAGTTTGCATAAATAATCAAAATATCAATGTGAGATAAAGTAAAATAAGCATCAACACAGCATATTACATGTATAAGCGAAGGCTCAAAGGAGTGATTCACTGAGACCTGCAGGAGCTACATCTGCAATAACTGCCATTCCAGTTGTTGATAAGGCTTTTGAATTGGTTGATGTTTGCCTCTGCACGAATGTTGTCAGGCAGCTCATTCCAGAGTGTTGCTCCAGCATATCTCAGTGAATGCAAACCATAATGTGTTGTTCTCACCTGTGGAATATTAACAGAGTTTTCCTTTCTGAAAGAGTAATTAGAATTTTTAAAACTAATAATATCTTGTAAGTACAGTGGTGATTTCTTATGTATAATTTTAAAAACCTCAATTGCCATACATCTCATTCTTCTAATTTTTAAAGTTGGCATTCTAGATTTGTATAAAAGAGTCTCATAGTCACTTGAATTATCTTCGTATATAAACCTCAAGGCACGTTCTTGAATTTTTTCCATTTTTTTAGTATTACCCTCCCCACAAAAGTGCCAAACAATAGGACAATAATTGAAGTTTGATAAAATAAATGAATAGTATATTGTCAATCTTCCCAGCTTAGATAAATGTTTACCTATTCTTTTTAAAACATTTAACTGTCTTGAGGCCTTATTACAAATAATGGAGATGTATGTATTAAAACGCAGCTGATAATCTATTGTCACTCCCAAAAGTTTAATTTCATTTTCACATTCAATTACATGCCCATCCAAAGTGAATTTCAAGTTCCCATTTTTTGTTTTGTTCCCTATGGCAATTGCCTGAAATTTTTCTGGATTAGCTTTCATTTTATTAACATCAAACCAATTAATTAAAGCTGTGCTTTCATGTTCCAAAGTGTTAACTAATCCATCTAGGTCAGGTCCTGAGTAAGACAATGTATTGTCATCTGCATAATTATAAAGAGTGCTATCTTTCACAACATTAAAAATATCATTGATAAATATATTAAAAAGAACAGGACCCAGGATAGAACCCTGGGGAACACCTTTATAAATATTTTTCCATGTACTTAAGTTATTTCCGACTTTGACACATTGTTTCCTATTTGTTAAATAATTTTGTAAAAGATTCAAAGAGTCGTCTTCAACACCGTATGCTTTAAGTTTTAATAATAGTAAGTCATGTGGCAGGCAGTCAAAAGCTTTTGAGAGATCCATAAGGATAGCAGCTACATAGAGATTTTCATCAACTGCCTTCTTCCAGTCTTCAATTACCTTGAGAAGTGCTGTATTGCAGCCATATCCTGGTCTAAATGCTGACAAGAAAGGATGAAATAAATTTTCAAAATACTCTATGAGCTGCTGATATATGGCCCTCTCAAAAAACTTTGATACCACAGGTAAAATACTCACAGGCCTATAGTTGCCTACCTCCAATTGACTATTTTTCTTATGTAATGGAACTACAAGTGCATTTTTTAGCTGATTGGGAAATTCTGATTTAGAAAATGACATATTTATTAGATTAGTAATTGGTTTTACAATGGCAGGTTTAGCAATTTTTAGCACTTTAACAGAGATATCATCCATTCCTGTAGCCTTATGAATGTTCATTTTGTCTATTTGCTTTACTATAAAATCATCAGTTATATCTTTAAAAACCAGTTTACTTTCTACTTTACAATTTTCTTGGATTGCTTTAATACTAGGATGGTTTTCATTTATAATACAACTCTCATTGCCAATATCCTTTGCAACATTTACAAAATAGTCATTAAATATTTCAGCTACAATGTTTTGATCATTTATTATGTCATTGCTATTAGAGAGTACAATATTGTTATTAAAATGACTTCCTTTGTTGGTAAAAAATGGTTTGATTGTAGGCCAAAAGTCTTTTTGTTTAGGGCCACCTATACATCTTTCCATAAAGTAATTTCGTATAGAGTGTCTTCTAAGTTTGGTAACAGCATTTCTTTGTTTTCGATAATTTTCCCAGTTGCTTTTAGATTTAACTTTTATATATTTATTGTGCAGCATTTTTTTCTTATATATTGCTTGTCTGAGTTCTTTGTTTATGAATGGTGCTGGCTTATTTACCATTTTACGTGTTTTCATCGGTATGTGCATGTTTATTATACCCGATAGTTTTGCCTTAAATTTACTATATGCTTCATTAACATTATTTTCTTGTTTAATAGTTTCCTCGAAGTTGGCCTGTGTTAGATCATTTAAGAACTGAATTTCATCAAAATGTTTATAACTTCTATAAGATTTGAAAGATTTTTTAAAAAGTGGGATGTCTGATTTCAATTGAAAAGATATTATGTTATGTACATCACTTAGACCACAAATAAAATTAGTGATATTTTGTAGCATATTTTTATGGCTAGTAAGTATTACATCATTTAAGGTAGGATCTGCACCTTTTGTAAAACAAGTAGCATTTTTGACAATATTTTCAATACCACACACATCACAAACATTGACCAGAGGAGCACCTTTATTCTCTGACAGCAAGTCATAGTTTAAATCACCCATAAAAATCATATAATCATATTTTACAGAAATTTTGTCATAAGTATTTATAAAATCATTTGTAAATTCTTTATCAGATATTGTTTGTGGCCTATACATTCCAGCTATTAACCATTTTTTATCATTTACCAAAAATTCAGCAGCTATAGATTCTATTGACCCACATTCTAGATCAATCTTTCTGTCACATGGTAGGTCTGATCGGATGTACATTGCAAGGCCTTCACCATTTGCATTTCGGTCTTTCCTCCATAGATGGTAATGGTCAACTTTGAACTGTGCATCTGGGAAAGATTGGTCCAGTTTGGATTCTGCGATTGTCAATATATCAACAATGTTACTTTGTAATAACTCTTTTACAGAACTGAATTTGTATCTCAGACTGTTTATATTAAGATATGAGCACAAGAGTTTGTTGGGATGTAGCTTTCTTACTCGATAGAGCTCTTCAAATATGTTGATCGATTCACAATCATGTTCAATGTTTACATCGGAAGTTGACATAACCTCGGTCAAAGGGAGGTAACTACAATTAGAACTGTCAGAGATATAGTCTATGTCATCTTGTTCGAAATAAAAATCCGATACATGTGGTAGAGTACATAAGTTACAAAACCACTCTTCAGAAGAGTTTGAAAGTTTATTGTAATCTATTACTGATAACTGTATGCATTTAGCGTGATACCAAAAGGAACATCCATCACAGAAGATCCCTCGCTGGTTGCTTTTTACTGGCTTGTTGCAACTCCCACATGGATATTTAATGGGACCCGGGTTGAGTGACACATCTCCACATAAAAGAAGTAAAAGACAAATGTACAGGTTATGTTTTCTTATACTAAGCTTGGTCTCATTCGCTTGATGGACGCCATGTTTGTTGTTATTGTTTCGGGGTATAAACGATTGAAGTATTAAATCATTCAAAATAATGTGTTTCTTTATACTTGATACATAATTTCCGCAGCTGACATGGTGGTTGAAATCATTTTGATGAGTTATAATGGTTTCGTTTGGTGCCAAACGTTGAAAAACACCAAAAAGTATAATTAGTATTACGCAGACGTTTACCCCCGGCGCCATCTTCACCTTTCTACATGATGTCGAATATAAAATACAAATACTAGTATATTTCTGTTTTAGAAAAAGTAGTTTTTATTGTATTCTTGAATATATAATGATAATAATTGTTAATTTGATCGGGAATTTACGCCCTTTTCAAAAATGTTTCACCAATATTGTTTACACCTACATTTTTATGGAATGAAAACATACTCAGTTTCCAGTAGAACTAACAAACTTTTTTTAGTGCGTTAAAACTGGAGTCAACAGTAGGTTAAATCTAGACCGAATCTCGATCAGAAATGAGCTTTAAAGATTTTTATTCTAAATAAAAACTTTTACATTAATACACATTAAAAGACGCAATTATTGAGGTTTTCCAATGAGTTGACTTTAAAAGAAACGGAATCTTTTTTGAATCTGCTCATTTGCAAAATTGTATCTAAATAAAAAAGCTTTGACACAGAATACTATGCAATAAACTTTATCGTCATATTTTATAATTTCTTGAAGAAAAATTTCTTCATAAAAACGTTTTACACCAAACTATAGATAATTTGTCTGACCAGTTACTTTAATGAAATATTGCATTTCATGTATAAAATGGCAAGACATAACAAAGGTATTGAACATTAATTTAAATAAAATAGGCCCACAATTATCAACAATTCATTATAGCACGAACGGAAGTTTTGAATGATAAACATGAAATATTTCCTCGTTTTATATACATTTTACCTAATTGTAATCTTGCACGTATACACATATGTAAATGAGATCTTATAAGTTATTCAAAATAAAAAGTAAAGTTTTAAACGGTTAGAACACAAGACAGTTTCCTTGTAATGTACGGCTGGGGGCGAACAATCATCATTCACTGAAATCGGAATTAACCTTACACCCAGTATTGACATGTTGTGATCTTAAGTAAATGACTTCCTTCCTAGACTAACAAGCAGGATATCAAATAAAGTGTTCAATATGATATCAACAAGAATGAGCAAAGCATTTTAACATCATGTCATATGCTATAGGTTAACAAGTGCTAAGGATGTTTCATATGGCAAACACATTTTTTTCTCAACTACCTTAGAAACATTAAATGTCAATTAGCATAAGCTAAATAAGTAATTTTAATTGGAACTCAGCTAAGAATTTTTTTGATAAATAAGAGGTTTTCTTTTTGTAATATGCACATTTTATTTCTAAAGTTTACAAATATAAGTTACAACACACATTCATTTAAGCCTACATATATTAAACGATCGCAGTTAAACTGCGGCTCACAATGACGTTGTCAAGGTGGAAGTTGGCTCGATATTTTATCGTCTTCATGGCTTGAATATATACTACAACTAAGACACTTCAATCATACGATTTTATTTATCGATTGAACGGTTATTTTATGTCCACCTCTTCATTTGGTTGTTTAATGAATGTTACGAAAACACTACATGCGATCATGCGAATAGTCACTTGTGGTCCGTAGTTCTGAATGAAATGCCTTTGCAGGATTTCGTCCCAATAACGTCCAGCGGTTAAATGTCCATCAGTGACTAGCAGAGGGTCTTGACTGGTTGCTCCAACCAAAATACTACCTCGCCTATGACTGATTTTGAATAACACAGGATCGGCGTTATGTTTAACTTGACTCATACATGCTCTGTAGATGCCATCGCTTCTGTCTGGGTGCAAATCGTAAGAAATCAGAACGTTTGTTTCAATCCTGTAAGTGGTGCCCTAAATGCCGTCTAGTCCATGCAAGTCGTGTCAGTCGATGGCATGGATGTAAAACAGGGTGTGTCGCTGAACTTTTTTGGACAGATATGAGGTACAGTTAGGTGCAGTTCTAACATAACATAAAGTTAACTTAAACCAGTCCAAATCTCTGGTCAAAATCTCTGCTTTTGAGAAAAAAAATCTCTGCTTTTTGACCAAAAACCAGTCAATTTGACCGCTTTGACAGGACAAAATTTTGTCCAAATCTCTGCTTTAAATATTGTCAAATTCTCTGCTTTTGTCAAGTGGACAAAAACGGTCCAAATCTCTGCTTCCAAATGTCACGTGACAAAAATGTCCAGTGGACAAAAATTGTCAAAATCTCTGCTTTTCAATTGTCACGTGACCAAAATGTCCAGTGGACAAAAATTGTCAAAATCTCTGCTTTTCAATAGTCACGTGACAAAAATGTCCAGTGGACAAAATCTCTGCTTTTTAATTTTCAAGTCACAAAATGTCCCTTTGTACAAAAAGTTAAAATATATACTTATTTAATCATTTCGTTACAAATTGTCACGATCACCAAAAATTAGTTAACGAAATCTACGGCAGTCTATTTTAAAGAAAACGATTTCTTTCCCGTCCGCGTTTCGGTAAATGTATAGCAAGCCGTTGTGGTTACATATTAAGACTGTAGCTCTCCCTACATTTCTATTATTATTATGTTATTGTTATTATGATTGAACAATCATATTTTTTGTGTAGTTGAATAAAAATATAAAAGTATAAATCCTAACCTGTAATATTTTTATTTAATAATAATACTGTTACAACTCACCTGTATGTCGGTATCATTAAATCTATTATTAATATTTACATTCACTTTTAATTTCACACTAAATAATATTAATTAGTTTTCAAATCTTGGCTGCCTACATCTTAGGATATGTGTTTTAACCTCAAATCCACAATTTAAAACAAATCACCCATAAAATCCCAAATTAAAACTTCTTCTTCATATCAAATCACTCCTGAGAAAATAACAACCATATTAGATACATTATATCACTCCAGAAACTTTTGCGATGCAATTAAAAAACATATTTCTCATACAAAATCACCCCAAATACTTAAGCGATGCAATTGAAAACCCTATTTCACATATCAAATCAATCCTGATCCCATAGCAATGCAATTAAGAACCATATTTCACATATGAAATTAATCCTGAGACATTTATAATGCAAATATAAACTATAT
This sequence comes from Limnoperna fortunei, assembly GCA_944474755.1. Taxonomy (NCBI): domain Eukaryota; kingdom Metazoa; phylum Mollusca; class Bivalvia; order Mytilida; family Modiolidae; genus Limnoperna; species Limnoperna fortunei. Next base: position 54,727,952 of record OX104115.1, on the reverse strand, counting down.
TTAACATCTAAAATCAATCAGTAGACTATAGCAATGCAATTTAAACCATATTCCACATATAAAGTTACTCTGGAGACCTTAGCCATGTGATTAAAAAGAATATTTTAGATATAAAATCACTAAAGAAACTAAAGCTATGCAATTAAAAATTATATTTCACATATAAAGTTACTCTAAAGACCTTAGCCATGCAATTAAAAACCATATGTTGCATATAAATTCAATCCTGAAACCTTGGCAATACCATTAAAACAAAATATTCAACATATAAAATCAATCCTGACACCAAAGTGATCATGGTGATGGAATTAAAAAACCATATTTCACATATAAAATCAATCCTGAAACTTTTAAAATACAATTAATATCTATATTTAACATATAAAATCTCTAATGATACTGAAGCAATGTAATCAAAAACCATATTTCACATATAAAATCACTCTGGAGACCTAAGTGATGCAATTAAAAACCATATTTAACATACAAAATCACTAATGACACTGAAGCAATGAAATTAAAAACTCTATTTCACATATAAGTCACTCTGGAGACCTTAGCCATGCAATTCCAAACCATATTTTACATATAAAATAAATCCTGAGACAATATAGATGGAATTAAAACCATATTCTGCATATAAATTAATCGTGAAACCTTGGCAATACAATTAAAGAATATATTTAACAAATAAAATCACTAGAAAGACTTAAGCAGTGTAATCAAAAATCATATGTCACAAATAAAATCACTCTGGAGACCTAAGTGATGCAATTAAAATCCATATTTAACATATAAAATCAATCTCAAGAATTTAGCAATGCAACTAGAAACCATATTTCACATATAAAATCAATCCTGAAGCCTTGGTTATGCCATAAAAAACAATATCTCACATATAGAATCACTCTGGAGACCTAAGAGATGCAATTAAAATCCATATTTAACATATAAAATCAATCTCGACACTTTACAAATGCAACTAGAAACCATATTTCACATATAAAATCATTCCTGAAGCCTTGGTAATGCCATAAAAAACAATATGTCACATATAAAATCACTCTGGAGACATAAGAGATGCAATTAAAATCCATATTTAACATATAAAACCAATCTTGAGACTTAATCAGTGCAACTAGAAACCATATTTCACATATAAAATCATTCATGTAGCCTTGGTTATGCCATAAAAAACAATATCTCACATACAGAATCACTTTGGAGACCTAAGCCATGCAATTAAAATCCATATTTAACATATAAAATCAATCTCGACACCTTACAAATGCAACTAGAAACCATATTTCACATATAAAATCACTCTGGAGACCTAAGAGATGCAATTAAAATCCATATTCAACATATAAAATCAATCTCGACACTTTACCAATGCAACTAGAAACCATTTTTCACATATAAAATCATTCCTGAAGCCTTGGTAATGCCATAAAAAGCAATATGTCACATATAAAATCCCTCTGGAGACATAAGAGATGCAATTAAAATCCATATTTAACATATTAAACCAATCTCTAGACTTTAGCAGTGCAAGTAGAAACCATATTTCACATATGAAATCATTCCTGTAGCCTTTTTTATACCACAAAAAACAATATCTCAGATATAAAATCACTCTGGAGACCTAAGCTATGCAATTAAAATCCATATTTAACATATAAAATCAATCTCGAGACTTTAGCAATGCAACTAGAAACCATATTTCATATATCAAATCATTCCTGAAGCCTTGGTATAATGCCATAAAAACAATATCTCACATATAAAATCACTCTGGAGACATAAGCGATGCAATTAAAAACCATATTTCACATATAAAATCATTCCTGTGACCATAGTGATGGGGAAAAAAACTATATTTTACATATAATATCAATCCTGAGACCTGAGCTATAAAAGTAAAAACCATACTTTTATGTATAAAATCACTCTGGGGATATTAGTGATGGAATTAAAACCATATTTTACATATAAAATTATTCCTAATACCCAAAAGATGCAACCAAAATGTGGGTTTAAATATTGTAAATATAAAATATTTTACATTATTGTTTAATTGTTCTGTACTTTAATAAGATTTAGTGGTTAAAATACAGAACTCTCATAGATTTTTAACCTTTTTTTTATTATTATCACACATTTTGGATATTGAATGTACTTTCAATTGGATACATGTCGACTTAATTTATATTTTGAATGATTGCTAAGTTCAAGAGTTGTAATTTATATTATGATATCGAAGAATTGCTTGAATGATAGATATTTATATAACAAAGATATGTCTCACTTTATTGGACTATACATTAATATTTAATTAAAGGAAACAACGGCGCAATAAGGAATATGTTTCCGAGCCGTAAGATTTAAAACATTTGATATCCTACAGAAACACGTAAATAACAAACAAAACTTAAATTCTTTCATTAACTATAATTTTGTATTTATCGATTGTTTTTTTTTTTTTGGTAGTAGGATTTTAATAAACGACAAAGGATTTGATTTTCATCTTTCGTATACCTTTCATTCCGACAACGCGCAGATAAAATAAATGGACGTACGGTACAACCAGTCGGTCTTTCGTAAAAAAATTGTCAAAAAACATTAAAAAGGTAAAAGTCAAAATTGTTTTAAAGTGCAGTCGAAAGGTTAGCATGTCGACATAAATTTCCAAAATAAAAAATGTCCAGTGGACAAAATTGTCACAAAAAATGTCCTGTTGACAAACTTGTCACGTGACAAAATTGTCAAGAGAAAAAAAAATTGTCCAGAGGACAGAAATTGTCAAAAGAAAAAAAGTCCAGTGGACAAAAATTGTCAAAAGAACAAAAATGTCCAGTGGACAGATATTGTCAACAAATTGTCAAATGGACAGAAATATATTGTATAAAAAAATTGTCAAAAGAACAGCCCAAGTTAACTTGGGTTGTCAAAATCTCTGCTCAAACCAGTCAAATTCTCTGCTCGAAGTTAACTTAAAGCAGTCAGAATCTCTGCTTTTCAAGTTAACTAGCATGTTATGTTAGGACTGCACCCAACTGTACGGTTCTCGAAATGATCGGACTGTATCCAGGAATGGTCCTAGCTGTTTACCCAGACGTTTTAAACCGTTACCTAAGGTGCAAAATCTGAATATGATTGCCCTGACAACGTTTAAAACTATTTTTAAATTAGAAAAAATCTTGTTCACCTCAGCATAGATAAGCAGGCAAATGAAAAACATATGCTAACTAAAAAAAGCAAAATTTGCATGTCTCGTATTGTACACGTTATTGGCAAATCTTACCGTTACATGTCTTATTCAAAGGCTGTACGATTATGGTGGTTGTTTTTTGCACATAAGGATTTTTCGACACAGCTGTTTGTGTACACATTGATGTGTTGATAAATTATTAAAATAAAAAACCTTTCAACAAAGAATGAAAAAATAAGAACATTAAAATCTTACCTTCATTAACCATTAAGACGAAAATATATAAAACAGTTAAACTTTTTTTCATGACATCCATTTTATCTACAATTATATTGTAACAGACAACACACGGAAATATTTATAGATAACACATATAAATGGTATCTTTTACACATTGACCGTTCGATGTAGATTTGCTTATTCTTATTTCATAATATTTCAAACATAAGAGGAGATACCTTATTATAATGAAAAAACCTACGAATATTTCCATAACCTGGTGCATTTTAAGGCTAAGAACTTTATTCGTGTGGATTCTATGCCGAATTTTACTGCCATAATAATACTATATTAGTTTTGTGATTTGTCGGCTTAACAACATAATTTAGTCTTTTTACTTTTAATGAATTAAATAAAACTGTGATCTATTTATACCAAAATCAAACATGATATACATTTCTATTTATGCTATCTAAACTATGACAAACATTCGATACCGATCTGTACTGAAGTAATTTCTTTTTTTGTCTTTCCAAATACTGTTTGTGTGATAAAACTAGTCATTTCCCCCTATTTGGATAATTAGGAACTAAGTATAGTAAAATTGTGGTGTGTATACAACAATAAACATTCCATATTATGAAAATCATATGTGGAACGTTATTTAAATATACGATAGCTTCACAATGACAGGTTCTATATCTTTTTTCAGTTTGTAAACGTAACTAAACATAGACACGAATGTTAATAAAGACACGACTAAAAGCGGGTAATTAAAACGGCATTAAGAATAATCACGTATTAATAATAACCGATCTTAAACAGGAAAAGGACATATTGTACATAGCTGGTTATACATGCAATTGCTTTTTGGCAGCAATTTGCCGGGAATAATTTACTCCCGCTCTCGGCATTGCGATTAATGAGTCTAAATTCGTGCCCACGCCAAAAACAAGCGACGATACGATTATTCGTTCTATGTTGATTCAACAGAAACAAAATACTATATAACCTCGTAGTTAGTGATTCTGTTTATTTGTTGGTACAAAAATGTTATATTATTTTTTTTTTAATCTGCATTTTCGTAATAAATGAAACTTAAGCTAAGAACGATTCTACCGGGAATTGATTGATAAAAGACAGATTTCCTATACAAAAGCGGGTATTTTGTACATTTTCTTTTAAATTTGCAAATTATGTGAATTATAGTTATTCCATATTCTCTAAAATCTTTTATTTTCTGATTGATGACAGGAATGATAAAAACATTTGCTTTGGATATTCCGTCTTCTGTCGTGTGTTTTATTTCTAGTGTACAATGATTGGTGCGTAGACTGTATCTGCACACCACTGTAGATCATAAAACACACGACAAAAGACAGAACATCCAAAACAAATTGTTTATCATTCCTGTCTTGTGTTTTATTTGCAGTGTACAAGGATTGGTGCGTAGACTGTATCTGCACACCACTGTAGATCCTCCCCAGATAGCGGATATGCATGCTCTCTCTATTACGGTTGTAGGGTAATAAAGGTCTGGCCGCGGGGTATAGTGTGTGAAATGTTTAAAGAGTTCTACTGTGCTTCAACGTAAAACCACTTATGGTGTGTAAAACATAGGCTTATTGAATTCGCCCGATTGTGCATTATATTTTGCGAATTTATTTATTGTGACTTAAGTTGTTCTTGATGCACAATCATACTAGAAAGATTTCCAATGCTTGACCCCCAGAGCTGCCAAGTGCGTAGTCAAATGGGGAAATGGGAAGCCCTCTCGTAAGTACTTTTCAAGTTATAATTTGGTATGTAAATGAACAGACCAGAGTGGATAACGTGTTAGAGAAGCCACGCTGCTTGACCCTTAAGCACTTTTGTACACTTCGAAAACAGGCTCATAGCATCTTCAAAGGCTAAATGTCTTTCAATTTGTAGTGAATAAGCAATGCTTTTTCCAGTGACGTACACAATTTCGTTCCCGTTGGTGCATCCGGATTGTCTTTCAATTAATTGTCTTGCAACTTGTTCTCGTCCTGAATAAATATAAAACTATGGCTAGCTGAGTTTCAAACAAGCATTCAATCATTCACTCATACCAAATTATCACGTTGTCAGTTATGAAATTCCGAGATTTGCCAGTGAAATAAATTTTGTTAAATCACATGTTAAACAAACAATTCGTTCCCTCCCTGGAAATGACATCCCTGCTAGCAGTGAAAATCAATTTCATTATATACAGGCAATGCATAAATATATTAAGGTTTCTAAACAGAAATTTGTCAGCAAAAATAAATACAAAAAATATATGCAAAGTGTATTTTTAAATGTACAGAACAGTGTGTGCTACGTGACACTATCATAAAATAGAGCAATGCAAACTCTGGACGTATTTTTAATAAGGAAACATTTTTTAAAAATGTTTTTAAAATGTGTATTTCCGGTTTGTTTCAGTTTTATTTACATAGGCATTGTATTTATTGATGACATTAAAAAGTTTTTGAGGAAACATTTATGGTGCATGCACGCATTGCTGACATAAAAATACCGAGTAATAAAGTAACAAAACATAAACCGCAGCGACATATTTTGGGAGTGGTTTTGGACATTGGATCAGCAAAATTTATTTTTATGGGATATGTGAGCAATTTTATTCAGAGAAGACGCATTTGGAACGCATTTGCACCATTAAAACTGTCAGCCCATCCCGTTTAGACAACTTATCTTTTAAATGATGTGACGTTTAACATGTTACATTTTTAGGCTTTATGTTGTAACTTCCACCAAAATCGTAGAACAAAGATTTAAATAATTTTATCACACCATAAATCATTATCGTCAAAGCTGGATATATATTACCGTTTATCGAATAAAAAATACAGCACAATTTATTTATAATTAAGAAAATGAGTTTAAACATATACGATTTCGAATAATGCATTAATAAATTTTGTTTTGATATAATTTCCAATATTTTGAGAATTTTTAAGGATGGACTTTAACTTAAATATGAACTTTTCTTATTTTAACATCATTTTCATTTGGTAAGACAGAAGTGTCAAATGTAAAATTTGTTTAAAAACACTACCAAGAAGGGAGAATATTCAATTGATGTGTTTTTAACGATATTTGGCTAATTCTGGCGGTCATTATTACTGTAGGCCCCACGTAATTTTAGACTGTGCAACTAATCCATTGGTATGTTCAGTGTAGGAGCTTACTCCATTATTTTTCTGTGGTCTTTGCTTTTTCAAAATGTAATGATTTTATTTAAATAATGAAAGGACGGAAATTAAGACCAAAATGTAAATAAATTTCAGTTAATATAAATGTGGGAAGTTTTTTTGTCAAATTGATGTGATATAAACGAATGGTTTAAGGGCATGTTTTGAAACGATAATAACACTTAATTACAATCTTCAGGGGCCACCGTAGCCGAGTGGTTAAGGTAGTACGTGTACTAATAACTACATGTACGTGGTCTGTCAGCACTGAGGTTGAGGGTTCGAGTCTTACTGTGGGCAGGTTGAGCTCGACTCCAATCTTAATTGACAAAGATTGACAAAGATTGCCAGTTTTCCGAAAGAAGGTGGAGGTTTCTGCCGGATACACCGACTTTCCCCCACCAAAAAATATGGACGCCATGATATAGGTTAAAAACTGCGCTAAACACCATTCAAACAAACCAACAATAATCACAATATTCCAGCATCCCTACAATTGTTCGCTTAATTTAATTCTTGTAATAAACATGTAAGGTCATTTTCAACATTACTTGAAAATGAAAATAATACAATCATTATTTATTTGTGCAAAGGGAAGTAATGACTAAGATAGAGGGATCATTTGTGTTGGCATCATTTTGTCTGAAAATCAAAGTCGAAGATTGTGATCTCCCATTCTTGTATTAAAGCTAGGCAGTCAGAGTGAGGAAAGGCATCCGATTAATAGACAACATTTCCTATTTTTGTATTGTAGACACTATTATACTGAATAATTGAATGAATATATGAGGCTTTGATAGTCTGATCAGAAATAACGGCATTTTATGGAAAATATGTCAAGTGTAACATGTCCTGTTAAATATCTGAAGAGATGTAAATTACGGTAAATGTCTTTGTCGGACATATGCTGTATCGACACTTGAGTCCTTATGTGTTATTTTGTTCTGTGTTTTATTGTGTTTTCCACGGTTTTGCAAAAGTGTTTTAATCGAAGACATTTGATTGCTTAGTTTTGCTATTTCTTTGCTTCTTTATGACGTGACGTGTTTATAAATCAGTTACATTTCGCAAAATGTAGATATCCCAAAACAATAAAATAACACCTTTAAAATCTACATTGAATATGTCCTAAAAGAGGCCTTAGCTAACATCGTGAATACTTTCTACTGTTCGTGCACTTGTAATAAACAAATGTAAACTTAACTTCAAATCAAACGTTTCTAAAAGGTATTTTTAAGACAGGCATCTTCAATTCATTTGCTAGGAGCCTACCATGATGCTATACAATGACCAGTTACAGAGCTAAACGACGAAATTTCAGGTACCTCATAGACGCCTTTCAGGGAGGCTTTCAGGTTGAAAAACAATACTTGTCCACTGAGAATACCAGATAGCGTGATTGGAAAGTTCCACACTCAATGCACGATAAAGATATCCAATTTACATTTTAAAAGAGTAACTACCTGCAGCTGCTGCTAAAGACTGATTCTCTTTCTTACCAATACTGTTTCAGTGGGATGGAAAACTTTGCTTAAAACTTGTTCGCGACCTGAATATATCTAAAATATTGCTCGCTGGATGTTAACGTCAAGTAAATAAATTTGTTGTGGAATAAAATTCAATAGTCATGTCTTAAGGATGTTCGCTGGTTGTAATTTTTTCCTGCTTTGCACACCGTAAACCTATTGATGTCATTATCGGTAAAACTTCACACAAATTACTATAGACTGAAGAAACCCTGGATATACAAAAGGTTTGTCATAAATTAAATAATGGTATATCAAGAAATCGGTTTTATAAACAAATACATTGATTTTAAAAGATAATACGACATTTACGGTAAATACCCGCCAAATTCCGGAATAAACACTAATTGTCGCCTGACAGGATTTTGAGACGATTTTAACATTTTTTAGTCTTATTCGTGGCTAGACGTAAGACAGAGTTTTAGTCTAAAAAGCAGAAGAAAGTATCTGTCAAAATCGCTGGGTAGTTATAGGAAGTCGCTTTGTTTAAAAAAATCATTATTAGGCCAACTTAGGTCACAGAGTCGCACTTGTAGTATCCCACTGGCACTCACTGTGCTCAAAAAGGAGTAGCTAATGATAAAGGAAATAACTTAACACTAGCTTAAGATGAGTGGAGAGATGGACTCAGGGTCCCTTAAACACACAGGGTTCAACATATTGTGGTCATATTGCACTCTGTTAAATCTTTAGAAAATTGTAGAAGATGGATTATCAATAAAACCTGTGTAAAAACAGCTCTGTAAAATTATATTAGAACCTGAACATTGATGTTAATTCTAGTACCGTAATGTCATTTTTATTAGGTATTTGTCCTTTTTGACCCTTTAGCACTTAGTATGCCATGCACACTATTCAGGCTAAAGATAGCCTCTAGTGTTAGTAAAAACACATTAATATGATTTATTTTGCTAGTTTACTTTAATAAATACATTTACAGATATTTTAAGAGTAACACTTGAAATAATGTTTGAAATAATTGGCCAAATATAAAAAAAGGATAATTTTTCCCGTACTTTGTCAATAAAATAACAGTTTTTCTGGATCTGTCGAAAAATTTAGCACACAAACATACATTTTTTTCCTCATGTATACAAACATAAAGTTAATATAAATATTTTGTAAACATTCGTTTTTATAAGGAAAGGTTTAATTTAATAAAAACCATCCACAGGTGATACATTTTCCAGTATTTTTTTAAGTAATGTATATAAATGGTCATATCTGAATTTGAGATGTACAATATAATATTTTTCTTTATAAAAAAGCAAACTACATTATGTTATCTGATTGTTATTAATGAGATTTAATAAATATAGCACCTGAACAAGATTTTTTTATTGCTTTTATGACATGATGACCATGTCCATATGTTGTGGTCATTGATGATTACACATGTAAGAAATTTGACCCTACCAAAAAAAAAAAAAAAACAAGCACTCGAACCTATGATTTTTTAAAAATATTTTAAATATATTTGTATACTACATACAAAAATGCTTGAAAGAAAACATTGTATTTATTATGAGTAAAAGCAGCGAAGATCCTTAACTTTTGTTTCAGGTTTATTTATTTGTGTCATGACAAAAACTACCAACACTTAAATAAAGATGAAATAGAATACACAATTGTTTATACAAGTTCAGTTTGCCCATTGGCCGGTTATAAAATACTTCTTTGTAAGATATATGTATGATCATATAAATGCAACTTTAATTAAAAGTCATAATTAAGGGGATTTTACACAAGCTCTAAATACACAGGGATGTCATCTACAGTAACTGCGTGAAATTTTGGACTGCGTGCAGAAACTGTATCATCATAGTCGTTGTCTGGAGTAGTATGCTGTGAGACAGGGTTTAAATAACCTGCTTCATCATATGCGTCACCTGCTACTTCTTCTGAAGCATTACGATGTGAGTCAGGTTCCATACTACCTGCCTCATCTGGAACCTCTTGGTATGCGTTAGGTTCCACATAGTCTGCTTCAGTTTCAGGTTCATGTTCTATGTTCTGATCCATCGAAATTTGTTCGTAATTATGAATGTGTTCATAATCATGAACTTCTTCGTTGTTTGGTCTAAAAAAGACAAATTAATAGTTTTGACTTATTTCAACTATTTAGGGATTTTGTTTGTTTGTTTTTTTTTTAATTTTTTTATTTTTTGGGTTTTTTTTTGGGGTGGGGGTTTGTTTTTGTTTTTGTTTTGTTGGTTTTTTTTTGTTTGTTTTTTCTTTTGTGTTTTTTTTTTTGTTTTTTTTTGTGTGAATGTCGGTTTGATTACAAATAAGCCCTCAATGAACCTAATCTCACTTATTCAAAATCCATGGGATGTAATTGGGTTGATAATTATTTTTTCAATGACTTTGTTTTTGCAAGAACTTAATAATATTCTTCTTTTGTGTTTCAAATATCAGTATTATTTCCTACGCCATATGTTATGTCTTTTTAATTACTGGTACAGTACTCTTTGTCTCAAGACAGTTTTGCTATTGACAAATTATGCGCGATAAAGTATCACTGTCTTACGATTTGTAAACATATTATGGCTCGTAATTGTATTTGATTTTTAACCTGCAACTGACTTTATTTGTTGACTGAAATTAACAACATCAGTATAATCTAAACGATAGCCACATAATCATAATTCATGACTTTTAAAAAAATGTTTTCGTATTAGTAAATGTACCTATAGTCTTCATAGATCTGTTGTCTGCAATATCTGCAATATCCTTGTATGCATAGAAGGAACAAAAATAACAATGTGACTAAGGATATGTTATGCAATATTATCATCATCATCAAATCTAACCATGCATTAACTATGCATATTTCTGGACCAGATGTACTCGCTACAAATTTTTATTAGATCTTAACTCATGGAAGGATAAACAAGGCAACATATTTCAATGAAACAACGTATACTTATACCATGATTAAGTATTTAATGATTTTGTGTGTTCACCGGTAGAATATACATTTTGACTGCTTTTGTTTACTTTGAAGCTTTTTTTTTTTTGCAGATTTTATTCCACAATATATATATATATTTGCTCGACTCCAGTTTCCCAATATAGTAATATTGAACAAATTTAATCATTATTTTTGTCTCTAAACTATATGTGAATGCCTGCTATACATTGTTTATGCACACATCGTTTAATCGCATGGTGCATCAAATGTGTACAGCTAATGGTAATTTTATTACGAGTTCTTTTAATCTGTCTTAAATTGGATTCTAATGTTCAAGAAATTATTTTTATGTGGAGTATGGGTAATTTTGTTTCAGTAAATGGTTTCAACTTTTGAGAATAATGTCATCGTTGATTTATTATATGCCATAAATGGTACCTCTGATAAAATGTTCACAATAGTACGACTGCTTGGGGTAAAAAAGTTTACTTATTTAGGTAAACCATACACAATCAGATATTACATAAAAAAAATGGGGAATTTTTTATCTTGAATGATTTTGTTTACCGTTAAGGTAAATTTTGTTTTAATGCGTTTAATGATAAGCAGTTGATTCTCCTGATCTTTTCATTTATTTTGTTAAATGACACTTTTCCATAAAATCTTTCTATTCATTTTCAATAAAATGATAAAATGTTCACAATAGTACGACTGCTTGAGGTAAACAAAATTTACTTAGTTAGGTAAACCATACACCATCAGATATTACATAAAAGAAAATTAGGGAATTTTTATCTTGAATGATTTTGTTTACCGTTAAGGTAAATTTTGTTTTGATGCATTACAGGATAAGCAGTTGATTCTCCTGACCTTTCAATTTATTTTGTTAAATGACACTTTTCCATAAAATCTTTCTATACATTTTCAGTAAGATGATAAAATGTTCAAAATAGTATGACTGCTTGAGGTTAACAAAATTTACTTATTTAGATAAACCTTACTCCATCATATATGGTATTAGATAATAGAAAATTGTGGAATTTTATCTTGAATGATTGGGTTTAACTGTAAATTTTGTTTTGTTAATCCGTTAAATGATAAGCAGTTGATTCTCCTGATCTTTTCATTTATTTTGTTAAATGACACTTTTCCATAAAATCTGTCTGTTCATTTTCAATAAGATGATAAAATGTTCAAAATAGTACGACTGCTTGAGGTAAACAAAATTTACTTATTTAAGTAAACTATACATCATCAGATATTACATAAAAAAAATATGGGGAATTTTTTTTATCTTAAATGATTTTGTTTACCGTTAAGGTAAATTTTGTCTTCCTGACTTTAATGATAAGCAGTTGATTCTCCTGATCTTTTTATTTAGATTTGTAAATGACACTTTTCCATAAAATCTTTCTATTCATTTCCAATAAGATGATAAAATATTCAAAATAGTACGATTGCTTAAGGTAAGCAAAATTTACTTTTTTAGATAAGCCATACACCATCAGATATTACATAAAAGAAAATTGGGAAAATTTTATCTTGAATGATTTTGTTTACCGTTAAGGTAAATATAGTTTTAATGCGTTACATGATAAGCAGTTGATTCTCCTGACCTTTTCATTTATTTTGTTAAATGATACTTTCGCATCAAATCTTTCTATTCATTTTCAATAGGATGATAAAATGTTCAAAATAGTACGACTGCTTGAGGTAAACAAAATTTACTTATTTAGGTAAACCATACTCCATCATATATGGTATAAGATAAAAGAAAATTGTGGAATTTTATCTTGAATGATTGGGTTTACCTGTTTAAGTATCTTTTGTATAATGCGTTACATGATAAGCAGTTGATTCTTCTGACCTTTTCATTTACTTTGATAAACGACACTTTTCCATAAAATCTTTCTATTCATTTTAATAAGATGATAAAATGTTCAAACATAGTACCCCTGCTTGGGGTAAACAAAGTTTACTTATTTAGGTAAACCATACACCATCAGATATTACTTTAAAAACAATTAGGGGATTTTTTTATCTTGAATGAGTTTGTTTACCATTAAGGTAAATTTTGTTTTACTGCGTTTAATGATAAGCAGTTGATTCTCCTGATCTTTTCATTCATTTTCTTAAATGACACTTTTCCATAAAATCTTTCTATTCATTTTCAGTAAGACGAAAAAAAGATCAAAATAGTACGACTGCTTAATGTAAACAAAATTTACTTAGTTAGGTAAACCACACACCATCAGATATTACATAAAAGAAAATTGGGGAATTTTTATCTTAAATGATTTTGTTTACCGTTAAGGTAAATTTTGTTTTAATGGGTTACATGATAAGCAGTTGATTATTCTGACCTTTTCATTCATTTTGTTAAAACGACACTGTTCCATAAAATCTTAAATCTTTCTATTCATTTGCAGTAAGATAATAAAATGTTCAAAATAGTATGACTGCTTGAGGTAAACAAAATTTACTCATTTAGATAAACAATACTCCATCATATATGGTATTAGATAATAGAAAATTGTGGAATTTTTTCTTGAATGATTGGGTTTACCTGTTTAAGTATCTTTTGTTTTAATACGTTACATGATAAGCAGTTGATTCTCCTGACCTTTTCATTTATTTGGTTAAACGACTCTTTTCCATAAAATCTTTCTATTCATTTTCAATAACATGATAAAATGTTCAAACATAGTACGACTGCTTGGGGTAAACAAAGTTTACTTATTTAGGTAAACCATACTCCATCAGATATGGCATTAGCTAATAGGAAATTGTGGAATTTTATCTTGAATGATTGTGATTACCAGTTTAAAGATCTTTTGTTTTAAGGTTCATCCGGACAGATTGAACTTTTTAAAATAAAATCTTAGTATATGTACAGCAAAAATGACATATTATTAGGACAAATAAAGTATAGTAGGACCTAGATATGGACACACCTTATTATATTGACACACTGTTTTAGTTAACGATAGCTTAGTTTTTACGGTACAGTTTTTTTCCGTTCAAAATTTATTTTGAATAAGGACAAAATATCCCTATTGTACCTCTCAAATGACATGTTAGTGAACACTTTTTGTTAAATTATAATTAAATGTCGCATGAGATTTGAGGCCACGTGAAAGGGTGTAAGTGTTATTAACCTAAAATCGACTGTGCTCAAAAATGGGAAAAAAACAGAACTTAAAAATAACATAATTAACCATGAAAATAATATAAAAAAATTAATAAGAATTTATTATATCTAGGTCCTGCTACAGTTTATTTTTCAATTCTGCAGTCTTTGCTGTACACATACTGAAAACTGGATCTAAATATAAGCCATTTTAAGGCAAACCTATTGATGACCCTTAATGCGATTAATGATATGCAGTCGATTCTTCTGACCTGTTCATTTATTTTGTTAAACGACACTTTTCCATAAAATCTTTCTATTCATTTTCAATAAGATGATAAAATGTTCAAACATAGTACGACTGCTTGGGGTAAACAAAATTTACTAATTTAGGTAAACCATACAACATCAGATATTACATAAAAAAATGGGGGAATTTTTTTTATCTTGAATGATTTTGTTAACCGTTAAGGTAAATTTTGTTTAAATGCGTTACATGATCAACAGTTGATTCTCCTGACCTTTTCATTTATTTTGTTAAACGACACTTTTCCATAAAATCTGTCTATTCATTTTCAATAAGATGATAATATGTTCAAACATAGTACGCATACGACTGCTTGAGTTAAACAAAATTTACTTATTTAGGTAAACCATACACCATCAGATATTACATAAAAGAAAATTTGAAAATTTTTATCTTGAATGATTTTCTTTACCGTTAAGGTAAATTTTGTTTTAATGCGTTTAATGATAAGCAGTTGATTCTCCTGACCTTTTAATTTATTTTGTTAAACGACACTTTTCCATAAAATCTTTCTATTCATTTTCAATAAGATGATAAAATGTTCAAACATAGTACGACTGCTTGAGGTAAACAAAATTTACTTATTTAGGTAAACCATACTCCATCATATATGGTATTAGATAATACAAAATTGTGGAATTTTATCTTGAATGATTGGGTTTACCTGTTTAAGTATTATTTGTTTTAATACGTTACATGATAAGCAATTGACTCTCCTGACCTTTTCATTTATTTTGTTAAATGACACTTTTCAAAAAAAAAATTTCTATTCATTTTAATAAGATGATAAAATGTTCAAACATAGTACGACTGCTTGAGAAAAACAAAATTTACTTATTTAGGTAAACCATACCCCATCAGATATGGTATTAGATAATAGAAAATTGTGGAATTTTATCTTGAATGATTGGGGTTTTTTAATAAAGCCATAAGAGTTTTAGTTTTATACAGGCAGACATGTGTATATAGTTTACATGTGTTTGCATTCTTATCTTGTTGACTTTTTATAAGCATTTTGATATTTTTTACAAATATAATGAAAAATAATGTTTGTGTCAGTTTTACATGTATTTGTTTTTGCTATCTACATGACAAATATGCATGAACATTAAAATGGTTGTTGAAATGCTAGAAATGATAATATTTGTATTGTGATGCAGTTATTTGTAGTTACTGTCAACTTTCGTCATGACTTTGGAACTAACGGACTCATTTATATGTTGTGACTTTACAAAAAGAATTTAGTTTTTAACTTGGGGCCTGCTTCTCAAGCAATGACATTTTTATATGTTTTTGAAATGATTTTAAACTAAGAACTATCTTGCGATGATTAAACAAATATCTCTCAACTAAATGACTGGCTGTATGAAAACCTTTTTTAAAACTTGTTTTAGCATTTAAAAAATAATTACATTGGTACATAATACCCATAATTTTTTTTCATTTTTCTTTTAATAAATAACTATTTTTTTATTTACACATTGATGAACATTTGGATAATTATTTTAGATTAAGTCAACAAAAACCTGGGTTACTCTAACATCTTGATGTAAATGGGGAAGGAATGTTTTCACTTCCATAGATATGGTTACAGCTGAATGCCATGCCCTTAAAGTCGTATTTGAATGAGGTTGTTTATTGGTTTTAATAGTTTTGAGGGACTAAAAATAGACATTCCATAGTTTTGTTTATTTTCTACATGATTACGAAAAATGTATATGATACATGTCATGAATACTTCATTATCCAGTCAATAGCAGCAGATTTACTTTATAGTATAATGATAAATAAATTGTTGGAAGAGAAGTTGGAAATAAATATATGATCTTACTTGTTAATACATTGTTCAGTATTCAATTGACTTGCTTTATCATTCCACGTATCTTCATACATAAAATATTCTATTTACATACATGCCAGATGAAAGAAAACTCATTAAGAATAACTTACCTATTTAGGTTAACACAATTAAGGGAGATAAAAAAGAAATTTATGTTTGACTAATGGGAGAAATTCTCATTGTTCTGCCTACTTTAAAAAAGGAGTTGTCTATCAAAGGGAAATAATCCATATATCGTTTTGTTTACCTAAACAGGTAAACTTTTTTTATGAAATTAGGTAAAAATATTGTATTTCTTTAAGTAAAATATATTTACTTATTTAGGTAAATATTTTTTACTTTTTGCAGCCAGGCCCCAGACTGTTCTCAAAAGTGATTTTAAATATATACTATAAAAAGTGTGTACTTTCATTTGTTTTAGATGAACTTTTAAACTACCTTTGTATCTCATATATACAAATGTTAACGCTGTGAAAGGGACCGCTGACGTTGCAATCAAAACCATAACCAGTAAAATATTTCTTGTTTCAGGTTTAGTCTCTATAAATATAAATATATGCATTGCACTAAATAATTAAACCATAAACATTGGAAACAAATAACAATATGCTAGTCACCGATTGCATCTACAACGTAACGTCAGATATTTTCTTGAAATAATGCAATGGTTTCAAATATCTGCTTTATACTAAACAAAAACGTTGGAAACGATTTCAAACACACATAGTATTTTACTTAGAAGTTAATCTAAAAATGTTTCCCTGTTGAATGGAAAATATTTCAATATATTCCCTTATGTTTATTTATAATAAATATTAAAAACTGTTTTACTACATTACTTGCATCTGTAAACGAAACATGTTGACCTATTACTGACTGGATGAGAGATAGATGACCCCTAACTAATTGCTGACGAATAAATCGGGCCAAGAGGATAAATTGTATTCCACAAAATCTAATCAGTATGATCGGTGAATGAATTAATATTTATTCTCATAAAGTATAATATAAAAAAATCGCATAACCATTTTGATGTTCAAAATACAAATAAAATGTCATCAATGATACCAAGGTTAATAGAATTTACTATGCCAGACGCGCGTTCCGTCTAATTAAGACTCATCAGTGGCGCTCAAACCCAAACAATATTTAAAATCCAAATGAATAAGATGTTGTAGTACAAATACTGTATTAGCAGGTGATTTTTTACAAAAATGTTTTCAACTCTTCAAGGTCTGTTCAAGTAATTTCGCCCTTTTCAAATGAGACCTATTAATGTCTAAAAGTGTCCAATAATTACTTTGCTTCGAAATTTGGCAAATGAGTTTCACACGAACTTTGTGGAAATTTAAACTTTTATGATACCAAGGTTAAAAGAATTTACTATGCCCGACGCGCATTTCGTCTTACTAAGACTCATCAGTGGCGCTCAAACCCAAACAATATTTAAAATCCAAATGAATAAGATGTTGTAGTACAAATATTGTAATACCAGGTGATTTTTTACAAAAATGTTTTCAACTCTTCAAGGTCTGTTCATGTAATTTCGCTCTTTTCAAATGAGACCTATTAATGTCTAAAAGTGCTCAATAATAACTTTGCTTTGACATTTGGCTAATGAGTTTCACAAGAACTTTGCGGAAATTTCAACTTCTATGTTGAAGTGAATAAAGGACGATGTTTTAATTCATTAGAACGTTAAAATGCTGCCATATAAAAGTTGGACCCTGCTACTAAAAATGACCTCATCGGCCGTCTCTAGGCCTAAGTATTTCAAAATTGCACGAACTGAAAACGTAAAACAAAGAACTATTTCGTGGTTGTGCCGGTTAGCTCCAACCTTAGACTCGGGCAACCTCGCATAACGCCTTCTATCAAGCGAATCACACTACGACCGCAACAGGCAATGCAGTCGGAATGCCCAAATTGGGTAGAATTAGCTCGCAACCGACTTCGATAACTTGGATTTATTTTGACACCTTTTCTCAGAAAGCAAAACATAAATTCCAACTTAACAGATGAAATTTGTTACTTTCATGACTAGTCATGTTTAATTAGAAGTTTATCATTCGAAATTGTGCAGCGATAATGTTCCATACAATATCCATCATTTTATAAAGTGCGTAGATAGGTCGGTTAATTAACCGATACATATTATTTCACGATTTTAAAATAAAAATATTTTCTTTAATTATTGTAATGTATTAATATACACATTTATAAATGAAATAAGTCATCACTGGTAATAACTAACAAAAACTTTAAAATGATTTTTTGTATGTGTACAAAGACTGGAGTTTAAACAATCTAAATTTTAGTGTTAAATGAAAATCTGGATGAATGGGGCAGTTATGTTATTTTGCATAAAAGAACCTCCGCAACTGTTATCAAAGTAATAAGTGAACAACCTAATTGAATAATGCATTACCTGTATTAGTTGTAATTCGAGTAGAATCTGTTGTAGTATACTGTTCTAAATACAATATAAAGATTAAGTAGGAAAAGGTGTTGGATCTGACAACTGTAATAAGCACACAACAAATCATACAATAAACGACTCCAACCAGATCACCACTACCTTCGTTTTTTTTACAGAATTCTCCAAACGTTCCAGGAAGAACGCATGTGTATTCAGACAAACAAATTATGATTACATGATATGAAATAACATAATTTGGGACTTATCATTAAGAAGTGGCATTTGTATGTCAAGCCATCATTTTCTAGTTTTGTTAACATTCATTCCTCCCTAGATCATAATCTTTATTGTAAACAGTAGAAATGCGACGATGTAATACAGCGCTAGATGCGCATTTTTGTACAACCCACATGCAAAAGTAGAGCTTTTTATTTAAGATCAGATAGATAACAAAGTAAGATATTGAAGGGATTTTATCTATTAATGCCTCACAGTATGGTCAAGTCTTTATAAACCCATCCAAGCAGTATCTGACTTCAATCCAAAATGTTGTAACCTAACGTTTCAAGTTTTCCTATTTAATGGAGAATATTTCATTACAAATTATTTTTTATTTATTTAAATATTAACAGCTGTAGGTAATCCAGAACTGCCACCAGTAGCCACAATACTTGGACTGATAACTGATTTGTGACGGATATATAGAAGACCGCTGACTGCTCGCTGACAACTACGTCCATCTAAAAATGAACCATTGACTGGTGTTTTAAAGTCACTTTCAGCAATTATTCAGCTATATCGTGGCGTCCAGTTTTTATTGGGGAGGAAAACGGACGACCCGGAGAAATCCCCCGACCTTCGGTAGGAAAACTAGCAATCTTTGTAAATAAATTGGAGTCGAGTGAGACTCCTACCTGCACCTCAATGTTGACAGACCACGTGATCAATAGTAGATGATTTACTACCTTGACCACCTGGTCACCGAGGCCCCTTCTAAATTTGTGCGTCCGTTATTTCTTTGAAAATCGTAAGTTATTAGTTGGATCAGTTTAGTTCATAATTAATCATTTAATTCTATGCATAAATTGCCACTAATTTATTGATGGATAAATGCAATTTAATAATCTAAAATAAAATAAAAGTTCCTTTTATTAGTGTTTTAATAAATTAGTCATATAATTAATTATATATTTTCAGCAATAATAAAAACTAACATAACCGCTAAAACAATGAGCTTTTCATATCAAAAGTTGGACCCTGGTACTTAAAATGACTTCATCGGCCGTCTCTAGGCCTAAGTATTTCCAAATTGCACGAACTGAAAACGTAAAACAAAGAACTATTTCGTGGTTGTGCCGGTTAGCTCCAACCTTAGACTCGGGCAACCTCGCATAACGCCTTCTATCAAGCGAATCACACTACGGCC
The DNA here is from genome assembly GCA_944474755.1 of Limnoperna fortunei. Taxonomy (NCBI): domain Eukaryota; kingdom Metazoa; phylum Mollusca; class Bivalvia; order Mytilida; family Modiolidae; genus Limnoperna; species Limnoperna fortunei. Next base: position 54,707,742 of record OX104115.1, on the reverse strand, counting down.
GCAACAGGCAATGCAGTCGGAATGCACAAATTGGGTAGAATTAGCTCGCAAACATTCCGCAACCGACTTCGATAACTTGGATTTATTTTGACACCTTTTCTCAGAAAGCAAAACATCAATTCCAACTTAACAGATGAAATTTGTTACTTTCATGACTAGTCATGTTTAATTAGAAGTTTATCATTCGAAATTGTGCAGCGATAATGTTCCATACAATATCCATCATTTCATAAAGTGCGTAGATAGGTCAGTTAATTAACCGATACATATTATTTCACGATTTTAAAATAAACATATTTTCTTTAATTATCATAATATATTAATATACACTTTTATAAATGAAATAAGACATCACTGGTAATAACTAACAAAAACTTTAAAATGATTTTTTGTATGTGTACAAAGACTGGAGCTTAAACAATTGAAACCCATCTAAATTTTAGTGTTAAATGAAAATCTGGATGATTGTTATGTTATTTTGCATAAAAGAACCTCCACAACTGTTATCAAAGTAATAAGTGAACAACCTAATTGAATAATGCATTACCTGTATTAGTTGTAATTCGAGTAGAATCTGTTGTAGTATACTGTTCTAAATACAATATAAAGATTAAGTAGGAAAAGGTGTTGGATCTGACAACTGTAATAAGCACACAACAAATCATACAATAAACGACTCCAACCAGATCACCACTACCTTCGTTTTTTTGTACAGAATTCTCCAAACGTTCCAGGAAGAACGCATGTGTATTCAGACAAACAAATTATGATTACATGATATGAAATAACATAATTTGGGACTTATCATTACGAAGTGGCATTTGTATTTCAAGCCATCATTTTCTAGTTTTGTTAACATTCATTCCTCCCTAGATCATAATCTTTATTGTAAACAGTAGAAATGCGACGATGTAATACAGCGCTAGATGCGCATTTTTGTACAACCCACATGCAAAAGTAGAGCTTTTTATTTAAGACCAGATAGATAACAAAGTAAGATATTGAAGGGATTTTATCTATTAATGCCTCACAGTATGGTCAAGTCTTTATAAACCCATCCAAGCAGTATCTGACTTCAATCCAAAATGTTGTAACCTAACGTTTCAAGTTTTCCTATTTAATGGAGAATATTTCATTACAAATTATTTTTCATTTATTTAAATATTAACAGCTGTAGGTAATCCAGAACTGCCACCAGTAGCCACAATACTTGGACTGATAACTGATTTGTGACGGATATATAGAAGACCGCTGACTGCTCGCTGACAACTACGTCCATCTAAAAATGAATCATTGACTGGTGTTTTAAAGTCACTTTCAGCAATTATTCAGCTATATCGTGGCGTCCAGTTTTTATTGGGGAGGAAAACGGACGACCCGGAGAAATCGCCCGACCTTCGGTAGGAAAACTAGCAATCTTTGTAAATAAATTGGAGTCGAGTGAGACTCCTACCTGCACCTCAATGTTGACAGACCACGTGATCAATAGTAGATGATTTACTACCTTGACCACCTGGTCACCGAGGCCCCTTCTAAATTTGTGCGTCCGTTATTTCTTTGAAAATCGTAAGTTATTAGTTGGATCAGTTTAGTTCATAATTAATCATTTAATTCTATGCATAAATTGCCACTAATTTCTTGATGGATAAATGCAATTTAAAAATCTAAAATGAAATAAAAGTTCCTTTTATTAGTGTGTTAATAAATTAGTCATATAATTAATTATATATTTTCAGCAATAATAAAAACTAGCATAACCTCTAAAACAATGAACTTTAGTGGCACTTACACAATACATGAAGGTGACCAAACAATCTAGTTATTAAATCGATTTACTAACAAACATTCTACAGTAATGTCAAATGTAGCCAATCCTATCTGCACAATGTAAAAACAATCTATTTATATATAGCTTAAAACGTTATTCTAATCAATTGGTATTAATGCCTCTTTACTTGATAACTGTTGAACAAATTTCAATGCTTTGTATAAAAACACCAACAAGACGTAAAGATCAATTTAACATACCACTGCAAGATTGTAATAAACCAATAAATAATCAATACATACCACTACAAGAATAATCGATGTCCGCTAATTTTGGGATCCTTATGCAGCTATTCCAACGATTGGTAATGTTAAGTTGGTCTACAGGAATGCAGCTCTGTAAATTATCGCACGCGTTTTTAACGATTTCCGTGAAATTGCAATATGGGTAATATTTTGTATTAAATTTCCAGCATTTGCTTCTTACTTTTTCAACAGACTTGATTTTGATTCTTTCCTCACCAGTGCAATGTATGTTACGTATTAGGTCACCTGGACAAACATCCATCGACATATTTGAGAAGTTACCATTCGTACCTGAATGATTAAATAAACATTAAGTAGAACGAATTGTTTGACAACATACTTTTATTTTTAGCTTAAAATAAAACCCGGTCTGATAAATAAAGGAGGAACCATGGCAAATATTCACTAATTTATTAAATATCTTCAAAAATTTGTCAACATAGTTACGCCAAGGAAGAGGCATACTAACTTAAAAATCATTAAATTGCACCTATTTACAATAAACTCGATGTAGCACATCATATGTATACAGTACTTGCACCCGTAAACGCAACACTGACTGATTGATAACTGATTGCTGACGGATTTTGGAACGCTGACGGATCGCTGACTGATTGATGATGAATACATCCGTCAAAAATTATGAATCCGTCATTACCTTGGTACCGTCAGCGATCAGTGCGATCAGACCAATGAGTGCGATCCAGAATCCGTCATTTAATTATATGCATAAATCGGTCAGTTTATTGACGGATACGTATAAATAAATAATTTGAAGATAAAACGAACTCTGCGTCATTTGTATATTATATATGCATTTATAATAACATCTATAATAAAATAAACGCAAGTATTCAAAAGAATAGTCAATACAATGATTCGTTCTAAAAAATAAAATAAATAAACATATGTAAAGAAAAACCTATTTTCTTTAAATTTTTATAATTAAGCAAATTTCTTTAAGGCAGGACATATCTGCGGGTCGAGCCCTGTAAACCTTAAAAAAACTTCGACTTAAGGCACATCAGTAGCGACGAGGTAAATGTTTTAATCCATTATTAATTCTCTTTTTTTATTTCCGCGACTCTTTATTTCGGCCTATTTTATTTTCTGACACCTGTTACATGAATATTTTTTGTCGTATATAAAGCCGACCCGACTCCCCCAATCAGTAACAGATATATTTCACATTTAGGAAAGAACGTGGCCTCTTTTTGACATCATTGCTGGTTACTTAAATGTATGCCTGCGTGTTTTTATTAAGTTTACATTTTTAAATACAATTATAAAACTCTTGTGTATAAACAATTGCTAAACTGTTGAACAAGCATTGTGAATCAAAACACATTGTTTACTAAACAAAAAGCTGTATTGTAAAATATACAGCGATTCTTGACGCGTAATGAAAGTAGTTAAATAAGTATACTTACAATTACAATTGTTTCAATTATTTCATGGCGTCCATTTTTTATTGGAGGTGGGGTGGGAGGAAGCCGGAGTACAGGTTAAAACGGACAATCTTTGTCAATTAAATTGGAGTCGGGCACATCCTATCTGCAGTCGTTCTAAAATCCGCAACCTGTTGACAGGCATGTGATAACTGGTAGATGACTAACCAATGAGCCACCGAGGCTCCAATAACGCCGGGGAGAAAAGTCTGCGAATACTGCAGTTAAGCGTAAAAATGTGTTACATATAAACACGTTTTATAGTACGAAAAAGTAATTTTTTCAACAAAATGACATTAATTCTTTAGGTATATGAAGATCGGGTTTTAAATTGTCATTACAGTCATATCGATAAAACAGAACCTTTACAAAACTTGCCCTTTAAAAGAGTGTCATTCAATTTGAACAATAACTTATTTTATTGATTGATTGATTGGATGGTTGCTTTTCTTCCAGCAAGAGTAAATCAGCTTTATTCATGACGAGAACAAGTTAAATAATCAATCAATTAGTATTGTTTCTTTGTTTGTTTGAATATTGTTTAACGCCACTTTCAGCAATTTTTCAGCTATATCATGGCGTCCAGCTTTTATTGGAGGAGGAAGCCGGAGTACCGGAAAAAACCCCCGACCTTCGGTAGGAAAACTGGCAATCCTTGTCGATTAAGATTGGAGTCGAGTGCACCCTGCCCGCAGTGAGATTTAGATCCGCAACCTCAGTGTTGACAGACCACGTGATCAATAGTAGACGAACTACCATAACCACTCGTCTCGGCCACCGAGGCCCCCTCGTCTATTAGAGAAAGGTGGACCAAAGGGCAAAAATTTTGAATTCCACTGGAAAAATATGAGGTATGGGTAGGGGCGGAAAATTTACCTTTTTAAGGGATCCTTATCGTGCAAGGAGCGTGACACTCTCTAAAGACGTCACTATGGTTCGCGGCAATTCTAATATGACCTGAACCACCCTCCCAAACGAGAGGGCATCTCATGTCCGCCACCTGAGGACGCGCTGGGCAGCTCTGTGAAACATAGTAACTAATTTCAAATACTCCCGAATTTTAAGGAAACCATTGATACTTACATATCATTAAATATCGAATGACTATAAGATACATCGTAAAATAAACCAATTGTGACGGCTAAAATGCGAAAGCAGAATATGTCACCATCTTTAACTCGTAAGCTTCTATAAACAAACGTGTTTAGTAGTTTATTCTTTATTTGAGATTTAATTCTGTGTCAAATTCATGTGACACAATGAGATAGTGAATTAAATATATAAATAGATGTTTTCGCTTTTGTCGTAAATTTTATTCAGTATTATACACCGGAATTCTTAGGAATAGTGGCATAGAAAGAAAACTGATCAAACCGCGACAAATGATCTTTTTAAGCATTTGTAATGCAAAACCTCGACCTCGATGGTTAAGGAAGCAGTAATCTATTATTGGTCACCGAGTTGCCTGTTCGACCCTTGGAGCGGGAGGATGTGCTCGACTCATTCTTAAATTTTTAAAGAGCACCAGATTTTTCTGTCAAAGGCTAGGTCTGCTGTTTCGTTGGGTACTCAAGGTCTTCCCTATAAACATTCGACGCCATAGTAAATAGACTAATATAATTTTTGAAAATACTGTTAAACAATCTTAAAACATACATACATATAATGTTTACGCGAAAGCGCGAAGTGAAAAAAATGTTACGATTCCGCCTTCACGTTTTTCGTCTTTCTCGCTTTTTCCGCTTTAAAAAATTTCGATGACAAAAGCGAGATGTACGCCTTTGCACGCGAGGTCAAATAGTTTTTGAAATCATTGTGTGTGTGTTTTTTTTCATTTCTTTTTTAATTATTTTTTTTTAATAAAATGACACTATGTGCTGTTTATATTCCGTCACAGATGCATTTGTTATAGATTGTGGGAATTTCATTTATATCATTTATACCTTTAGACTAGACTTTTTCCGCTTTAAAAATTTCGAAGACAAATACGAGGCGTACCCCTTGGCACGCGAGGTCAAATATTTTTTTAAGTCATTGTGTGTGTGGTTTTTTTTTTAAATTTACTTTATTTTAATTATTTTGTTAATAAAATGACAATATGTGACGTTCATATTTCGTCACAGATGCATTATTTATAGATTGTGGGAACCATTTATATCATTTAAAACTTTAGACCAGTTTTCGCCTTATTATTAGGTTAAACGATCCATAAATGAGGACATAACAGTTGACATTTCTATTCTTCTAATATTTGCGAGTGAAACGAATTTTCACATTTCGAAATATTAATTTCACTAACCTGAAGTTGAATGGACGGATTGGAGCGATCAGTCCAATCAATCCGTCAGATCAGTCAAATCGTTCCGAATCCGTCAATTGACGGATGGACGGATTGGGAACGATCTGACGGATTGGGAACGATTTGACTGATCTGACTGATTGATAACTGATTGCTGACGGATTTTGGAACGCTGACGGATCGCTGACGGATTGCTAAAAGTGTTGCGTTTTCAATCTCAAGTACTGTATATGTTAAGAGCCTTTTTCTTCATTAATGCAGTCACTGTAAAAGAATTGTGCATTGAGTTGTACTATTTTAGTCATTGTCTTGTGACATGCTTGAGACAAAATCTTGCAGCAATATGGTCGGTCAAGTTTAGAATAAATGAACATAGAAATCCCAAACTGCAAAGAGCTAATGAGCCTTATTAATGAAACCACTTAAACAACTTCATCTACATTATTGTAGACTTATACCTCGAAAATGATTCCAATAGTCACCTCAGCACAAGATGAGACGCGTTTAAATTCAAAATTACAAATTTTTGACACTTATGCAGCAATATCCAGCTTCTCCTGCATACGGTTTCTATATTTCTCAGAAGATCTGGTATAAAGTGTTTGCAGTGAATATACTGATTTTTGCAAACGCCACTAATGTTTGCGGGATAGAATTATACACCGAGGTTACAAGAACAAAAACAAACGTCTCGGCTTTAATACGTTTTACTAAAGATACCATTTCCTTGTTCTAAAATATTCCAGCACGTTTGAAAAAATTATTCCAGATAGTTTTTTTCAAATTTTGAATTCAGTGCATCGTGATTGCGATGCGATGATTTTTATACACAAATTACTGACTAGTGGTGGAAAATAACTAACCGTTTTCATCAACATGCAACTAACACACTATAGTAATGGAAGCGAGGGGCTTATCATGCCTTTAGAAATTCTTGTACCAAGTCAGGACCATTACTATTCGGTATTTTTAGCTTCAAATACTTACCCAAACATTTATAGTTTATTGTCAGTTTTAATGTTCGATTGTTCAACTTGGAAAAGTCTATAAGCTTGTTATTCATGATGCACGAAGACTTTCCAACACAGTGTGCTGCACTACTGTAAATTATTTTTGCATCTGATTGTGTACAAGCGTTTGGGTTAAACTGATGCAGTATTTCTGTGATCTTTACATGTATAACCTTGCTACCGTTTGGGCAGGAAATGTGCTCAGCGGAATCCTCGCACACCTCCACATTATGATGAGTTATCGTTGATCCTGCAACATATTTGGAGGCAGAACCAGTAACAAAATACCAATATTTTATCATATTTAAATTTGTGTTTTCTATTGTATTCTTGAATATATTATTAAAACGATGTGTTGATTTGATTGGGAATAAATGCCACCCACTTACAGTAATCGTTCATGCATATCTTTTGCAGCTACTTTTGTGGAAAAAGACGTACTCGATTAAAAAGCTCCGACCGTTTCCAGTAGAACTAACAAACTTAGTGCGATGAGGTCGGTTTGAACAGTCTGCTAAATCTCGACCGAATACCTGACTAGAAATGAACTTGAAAGATTTTAAGATCAAATAAATACTGTTCCATTAATACCCATTATGACTAATTAATACTGTTTCCTAGCGCTTTGTGTTTAAGAAATGATTTTACCACAAACTTATATCTAATAAAAACGCTTGAAATAGCATATTGATGCAATTAACTTTCATCACCCTTTTTAAGAAGTTCTTGAAGAAAAACTTCTTTATATGGTCACCCAAATATGGTTAATTGTCCGAATAACAAGATTGCAAACAACTTTATGACATTTTACCTGTACAAATAGCAAGACATAAAAAAGTATTTAATGTACTTCTATCGCATTAATTGAATTTTAATTCATATTCTAAATACAAAATGCTAAAAATTATCAACGATTAATTTAGCGTGAACGGGAAGATTTAAATGATAACATGATACTTTCTAGTTTTATTAACAGTTTACCTAATAGTAATCATACATTTACGTGCCTATGTAAATGCGATCTTAGTTATGGTTAGCACGTAGTTAGGATGATGGCAAACAAAATAAATAGTTTTCTCAACTGCTTTACAAACATCAAAAGTCTAAAATTAGTATAAGCTTAAAAAAGAAATTAAACACTGAAACACAGCTAAGTATTTTGTGAAAAGGCTTTTTGTAATCGTTAAATTTTATTGCTGACTTTTACTTATATAAGTCACAAACATTTAATTATGTCAACAGATACTAATGATCAAAGTTCAACTGCAAAATGGTGTCGCAATGTAATCTATTGAAGATTTGCTGTTAATGTATAAAATAACAAATTACGAGTATTAGACACAAGAGAAGTGAACGGTTTAGACTTGCAAGCTTAGTGAAATATCGTACTTTAAAAAGAGATACATCTAGCGTCCACACAATTAGCGATAAATTAAATAAACATTACGAAATATGATCGTTTGATGCTGTTTTGAAAACTTTATAATGATACGATTTCCAGTTACTGTATGTTTAGAGGCACCTATATTTTCATGGGTTCGGGTTACTAATTTTGGCTTTTGTAATTCGTTTTGGTTTTTTGTGCGTCGTGTGTCTTTGCATCAAGTCGGATTTTTCAATGTACTATAGTTAACAATACGTGTTGGTCGTTGTGTTTTCTTACTTGTAGTGTAAACATAGGTTTAAAAATTTATTAAAAACAATTAAAAGATTTCGGTTATTTTAGTTGTATTCTAATAAAATATAGTCAGACAACAACAGGTTTGTATTTTCTTCAAATACAATATACATGTGTGCTGATGGTTTTTATACAGAATGGTATCATTGGGTTGTTGCAAGCTTTAAAAGTTGTCCAGGTCATTGGTTTGCATAAAAAACAAATAATCATTTATTAACTAATTAAATTACTCAAATGTGTTATGTGTACCTATACATAGAGATATTAAGATTGCTGGATGTATTAAAACTTTTGTCTACTAAACTTCTACTAAACAAGAGTTTATCAGTCTAAATTGTTGTTCGCTTTGTCCAGGATTTTTATTTCCTGACATGTGTTTACTTTTGTTTGCGTAATGATTGCTCGAATTGGAATACAGTCTCTGATATGCTTACATGTACTGTTCGTTCATTTTGTACTCTAGTTACAATAGAGTTCAAAATGAACAAGACATTTGACGCGGCTACAGAATAAACATAAAAGGGATACCACACCAAAGGTATATGTAAAAAAAAAATACACATTTATGATACAATACTTACATGACTGCATAGGAATCGTTTATATTGCATTGTCCTCTTTTTGTGAGTATGGAATTGACTTACTGGTATCTTTCTTAAGCAATTTTTAGCGTGTTTTTATAAATTTTAATACTACGTTCGCATAAATATTCCATTCTGTTCAACGTACATAGTAATAAGACTTACTTCTCAGCTTTGAAAATGAAAATGAAACTGGCTAAAATTGTATACCATACCAGTAGGAAGGGTTGTCTTAAGCAATGGGAAATTTTAGCGCAAACCATTCGCTTCGACGCCGATAGATATGATGACGTCTCTCTGACTACTAGTGTGAGCACGGACTTGTCTGTGATAAACACACGTCTCTCAAAATAAAGCGATAACACCATTTTGTGCATGTTCATGTTGCAGAGACGTTGTAAATGTAGCAAGTCCAAGATAATGCAGTTCTTTGTGGCCTGAGCATTCACTTAGAATAGCCAGTAAGCAGTATTTCATATATATTAAGCACGACATTAAGTTTACAAGAAAAATAGCAAAGAAAACCGACCGAACAACAAGAGTCGAAAGTCAAGGGACAGTTACAAATCCGGATATAGACAAACGCAACACAAAAACAAAAAACACAAAAAAACATAAAGAGAGTAACCCGATCCCAATAAAAACCATGGGTGCACTCAGGTGCTCCGGACGAGTAAGCAGTGCTTGCCTCTAATTAGACACCCGTCGAGTTACTCATTGTCATGTCTAGGGAAAAGTGAAATCCAGGAATAGGAATCACTACCTATGACAGCGAAAATGTCAGATCGTATTTGAAACACTGATTTCCCATAACGATCAATTAAGTCATGGTGACGACCACAGAACTTCTGGAGAGATTACATCAACCTAGGTGCAACAAACCCTTGTTTGAGTAGTTAGCAGTAAACAATAAATACACATAGAATTGAATGGACTAAGTAGGAGAAAACTGATCCTGAATATCACTGTAAAACAGGAAAAACGTGAAACCCGCAAAAGCTAGTTTTGTACCAAATTGTTATAAATAATTTATTAAAATTATAAATAATTATTTTAAAAACTTTGTCGTCCCGAAAAAGGTCATAGTGCACTATTAAAATTACGCAAGCAGTAAAGATTTAACAAGATATTGGTATTTCTGTACCATTTCTATATATCACAGGTCGGGGTTTTCTTCAGGGTAATCCGGATTCCTCCCCCAAAAAACGAACGCTATGATAAAGCTGAAAAATTGCTAATAGTGGCGTTTTACACTATTCGTACAAGCTGCTTCTGTCTTAAGTAATAGATCATGAGCACATAATAAACTATATATTAGTCTAAAAACAATAAAGACTGATGTGAAAGAATATTCAAATATTTTGGATAATTTATCAATCTATTAAATAAGATAGGATATATATTGTCTCCCTGAAAACACCAATATTTGAAGAATAGGTTACATGCATATTTTCGTTTATTAAATGTATGTCAATATTATTGTACGTTGATTTGAGTAGATATACATATTTTCATATGGTGCCAACTTCAAAACGTTTTAATATAAGAACTGGGAGGATCACAGTCAAACGCTTTTTGTAAATATGTAAAGAATACGAACAATTTTTTTTCTGTCATGAAGATATTTATTAAGTAAAGTTTTAAATCAAAAATCAAATGGAAACAAAAATAATTATTTATATGCTTTTTAAGCATTAGTATACTTAAACAGAAAACAACGTTTAAGCATGTTTTGATCTCTCACAACATACAATAATAGGCATAAATATGCATATATATCATGCCTATGATAATCAATCTACAGATTTTTATTCACTATGCTTTTAAAATTTTGTGTACACAGATTGATCTTTTGAAAGAGCTATAATCGTTGTGTGTGTGTATTTCAATATAAAAACATGCGAACAAGCAATGAACAAATCGGAACATCTAATATCTTACCTTCATGAAGTATAACCAGTGATAAGAACATAAAGAAAACAGTCATTTTATATACTGTTATATTATAACAGACTACATAAGGAAATGTTTACAGATGTCAACATAACGGAAACAAGCTTAAAATCATTAAACACTTATCGTTCTTTTTTATATACTTAGAGTGATGTTGTGTTACTTAAAAATGTAAACGGACTTCAATACAAAAAACTTCCTTATTTATGTACCCATTATACTACACATACTTTAATTCTTATTATTATAATTTCGATTATAAGGGAACTATATTAGTAGAAAACAATGCAACAGACAATTTAATTATTCTTGTAGTTAATTTTAAATATGAGAACTACAGAATATTTATGTGGATTCGACAAAAACGAAATCAATTGTGTAGCTAAAAAATTCAGAAAGAGCTTTACTATCCGTCTATCAAATAAAATGGTCAATTGATGCAAACCTGTGCGATTTTTTCACTTATACCGAAAAAATGATTATCTGAGACTCCGCCCTCTTACCAAAATTATATCAATCCTTTTATTTATTGTGATTCTGCTTAATATTGTTACAGAAAATAAATATTAATTAATGAATACTGCATATTCAGAACAAATGAAACGTTTGCTAAGAATGCCTTTATCGACAATTCATTAATGAAATAAGATTTCCTATGCACAATTGGTTTTGTATTTTTTTTTTTCGTCTAATGTGCAAATTCTATGATTAATATTAATTAGACGCAATGCAATATTCTGTCAAATCTTTTATGTCCTGACTAAGGAAAGCAATAACTAAAAAAATGGTGTCTTTTTTCGTCTGATATGTTTTGCAGTGTACAAGGAGGGCTGCATGTTCGGAACAAATGAAACGTTTGCTAATTATACCTTTATCAACAATTCATGAATGAAAAAAAGATTTCCTAAACACAAATGGTTAAATTGGTTTTTTCGTCCAATGTGTAAATTGTGTGATTAATAGTAATTCGGGGCAATGAAATATTCTGTCAAATCTGCTATGCCTTGATCGAGGAAAGCAATAACTTTAAAAGAAGGGCTGAGCAGACTCGATCTGCAGAGCAGTCTGTCTCATCCCTAGATAGCGGATATGGGATTTTCTCTGTATTACGGATTTAGGGTAATGAAGGCCTAGCTGCGAGACGTAGTGTGTGACATATTTAGAGTGACACTGTTCCCCAATTTAAGTTCACTTTTGGTTAGACGACCAATGGTTTATTCCATTTATTTTTGTGTCGTAAGTTGTTCTTGATGCAAAACCACAATAGAACGCTTCCTAATTCTTGACCCACGAAACCATAAAGCTGCCCTGTGTGTCGACAAGTGAAGAAATCGGAAGCCCTCTACTTTGTAGTTGTCAAGTTACAATAAGCATAACAATTTATAGAAATGTATAAAACATAGTGGATGAAGTGTAAGAGGGTGCCACCACTGTAGATTTCAATAAATAATAGGCTCATTTTATCCGCTACAAATGCTGAATGTCTTTTCATTTCCAGTATTTATCCCGTACTTTGTCCAGTAACGTTCATAATTGTGTTCCTGTTGTTGCTTTTTTACCTTTGATTAATTGTGTGTCACGTTAATTTCGTCCTCGATGTAGTTAAACTATTGCTCGCTGGACGTCAAGCAAACACTTAATCATTCAATCAATCATATTAAATTATTTCAATGATAGCAATTGAAACGGTTTCTCAATGAAAATTAATTGCGTAAATTACATTTGAAATAAATTGAGATTTAACACTTTCGCGGAATCACTTACGCGCACTAGTTCAATCTGACACTTTCTGCGGCAACCGTGACTATGACTTCAATGTTCACCATGTGCAATTGATTATCCTGACATAAATCGTTTAAGTGACATGTGTTTAACTATTAATACAAAGGAAATGGGGACATATATTTGTTTTTAATCTTCGCGATTTTTTTTCCACAGTTTAACCGTGCAGATTTGATTTTTGCCTTTATCAATATACACATAAAACTCTTCTGATTGGTCCGTTGGATTAGTTAAATATTCATGAATTCCGTATAAATTAACTCAGGTGTTATGGAGTGAAAACCATGAAGGAGTTAGACATTGATACCACAGATGATATGTGCATGTATGTACATGGTACATGAAGGTGACACCAAAATACCAAACACCAAGGACATGGTCAAAAATACAATACACAAGTATGAAACCTGGCAATTTTATATTTGCATTGTTGCGGTAGTATCGACGCTGAAGACAGGAGAATTGATATGACTTTTCGGAATGTTTACAAATTTATTAATAATTATTTTAGTTTGAAACTTTGAGATATGTTAGCACATTTAGTATATATGTTTGATATAATAAACATGTTTCTAAATTTTGTCATGTTATATATTTGCAACTTATTATTTAGTACCTTTTATCATCGATTTTAATGCATGATTTATCAGATTTGTTTTATTTTTTTTCTTTGTCAGTAAGCTCTACATATTTTATATAAAAACCTCCTACGGTTTTGGTGCAGATCTATGAAACTATGCGTTTCTAAATCTTTTTATATTATATATTTGCAACTTATTTTCCAACTCTATTGTTAAGAGACCTTTTCTAGTCAATTTTAATGCATGATTTATTAAATCTTTCAACTTTAGTTAGTGTATTTCTTCATAAACTTCTACCTGCATCTTCTCGTGAAATTTACATCTTTTCTGAATATACTGTAAGAATGATAAAGAATGATGCTTAATCTGCAGTATAAAGTAATTTTGAATTCTAAATTGTATTTACTCTTCATTTCAAATCTCAAGAAGTCTATGATACACCCATGGTTTTTATTTGGTTTATTTCTAGTACCTTTTTCATTCCGATATTTGTAGCACCTGCAACATACATGTAATTAAGTGATAACCGATTCTCATATTGTAATATCTACACTTATTCTTACAAAAACTGCGAATTATCTAAAAATACACTTTTGGTGATCTGTATACAAATGACAAAATACTAAACGAAACATACAAAATGACATTAAAGAGTTTTTGTCAGACGTGTTATATTAATAAACAATGAAAACCGTTACAATGTGTAACTAATGCATCATTTTGTACTTCAAATAATGAAATATTATCAAAATTTATTTTTCCCAAATTAGCGTTTTCCGTTAGTACTTGTTATAGACGTGTTTCTCAAGCGTGTCAATTTTTTTTTCTGTCAAGGTGAAATGATCATTGTTTACTTTTGTGAGAAACATTAACATAGAACAGAGCAGAAATAGGCATCCTTTTAAACAATTACAAAAATACCTAAATCATGATAGTTGATTTTCGTGTGGAAAAATAACAAAGAAAACCGACCGAACAACAAGAGCCAAAAGTCAAGAGACAGTTACAAATCCAGGTATAGACAAGCGCAACACAAAAACAGAAAAAGAACGTTTTGTAATAATGCAGTTCTTTACATAACAATACTACATAAAAATATATTTCTTTTTATACAGGCAATGCATCAGTATAATAAGTTTTCTTAACGGAAATAAGTTGATAAAAATTTTATATAAATAAAAACACTATATACAAAGTGTTTTAAATGTACAGAACAATTCCAATACTTGACACTATTGTAGACTAGAGCAGTGCAAATTTTGGACCTATTGTTAATAAGAAAACATTTAGAAACATTCCTTTGTTTTCAAAATGCGCATATCCTGTTTAATTGTTTTAGTTTTTATCACACATTAAGTATTTTCCGATTTTTTTGTTGACAGATATTAATGAGTTAACGAAACATTTATGCTTAAATTGAAATACTAAGTAATAAAGATGAAGCAGACACAAACTGCAGCGATATCATATAGAGAGTGGTTTTATTTTTACCGTATTTTTTATGTAATTTAATCTGAAAAAAAAGATATTTTGAATTACACCCGTCGAATAACGCATTGTCATGTCTAGAGAAAAGTCAAATCCAGGAATAGGAAACACTACCTATGTCTCGTATTTGAGATACTGATTTCCCATAACGATCAATTAAGTCATAGTGACGACCATAGAACTTCTGGAGACACTACTGGCTATAAAAATGATTTTTAATACCAGTTTCAGTCGTTTTATGTAAAAATGTCTGTAAAAGACTGCAAATGTTGTGTCAGACAATAATATTTACTGTAACAGTCGTTTTATGTCTGTCACAGACATATTTTTTCTGTCACAGACATTTTGTCCGTTGACACAGTCATAATTTGTCTGTTACAACTGCGTTTCCGTTGTATCAGTCAAAAAATGTCTGTCGCAGCAATTTGTCCCGTTGACTCAGTCGAAAGGACCAAGGGTGATAAGGACCAATTTTGGCCCTACTTCAAAATTTCATCATATATGAAGTGACAATGTATTAACACTTAGATTTTAAGAAAATAATAAAAATTGTATTATATTATAGCCTAGCAAACAATTTATATTGACTGCCAAAAATGAATAAATTATACAGTACATTTATATTTATTATTGAAACTTAGATTTTACAGTTTAAGATAAAAAATAGTAGTCTACAAATGACTTCACCACTTTGAATTAATTACAATAATAGTTTTGATGTAAAGATATTTACAAAATTACAATCTTATTGGCTTAGCAACTGAGTCAACCCCATAGCAATCATATATATTTTGGAATTTTAGCTGTATTTGTTGCTAATTTTATAAAATAAACATAATTTACATACATATTATTCGTGGTATCAATAACTTTTTATTATCGTGAACTAAAGTATTGTCATATTTTTGCTAATTGTTGTCATAGCAACCAATATAAACAGTACACATAACAACAACATGTATATGATGGAGAAATTACTAACATTTTGTTTTATTTTCAAATGACAAATTCCAAAAAAGAATGTTTTCAATAAAAAGGTTGATCACGTTATCTTCATACCTTTATTCCTAAAAGAATCTATTTTGCTCCTGTTTGCCACTGAAATGTGCCCATCAATTATATTTGTAAGGGAGTGAAAAAAAATCATGAAAGCCTGTCAAATGTTAAAATTATCAATTGCATTCCTGAACAATATGGTAAATGAATAAAATAACAATGTTGTTTAATTATACACTTGAAGTCCTCCTCATTCAGATGCATTTTAAAAACCATAGCCTCACTATAAATGTTGATTTTTGCATTTACAAAATTCAACGCTTAATCAATATAATTTAAAATTTCCAAAAACACATTAATGATACTAAATATGGATCTAAATGATAGACGTTGTCCAGACATACACACCTATGGATAACAAGTCTAAATCTTATGTGTTTAAAAGTAACAGGGACCCGAACACTTTTTGGAAAGTAGAAAGCAGCTATATCAATGTTTATTTCTAATTTCATTCATCAACACCACTATCACCATCATTAACATAATTATCATCATCGTCATCATAATCAACCAACTGTGGCTCTAGTTCTGAAGCATCTTTCAAATGTAATCTCCAGTCATATCTTGAATCGAACTTTAACTGATGATGTCGTGCACAATCAAAATACCATATTGTTGCAGCAATATGAGCACATGTCCCGACCACTCTACTTCCAGACTTGCATTGACAGTACCAGCCTTTGACAGTAAATTCATCATATTCAATCCATAACTTATAGTTTTTTTTAGAAATATGCCTGTTTTGAATTAAGGCCATCAACAAAGTCTTATCATGTTTGTTTACCAATATGTCATATTGTCCATCATCATGATGATGCTCATAATTACAGCTTTGTGCTAGCTTTAACTGATAAACACCTAGAGTAATATTTCTCAGGTCATCTTCGTCAAGGTTTGGAAATTCAATTTCAAAATTTTCAGATGCATCAATCCTATTCCATTTTGATTTTTCCCGTTTATCGAATTCTTCATTGTGTACACGTTCCATTAGTAAATTATTCTGTTTACAAAGATATAACAAATGGCAGCCAAAACTTTGATCAGATGTGCTACTAGAGCATAATGGTTTCATATATTTATTTGAAATGGCACAGACTAAACGAACATCATCACCAATATGTGGAATTTGAGTATTCTGAACCACATTTGCTAAATAATTCCAAGACTTTATTCTGCCATTTGCACATTCAACAATCCAGTGGATTTTAGTCGTTAGCCTGGAACAGTTGCTGTCTCGCACAGTATGCTGCTTTTTACCCTTATTCAAAAAGCACGGCATTTCAGTTTTAATTCCTAATTCGTGTAAAAATTATAGAGAATCACGAAAGCCCCTGTCAATAATCATAACATCATCTTCGTGTAGCCATGTTTTCATTTGTTCTAAATTACTTTCTATGGCATGCATAAGTATTTTGGCATCATTGTTTTTATTATCACTTAAGTAAGGTCCAAGAATGCTGACATAATAACCAGTAGATGTAACAACAATCATTGGTTTCAGCAAAGGTCTTTTTTATGCATGCTAAATGATCTTCGCTGGAAAGAAAACTTGGAACTTTTCTGTATATAAATATAAGTTCCATCTACGACAAAAATAGCTGGTTCAGTAGGGCTACCAAATAATATTTTAGCCAAATCTGTTGTATGTTTATCAGATACCTCTTATCTAGAAATATGTTCAAACCCGACATAATTTGGCGTGAAATCTCGTGCCAAAGCCTTCCTAGCAACCAATACAGACCTTTTGATAGAATCAATACCAATATTAAATACAGTTGAGAGAAGTCGATTGGACATACCAGAACGGAGTTTTGTTTAAAACAATACGAATACATGTTTTCACCGATCTGTTTTTAGAATGTCGTATGTCACTGACATGGAAACAAATATCATCAAAAGAGGCCTTGTCTAACCCTATCAAATTGTTATAGTCAACATTACTCATACTGGAGTCATCAAAATCTACCCGTCTGTTTTGATTTTTTAAAGCAATAATCCGTATTTGCTGCAGATAGTGCAAGATATCAGTTCTTTTGAAATCTAAATAACTTTTTAAATCGGACATGATTAGGTCGTCCTTTAAGGCACCGTCAACAATATGGCCAGGGCAGCATCTGGAACTTGACGGAATGATGACATTTTTTTCTAAAAATATGGAATGTCTTATGGCTTGGGGAACAACAACAATCTTGTGACCTCTTCTCTTACAGAAACAGCATGAAGAATGTGATGGTCCCTTACCACTTTGCAAGGGTAAAGAAATATTTCATGGAAAATGTAGTGCCTGTTTAGGTGCTTTAGTTGGAGGCTGGTATGCTAGCTCTTCACATACCGGTACATGTTGTACATGTTATCTATCAAATATATTTCTATATTTGCAACATGATACGTCAGTGTCTTTAACATTTATCATGAAGTTCTTGAATGGATACTTTCTGAAGTTTTTGTATGCGTCACCAGAAACATTTCTTCTTTCCCCGGGTCGAGTTCTTTTCCCACACTGTACACATGGGTAACTCCGGGGCTCATATCTACAAAACAACTATATTGCAGAAATTACTATTAGTAGAAAAAATTGCAGCAGTCTGCGAAATGTATTGCACACATGTATGATAAACAAATATTTCCAGTAAGGGTCAGCATACCCTGTTGCCGGCAATCTTATGATCTGTATATATCAATCATATTTCACACATCTAATATAAATTGTACACTGAGTGCAGTACACATTATTTTAATAACAATTTGTTAACAGATTTTATAATCAGCAAATATAATTGTCGGTAGAAATGTATGCTGTTTTGTTTCTTAACTTTTTTTTTAAAGTTCAATGAGCGAGTCATGAAGACTATGAATTTGTTGAATTAATTTATCCTTTCTCTGTTTATATAGTTACAAGTACACAAACGATCAGTGCCTTTTTGTCGCCTTTTAAAGACTGTTAGTTTTGTTCTGTTTAGATTTTGCTATTCCATGTTTATTGGAATAAATATATTTTTAACTAGAATTTTCCGTTGTCTATATATAGATATTGTTTCAATGTACAAATCCCGGGGGGGGGGGGTAACTTCCTATATAAAGGTATGCTTATATGTGCCAAAAATATGGGTAGGGCTTTTTTGTAAATTTGTAAAAATGGGTATAGTTTTTAAAACAATCTTATATAAAAATGGGTATGCTTTTTAATCTTAATTGAAACAAAAATTTGGTCTCATATAAATATGGGTCATGTTTTTGTCTATGATAATATAATATATAAATATAATATATAAATGATAATATAATATATAATATAATAAAGTGTAATTTTAATAATGACATTGTGTTTTCTTCTTCACTATGTAATCATTTTGTGTATATAAATATGGCCTTCTTTTAAGTTTACTGAATATAAATATGGGTTATGAAAATTGTTCATTTTATATAAATATGGGTTGTGAAAATAGCTCATTTTATATAAATATGGGTCATGAAAATTGAAATTTTATATAAATTTGGGTATTGAATTCAAATCAAAAATGGCACATTCCCACCCTAAAAATTACCAATTTACCCTCCCCCCTCCCGGGGTACAAATAATATCTGTTAACTTAGTACCGTAACATACACCTTTGAGTGAAACATGGAAGGTACAAAAGGATAGCCCGATACTTTATAAAAGTCTTACACGGAGCCATATCTGTTTTTCTATATTTTTGTGCTAGATACTACGGAATTACTGAATAAACAGTGCACACACATTGAATGTTGACTTATTTTTGTACGTCTGCAAATCTATTTTTATCGTGTCAGGTGCAGATAAAATCATTCTGTTGTCTCCGGATCACATGAAAAAATCCCTTCTCTTCTTCGTCATCTTCTTTAGATATGCAAAATTCCGTCGATGATCGATAATTACATACTTTTAATATGAATAATTACATATATTTTAACTCCGGTGTGCTGATTGATAAATATGGAATGACGCTAAATACTTTTAGCCGGGATCATAGCAGCGTGTACAAAGAGGATTACAGTAACATAAAATATTTAATTATTGTAGTCCCGCACGCATGGATCAACACAATATTTGAAGATAATGGCGAGTTTTACCAACATTTCATATGTGAAAAGTATCAAATTGATCCATGACTGCGGGGGTGGCGAATTTTGGAGATGAACATTCAAATGCTGACACAAAATAGCGTTTTTGACCGTTTATAACACATTGACGTGTTAACTATGACGTCACAGAGGGAAAATTTTCAATCATCGACATTTCTTTTTACAAAACAAATGTTACAGAAGACATATTAGAAAAATAGAAGTTCTACCACTAGATTTTGTATAATTTAGGGCCATTATCGGGCCTTATCACCCCTGGTCCTTTGTCTGTTACAGCGCGTTACCGTTGTATCAGTCAAAAATGTCTGTCGTAGTTATTTTCTCTGTTGTATCAGACAAAATGCGACTGTCACAACGCCTGGTAATTATTATTTTTATTTTTTTTAAACCGATCGATTAATATTTTTAATTTCAATTTATTCTATGGAAATGTTCAGAAGAAAACAAAAAAAAATATCTCTATTTGGAAATTGTCTCGTTACAGACATATATTTATGTTAAAATATATCTGTTCTAAAAATTAACCCTTGGCATTGAAGACAACTGAAAGTGTATTCATACGTTAAAATGTTGATATTAACTGAATTTATCATTACCTTGCACATCCCTCTAATAAAAATAAAAACTGTAGACCTCTTATACATTTCTACCATAAACAAAATACGATGACATCGCCAATTTATTATCAGTGTCGAAACTGTTGCTGCTTTATACTGTTTTATTTTGTTTATTTTAAATATAATATTAATTCAGTAAAATATGTAAAGTTGTTCATCTCCACGGGGCTCTTCCGATTTTTAAGAAGGACACATCTGGTTAATTATGTTACAGGTAATCCCGCCTCACTGATCAAAGTACACATGTATTACACATTGGCGACATAATTCGGTGTTTTTTCGTTAATAAAGATCAACGATTTTTGTGTAACTTTATAATGTTATAAATACATTGACAGTTATGAATTGTACGGATGTCTTGTAACATAAAGTTAACTTAATCCCCCTTTTGTTCTACAAACACTAAATTATAAAGGTGAATACGTGTAGTTTTAATTTTCTACATTGACTTCTAAATCATCCCATAGAAAGGCAAAGTGCCACCCGCCAATCTTGAACAAGTGACAGACACACTTTATCGAATGAAACTGAATCGAGTGCCCCGTTTGCTTTAATCGTTCAAAGTTAACATTGATTTGGGAAAATCATTATATATCTCCATAGCAGCAGTTACTGTTATTGGCAGTTTCCGGGTCTCTGTAAAAAGAAAACGTAAATTTTAGGCAACACACTGTTAACCTTCATGGTTTTTAAAACAATTACACAAATCGCCTCCTTTCCAAAAGCTTTTCACATATGTTCTACGATTTTATTTACAAATTTGCTTCGTACAGTCCCTAGAATGCATAAGATTTTATCGTTTGTACCTCGAGCATTTATCGGTTGTACGACGTTGGGGCTTCGTGCGTATATTGTTCGAATATGGCTAAAAGTAAAAAAAAAATTATCGTATATTATTAAATAATACGTAAATTTGGCCCTAATCTGCTAAAATCAGCATGATTAATATTTGGTTACTGAACTAATATAAAACTTTAATATTTTTTCGTTCGACCCGCAGGGCAATACGGAGAGTAGTATAGCCCGATACGATCTCACCTCTGGTCTCCTTGATCAGTAAGACAGTTTGTGACTACATGCATTTGTTAGACTTGCTAGTCTTACGAACTGTTCATACAGACCAGCCATAAGGACTGATTTATTTAATAAAAAAGTTATGAACTGGCGTCTGTATTGGCCTTGTATTGATTCTCGGTAAGCTGTGTTGGCCGTCGGGACTTACACAGCAAACCTCGAATGAATGCCAAGGTCAATACATATTCAGCCAGTTAGTAACACTATAGTTTGGTTTCTCCTCCTTGCATCGTATATTTAATCGTTTATTATATCGTATATCGTAATGCGTTTCCGTATCATTAGCAAATTTAATGATATATCGTTTCGCACAACGTTTTACAAATGAAATTTAACATTAAATAACAAATTTCTGAATGTCACAGGGTGAGAATAATAGATTGCAGCAATCTTTAGTCTCAAGGTTTTAATTTCATGAAAATAATCATTATATATTTAAATAAAGCAATTCGGAAATCCAACTTCTTTTAGTTTTTACTGGTTCGAGTACACCGCGAATATTGTCCCCGAAAAAATGTACACAATTTATTCCACTCCTGGAGTAGAAAGTGTCACTGTATTTTTGAAGTCCGGTTTTTACTATAGTGTTTTGGTAGTACACTTAGACGATCCTGCTATGAAACGCTGTTTGTATGGATTTTCGTGAAGTTTTGGTATACAATACAATAAGGAGAGAGCACAATCTTTGACTTTGATTTTGAGACCAAGGGATGCCAATACCGATTTGTGATTTTCAATAATCTTCTCTTTTGAAAGCGCAGTGAATGTGTAAGTAGGATTGCCAAATGAACTCTCCACGCCTAACTAATTAATTGAACATTCTATGTACTGTTTTTTGCAGATAAAAAATAATGTTGTTATGGGCCTTATCTGCTGGCACAACAACATATTTGTCATGAATGTCAGACAAAATTTTATGAGCATCAATATTTCTGAAGATTGATGACGCTTTACTACTCATAGACCTTCTTAAACGACTTATTCTTATTTGAATCATTGACCTCAAGGCCTTTACCTACTCGGACATGGTCATCTTGCTTTGCCCATTTTCTGGCATAGTCCTATTTTGAATCCATCAATAATTTAAAGTTATAATTCCAGTTGATGGATTTAGGTTCACGGACAAAATATTGCGGAGTCCTTCATGTCAACAATATTAAGATCTCCAGTTATCACGTGACCTGAAGGGCTATATATGAATGGGGAATTGTGGCAAGAGCATTCGGGGGGGGGGGAGGGGGGGTTGGCTTTGAAGTCATTGATCAAAAGATCCTGCAATACACGTTTGTAATTGAAAATTCTGGGTGCAATGGGGGTAGTATAGGTATAAGATATAATAGGAACGGATTTGCTTTTGAAGTATGGTGGAATTTTGGAAGTAACAGACTTGTGATGCAAGATATTACTAAGACTGCTAGCATCTATGCCTTTGTAGGCTTTGTTGTGTGTGTCTACCGGTTTGAACAATCTGTGTTTTCCAATGTCTAAAATAATAGCTACAAATCTATATTGAGTGGACGAACGGTCTGTTACAGATGACTGGAGACATTTGTAAAGAGAATGTAGTGTTTTAAGTGGAAGAGTACAGTTTAGTGTGAATATGATAAAGTCCTAGTGGTTTTTTAACAAGCGGTAGTGGTCCATTTATAGATACACCATGCAAACAAAAGTGATGTATAGTGACGATGACCATGACTACGTTGTCATCTGTGATTGCGATTGAAAAGGCCCATCACATTTACATTGAAGCAACCCATATGGTATTGCAGTGCCTAATTTTCTGATCCAGTATTCTTCTTTTTGTCTTCGTAGAGGTGTACTTAATTCAGGATTGTTAGAATGGGGGTAGATTTTTTCAAAGATGCGGACGTTCATAGACAGAATAGAGGAAAGCATAAATTGAAATATGAGCGTATTTATTTAACTGTACTGAATATTATTCAGTACAGTTAAATAATAAATAAACAGAACGACAATCATGCTTACTAGTTACTTATAGAGGTTCAATCAACATAACATTTAGATATATGTGTACATTTAAATTTGCATTTTAATTTTAAACTGATGATATAAAGATGTCATTCCGCACAAATGGACCGAGCTATTTATTAATTAGCAGCTGCTATAAGGTATGCAAACAACGTTTTGCTTTTAGGCTTAATCATGTAACTACCACCAAAATCGCAAAACAACGTTTTAAATAACTTTATAAAAAATCATAAATCTTCAAAACTTAATATACATTATGAGTTATCGAATACAAAATACAAAACAATTTATTTATAATAAAGAAAATGAGTTTAAACACGAGTGATTTCGATAAATGCATTTATCTTAAGTGAATTTATTGTATTAAGCATTGAACTAGTACTGCGATCCAAACTAGATAAAAAGATCCTAAGTATTGATTCTTGGACAGATGCATATATAATTTACATGAGTATTTACTGTTCCCTACATACAAATCTGTACCCACTCCTTTTGAAATACATGAATATTATTTGTTCAGCTCATTGCGTTGTCCAACATTAGGCTGAAAATCGTATGATGAACTATTCCGACAACGCAAGTCTATAGATCCTACAAGCCCTTGCGGTCAAATAGACCATGAGCTTTGGCTCCTGTACATTTCAAATGGTCAGAACCAGTCCAATCAATTTGTGCCAAGGCAATACAGAAACATACACAATATACTTCTAAAATGATACTCTTGTCACCTTGTGTGTATAGGCATGAGTGTCTAAAATGCAATGAGCCACATCCGAGCATTTACTGCAAAATTAACCATACATTTCAAACAACATCAAAACCCAGACTAATTTCCCCAAATTTCAGAAATTCTAGTACGAACTACCCACGAAGTAACTACCATTTTGATTTTAGGCACCAGCGACCAAGAAATCATGCACAAATTGTGGGATTTAGGGAAAACACCAATTAATCAAAGAATTTAAAGATATTGTTAGAAGGCTATGTTAATATTGAGGATGACAATTTATTACTAAATGGTTTTGAATATGATTTCCGTCTCCAATACACGAGACCAAGAATCTAGAGAATATCCAAAAAAGGTGTTGTCAGCTTAAGTTATATATTAGAAACAGAAGAAAAATTGTTAAATGAAGTCAAATTGGGGCGAATGTTGGGACCGTTTAATAAATGCCCTATTTCTAACTTGCAAACGTCTCCAATTAGCTTAGTACCAAAAGAGAATTCTGGTTGGCGTTTAATAATCTTCTGTTTTACCCTGATAGGTCTAGTATAAATGACTTTATTGACTACGATATTTGCCAAGTTATATACATATCTGTAGATAAAGTGTTAGAAATTGTAACTTGTGGCAGAAATGCAAGAATATGAAAAATGGGCATCAGTCAAGCATTTCGTCTGCTTGTAATCAACCAAGCTGACTTTAACCTTTTAGCAATAGAGTTTAATGGTAAATTTTACATAGATATATGGTTACCTTTTGGTTTATCCCTATCATGTAGTCTTTTTGAAAAATTTGCAAAATGTTGCATTGGGCAGTTGTAAACCAATCGTCAATTGACACGCTAAATCATTATCTTAAATTATCTTGAATGATTTTTTTTACCACATGATTGAGACAATTTTTCGGTATTGATGCACACTTTTTCCAAAATTTGTGACACTATAAGGGTACCCATAAATGAGAAAAAGACAGTTTGTCCTACAATATTATTGACATTGTTGGGCTTGGATATAGACAATTACAATTAGAATTCCAAGTGAAAAGCTTGAGAGACTCAAAACAAAGTTATCCCCTAACTTGCAGCCAAAACAGTAATACAGTACTTAGAGACTTGAAATCTGTGATAGGCCTTACGGCCTTTTGTTCAAAGGCAATTATCTCATCTAGAACGTTCTTCAGACGTTCTTATGACCTGTTAGCTAGTGTGAAAACAAAACTCTTTTACTTTGTAATGGTCAATAATAAAGTTAAAGAGGACGTTAAATTATGGCTCAAATTCTTGGAAAGATTTAATTGTACAGTTATTATTCCTGAACAATTTTGGCTTTCAAATGAAGCTATTGAATTATTTACTGATAGTTCAGGTAACCCCTTCTGGGCGCTGTGGAACATACTTTGCTGGTCATTGGGATCAGTTTAAATGACCTGACACCTGGCTACATTTTAAAGTCTTTAAAGATATGACATTCTTCGAATTTATACCTGTACTTTTGGCTATGTTCATCTGGGCACAAACCTTAAAGAAAAAAATTCAAGTTCAATACTGACAATAATGCCTTAGTGGCAATTATAAACAAAAGAACTTCAAAATCCAAACAGGTTATGAAACTCATTAGACCCTTTGTTTTCTTAACAATGAAGCATAACATCCAGTTTAGAAGTGTTTACTTGGAGTCATATAATATTGCATTGCTGACACTCTTTCTCGCTTCCAGATTGCAAGATTCAGGTCCTTAGGTCCAGTAGCAAACAAGTACCCAGTTCAAATTCCTCCAACATTTTTTAAATTAATTTCAGAACTGGATATGAAGAACCTTTAGAGCACTCAGTATCAGAAAATACTCGACAAGTTTATACTCAAATAATTCAATCATTTGAAAAATTACGCGATAATACTTTACATAGGTCATGGCCATTTCTACTATGTGACCTTGTTTCTTATGCTGTTTTCATGTTCGCGTCGGAACAGCAGACTCGACAATTAGAAGTTACATTTTTGGCTTGAGTTATTTTCTTAAATTAAATGACTATGATGACGTGACTAAAACATTTGTAATAGGTAAATTACTGCACCGGGCAAAACGCATAACGGGAATGTCTCATGACTCAAGATTACCAATTACTAAGCCCCTGTTGAATAATATCATTAGAGTGTTGCCATATATTTGTTCTTCAAAATTTAATGTCAAGTTGTTTCGAGCTGCCTCTTTGATTGCGTTTTACGGTTTCATGAGGGTGGGTGAAATTGATGTCAAAAGTATCAATTCCAGGCATACCATAATGTTTAACAATGTTAGAATATTAGAAGAAACCATTGAATTTTTCTTGGCATACTCAAAAACCGACCAATACGGTAAAGGTATTTATATTGTCATACCGAAACAAGCTGAATTATTTCCTTTGCAAGCAATGAAGATTTACATTTAATAGAGACCTTCATTTAAAGGGGTGTTTTTTGCAATCTTGATACCACACACTTAACATGCCATTAGTTTACAACTACAGTCGAACTTCGATGGCTCGAACTCGAAGGGGCCGACAAAAATAGTTCGAGAAATCGGGAGTTCGAGAAAGCGGGGCTTGTGATGTCCGGAAAAGATTCATGTTCGAACCGGAATCGATATCGGTTTATATATTTCAGTTAATTTCCTGTGTGACATTGGATTAATAAAATTGTGTTTCTTCGTTGCATTTCATATATGAATCTTATTTTTAAGTACGTATTTTGATTTTGACTAAAATAAAAATGTTTACTGTTATATTTCTTGTTTAATTTTATACACGGTGATTGATAAGTATTATTGCATTACGTAATTATGTCAATGGCCTCGATTCGGATTTGATAGCAATTTATTGGCGCACATTTAAATTAATTAAAACCTACTTCAACAAATTTGCCTACAAAGGAGTACATAAATACAAATTGATAAAATTAGGTTAATTATTAGGGATTATATCATTAAAAATCAAGCTTGGCATTTTACAGGTATGGCTTCGATCTTTACACCTTTTACGACCAATTAGTCATGCAAGCTGTCAATAATTTTAGTTCGAGTTATTCATGGTTTTTTCAATGGATTTTTAGTATTGGGACTGCTGATTTTGTTCGAGTTTTCGAGAAATCGGTGTTCGAGAAATCGAAGTAATTTTAACATTGATTATATAGGGGGAAAGCTCCGTACTTTCATAGGTGTTCGAGAAATCCCAGGTGTTCGAGCCATCCGAGTTCGAGCTACTGAAGTTCGACTGTATATTAAAGAGAACTTTAAAATTACTTAAAGTCAATCATGAGAACCTATTGTCTCATTCCTTTCGCATTGGTATGACAACACATTGCTCCATGGAAGGAATGCCAGATGAAGATATTAAATCTCTTGGAAGGTGGAAATCCAATGTTTTTAAAAATTATATTAGAATCCATTCATGTAACTAAACCTTTACACGTGTACGCATAATTTACATTTGATATCTTTTGTATTGTGTGTTTCTTTTAACATTAGTATATACATGCATAGTAGCAATACACTAGCAGATTCCGAATGCTATACAAGTATTGCAGGGCAAACACACAAGTTCTGGCGTGTTAGCTCATCCATCATAAAGAATGCAAGGTCTCGATCTGGGCCTCGGACGTCTTGGGATCAGTTTGTGTTGGTGGTCTAACCCTAAATAAACTAAAAGGTTACATTGGGACTTTAATTAAATTGGAAAACCCTCCAAATTTTACTTCGATACATGTTGGGGGAATGATCTTGGTAACGTAAAGTTAGGAGACTGAAATTCGAATGCACATGTATTCATGTATTAGAATGTAATGCCAGATGTTATTATCCTCTGGTCGCAAATACTGCCAAGAATAACGTGGCGCTACTATACTAACCTTGCTGCCATGGGCAGGGCCAGACAGAGATTAAATAATTGTATTGCTACTTTTGTCTTAAAAATGGAGAGGGGCTATTTAAGGTATCGTGAGATAAAAGGGAACTCTACCTTCTTGCAAGAAGATGAAATTCACCTTACAAGTCTTGGGAAAAATATTTTAATTAATACAATTCAAGGTGCCTTTGAGCAATTTGTTAAGCACTGCCCTTGCACTTACCCGGATACTTTTTAAATAATTGTTACAAATTGGGTTATTATTATTGACCAAAAATGATAATAGATAAATATTTAGACAAGTCTGCATTGCTGCAATTATTTAGTTAAGTATGATATACATATACAAATTCTGAACTTGTATATCCGTTGCTGCAATTATTTAGTTATATATATATATATAACAGAAATGTTGAATTTGTATCTCTGTTGGTGCAATTATTTAGTTCAAACATGACGATACAGCATAAACCAAGAATAATATACAAGTCTAGAAGATTATGCATCGATACAAATGATGGTGTTTTTGTCAAAATTATAGACACAGACTGACCAACGAATGGCCTTAGTCATTGAGTTTAAACATAAATAAATAACGTCAACAAGTCATAAAATATTGATCTTGAATTTTCTCACTTTAACTGAATTTAAAACTTCTATATATTGCCTTTACCATCCGCTACCCGAGGGAGAGCTTTCACTTGGCTATGTTCAAATATTCCAATAAATTACCAAGGTAACAAATTCATTACGCCAGACGCGCGTTTCGTCTATTCAAATCTCATCGGAGGCGTTTGACTCTAAATGCTTAAGGTATTCTTCATTGGGAGATGGAATAATATAAGTACACTGGGATCGTGTAAATACACAATACAATTAGTTCAAAATATTATATAAAGGGCTTAAAGAAAGCTACGAACCAGTACACTTATTAAGCATAAATGTTTATTCAACAGTATTGGCACAGCCCCAACTCTGTGGCGGTTGCCTGAAATGAAACATGACGAGCATCTGTAATTTCAGTCAATTTGGCAGATTTTTCAACGCACTGGCCCCCTTTTTGTTAACTGTCAACTAGCAAATATCTAAATTCTGGGGTAACCTCTGTTTCCCAGGGTTGCTTATCCCCCATATATCAGTTGCTAATTCATCAATGGTTTACCATCAACTTGCGGCGACCAATATATAGACTTTAATCTTTTTTATATTTCAAATATTATAGGGTTATTGCATGAATGTTGGGAAATATTGTCCCAATCAAGTGTTATATTGCACAAGCTTGCGAGTGCAATATAGCATCTTGCGAGGGACAATATTTCCCAATATTCATGCAATAACATTTTTATCATATCGTAATAATAGTTTTTGTGCTTTTAAGTGATTATTCATTATCTTTGCTATTTTGTTTGTTTGTTTGAATGGTATTTTAACGCCACTTTCAGCAATTTTTCAGCTATATCATGGCGTCCAGTTTTTATTGGGGGAGGAAGCCGGAGTACCCGGAGAGAAGCCCCGACCTGCGGTAGGAAAACTGGCAATCCTTGTCAATTAAGATTGGAGTCGAGTACACCCTGTCCGCAGCGAGAATCAAACCCGCAATCTCAGTGTTGACAGACCACGTGATCAATAGTAGACGAACTACCTTGACCACTCGGCCACCGAGGCCCCTTGCTATTTTGTAATATTTTACTAGGTCAAATATTATCATATTTACACTTGGTCAATATTACAGATATATATTTTGCTGTAGATGTACATAAAATAAAAAACCGATTTTTTTAATTAATTGTGTGTGCTTATGTGTTGTTCCTTATTTTCCTTATTGCTGTGAATATAAATTCCTGCTTTGAAACGAGCCACTTGTATACGATATTTAAATCCCGTTTTGTACAGTTTACTCTTGATTTTTTTGTTTTGTTGGTCTATGAATTCTTTAATTTTACTTTTATCGAAAATCAAATTCACTTCCATTTGTTCAGTTTCAAGCGGTTCTGCTAATTTTCCCTCTAGAGCAGATCACGTATGTCATTTGCGGTCATGTTTGTTTACCAAACAACAGTAAAAATATAAAAGCCGATGTTCGGAACACGTCTGTACTTTTCGCGGAAATTACATAAAAGACCGAGATGCAGTGTAAAATATGAAAATATATTGCACTTTATTCCTATATGAAATGCAATGGGGAAAAATTATTACTATATCATAAAAATATATATGATATATTCGTTGTACTTGTATAATAAAGCTGTGGCCAATTAATGCCAATCTAGATCTGTGTTTGCTTTTATTCAGCATTCTCTGAGATAAATGAATTTAATGTATTAAGCATTAAATTCCTTTATCGAAGGAAGACTGACTAGTTGGTCTTTTGTTGCGTTTTTATTCTCATATTCCTTAAAATATGAAAGGCGATTGGTTTAACCTGTACTTAAAATAGAAAAACCAAATCGAGGTTATGTCTTTTAGAAAATCGCCAGCAAGGAGGTGACAGGAAAAATGTCGGTTAAGCAATCTGAAATTTTTTAACCCTCTCACCCACTTCATTACATAACACAGACAAAGGTAAATACATTTATAATATATTTTTCTAATCGTCTTGTCAATGTAATTGGTATTACGCTTCTTTTTCCTTGAATATTTTCGGGTATTGGGACAGCTTGGAGACTATGGCTTGAGGAGCCTTGTAAGGCAAGAACACGTGGTCTTCGTATCGTAATGAAGTGTGCAAATGCTGGCTTCAGACAATGGCAGATTTTTCACTGCACTTGCCCCCTTTTTATTAACTATCAACTAGCAATCTAAATTCTGGTGTAACCTCTGTTTCCCAGGGTTGCTCATCCCCAATATATCAGTTGCTAATTCATCTATGGTCTGCAATCAAGTTGCGGATTTCTCAGATTTTTGTCCTTTCGCCCTAACTGATCGTGGTTAGGGTGTATAGTCTGAAGTCTAAAGTATTTCTACAAAAGTGCCGCCGTTATTAGTCCTTCAATTAATTAATAGTACACATACTTAATAAAATACAAAAATGGTACCTACAAAAATCTTTGAGTATTGTGTGTTACAAAACCTATCGATCTTATTAGAACAGATGTTATATATTCTACTGTAACTAAATCTGATTACGTAATTTATTGCATGTTAGTTTCACCTTAATCGGACTTGCTTTGTTTTTCAAACTTTTCTCTTATTCTTATATCTTAGTTTTGAGTAGGCCACATCATCAAGCGAATTCCGTTTTCTTGTTTCTAATAACAATAATATTAACAATACTTTATTTCTTATAAACAACAGTTACAGAGACAATTACCATAATCCTGTGAATATAATATAATATATGCACGTGTGAACAAAACTACTCAATAAACTAAACGACACCAACATCTTACCATTCTTAGTTTTATTGTCAGTCAGATGGGATATCTTCCTAATTCTCCATAGATAACGTTATTGGTTGTTTGTTGTTTAAGCTCAAAAAACATTTACAAAAACGTAGATGTACATTTATAGATATAAGATAAAACTCAGATATAAGGTTTTTTTCAAATCCCTAGATTTCAGAGCAATACAATAAAATTGGTAATATGTCAAACATATCTTACTGGCAATATCTTACTTCGAATAATTTTCTAGTTGCATAGAACGATCTACTTCCACTGAAGAATACCCCTAAATAATTGTAACTTTCTATTTCAATATTTCTTCCAATCAGAAAAAATCATGATCTCCCTTTTGAAAATATTAAATTTTTGTCGTATCAACATATGTTTTCAGCTTCCAACATTCACAGTAGTTCTTAAAACAATTAAGCATATTGCAAACCATCAGCAGTTTCCAACACCGAAATTGTATCATCGGCGTATAGTGATAATAAAATTTTCATTAAAAATTGAAGCTCATTTTCAAGGTTTTGGTCGATACATTCTACGCCATTGGCATTATTGTCTTCCAAATATGCCTGTAAGTCGTTTAAACATAACGAAAAAAAGTGTGACAAATTTTAACCCTGTCGAACACCTATTTCACATTTTAAAACGTCTGCGAAAACATTGTAATGTCTTAGATATGATTTCGCATCAATATTGTACAATACGTAGAAATTTGCAATTAATTTGGTTTTGATAAAGCTTATGAAAACATGAAATTTCTATGAACAAATTCAAACGCCTTTTAAAAATCAATGAATGCGCAATGCAATTTTTTTCAAACATAAAAATTCAAACAAGGCATAAAATGAAACAATGTTATCATTGTACAATAGCCGTGTCTAAAACCAGCTTGGTTTTCATGTTAAAATTATGTTTCACTAATGAATTCATTTGAGATACAATTCAAAACTAAAGTAAACATTTTCCCTTGACATGACAAAAGTGTAACTGGGACTTCAAAAATACAGTGACACTTTCTACTCCAGGAGTGGAATAAATGAAATGTGGATATTAAAAAATTCAAAAGACCTGATAGACATCTTGAAGTCTTGATCTCTTTCCCATTGTAACAGCACACAAACATTTGATTTTTCGACACTCTATGCGGCCATCCCTGATATGCAGCTTAAAACCAGGCTTAAGGATCTTATAAAACGCTGCTTTTTCAAGAAAAACGGAGAGACGATATAAATAACTGGTAATTAGTCATGACAGAACTTACTTCGTAATCAATGACTCTAAATTTAAGAATAAATATACTGAAGACCAAATCTGTCATATGTTAGATTTTCTGATTGACAACATATTCGTCATGTTTGGAGGACATGTTTTTTTCAACAGACTGTTGGTTTTCCAATGGGTACTAATTGTGCTCCTCTGCTCGCCGACCTGATTTTTGTACTCTTATGAGGCTCAGTTCCTAGAAGGCCTACTGAAGAAGAAAGAAAAGGCACTGGCCCAGACATTTCATTTAACATTCCGCTATATTGATGATGTTTTGTCCCTCAACAATGCTAAATTTGGTGACTATTTACATTCAATTTACCCTAGCGAGCTTGATATTAAAGACACCATTAATACAATAAGGTCAGCCTCTTACTTAGACCTACTTCTAGTAATAGACTCAGGAAAACTACAAACTAGACTCTGCGACAAAATGACTTCAACTTTTCAATTGTCAACTTCCCGTTCATCGACAGCAATATTCCAGCAGCCCCAGCGTATGGTTTGTACATTTCACAACCTATACGTTATTCTAGATCTTGCGATCGGTAGTCCGATTTTCTAGACCGATCACAGCTGTTGACTTATAAGCTACTCCAACAAGGGTTTGTTGCACCTAGATTGATGCTATATCTCCAGAAGTTCTATGGTCGTCACCATGACTTTATTGATCGTTATGGGAAATCAGTGTCTCAAATACGATCTTGCATTTTCGTTGAGTCATACATGTAGGTAGTGATTCCTATTCCTGGATTTGACTTTTCCCTAGACATGACAATGAATAACTCGACTGGTGTCTAATTAGAGGCAGGCACTGCTTACTCGTCCGGAGCATCTGAGTGCACCCATGGTTTTTATTGGGTTCGGGTTATTCTCTTTCTGTTTTTTGTGTTTTTGGTTTTTGTGTTGCGTTTGACTACATCCGGATTGGTAACTGTCCCTTGACTTTTGACTCTTGTTGCTCGGTCTGTTTTCTTTGCTATTTTTCTTGTCAATAATAAGCAGCAATACATTAGCATGTAGCTTAAGTGACTTTTCTCCTATAATCTTTTGTAAAAATAAACGATGAGTATGTTTTTGTAAACTAAAAATACTTTGATAATATCGCATTAAAGGTCACATGTGAATGTTTAAGTCTAAGGAAATACATCAATGCAGTCATCAACTACAATTCAAACCAATATTGCCTTATGTGAAACTTTATTTCGTTTTGCCAGCGATATATTATCAGTTTTTATTTGATTGATCATATATCCCTCTATCAATTATTGTTTATCACCAATAAATAATGGTAGGAATAGACAAACAACCGCTGTTGTTCATATTATTAAGTTAAACGCGGAGATAAAGGGAAAATCTTGCAATCCATCAGCAAATCTGTTCCCCTCTATCACAGTTCCATTCTATTATGTTTAGCTTTAGCTTTTTGCGAAATAGGTTTATTAATAAAGAATATAAGAATATCTGTTACCATCCCAACATTTAATAGTATTTTGATTTACTTATTCTGTTTTTACTAATGTAGTTTGCTTATTCTCTGTGGATAGCTATCATACGAGTAATAAAATATTCAAAACAAATTGTGCGATCACTAAACCTTCGCCTGTTTTTGTTGGTACGTTGATTTTTAATAACTTTCTGGATTGTGCAAAGTGATTACAATAAAATATGTTACTTTTAACGTATACAAACTAATTATATTTCTACTACCTATTGATGTTCAGCTTTCATGTGACCAGGGAAATGGTCATAGTTTGGATTTAAGGTATCTTGTCTTTAATGACGCAATTCGTCATAGACTCCGTCTACAACACGACAATAAATATTTGTGTGAATGCTTGAATGATCCGTTTTGCCGACAAAAGTGCTATTGTTACTAGCATTTGTATCGCTATCCGAACATTCTGTATAATTAACCTTTGGAGACAAGGTATCTACGGGTCTTTCACAATTTACAGTGGTATTTACATCAGTTATTATAATGTTTGTTCTATTAAATCCCGTTTTATATGGATCCAAGACAAAATACTGCTTATTGTGCTTGGGATTCGAGGTTGCTTGGTTAGATGACAAGTTATGTTCGTCAGCTGTTTCGTTTAGTTCAAGTTCTGAATAGTCATGATCACGGCTAATGCTACTCTGTGTCGACTCTATGGTAATATTCTCAGCTCAGTATAAGACGATCTATCAGGGAATCATGTAATGTCGTCAATTCCATCGTTGTCAGTAGTATTATGAATACCTGAAGTGTTCCGTCGACGATTTCCCTGTTTTGATCTAAATCAACAAAACATTTATCAAGGGAAGGAATTAAACAAGCGTTTATAATCATGCATAGCTTAATCGTACAGTGTTTAAAGTGTTTATTTAAAATCTATCGACACATAAACAGAATACATTTGTAAAATATAAGTTTTTCAGTATAATAGTAATTATATTATTAGCAATATCGATTGACATGGCAAAACTAAATAATTTATAGCATTTACTGATAAATTGAGATAGCATACCTTGCAAATAACAGAAGCATATTGCAGCTGAACTAACACATGGTATAAGTCCTATGGTCACTCCAAGAGAAATACCTATAAAACAGTCTGACATATTTCACAATATAAGTGCATAAGATGATCAAACCATTCGACAAATATTATGTGGGTAATTGTGTACAACAATTTTGAAAGGAGCATTTAAACATACATAAGAGGGTCTGATGTATTTTGATAAAGTCTGAAATTATCAAAGTGTGATTGTAATTGAATTATTTCATGTTCTTGGTAAAAAGATAAAATGTTATCCCAAAAAGATTAATATTTGTCTAACACTTACTTACCAAATTATTTCTTCTCCCTTTTCAACTTTTGAAATAGTTGAAAGTCACAAAGATTTCATATACAAGAACTTTCAGAACTTGTTTCTATTTAATCAAGTAATGTCAGTTCCACTCAATGATATATTTGTGTATAGTTCATCATTCTTCTTCCTGTTACAAAAGATAAAATTTTATTTATTTGTAAGATATATATGTTGTCATAAAAAAAATTTTATACAAAGAAAAATTTTTTTATTTTATAAGCAAGAAATAAAAGAAATTTTTTTTAAATCTTAAACAGAAAAGATATTTTTTTTCTTTTAAGTCTTAAACAGAAAAGATATTTTTCTTCTTTTGAAGTCTTAAACAGAAAAGAAATTTTTTTTCTTTCAAGTCTTAAACAGAAAAGATAAAATTGTATTTCTACCATACAAAAATAAGAAAAACTGCAAGGATACCAACAGAACAACAATAGTCAAAAGTCAGAAACAAGTATAAATCTAGATATAGACAAAAATATAAAACACAAAGCAAAATACAAAAAACACAAAACAAGTGAGTAACCTGAACCCTATAAAAACCATGGGTGAACTCAGGTGCTACAGATAAGTAAGCAGTGCCTGCCTCTAATTAAACCTTGAACCTTGGCAGACAATCTGGTGATCCTATTTAATTAAGGTTGGACTGGAGCACCCAATGCATGCAATTATACACAAGCACGCAGCGTGGGTTTTTATAGCCCTGCGATTATTGGCAGATATACTAAATATCATCCGCCATTTTTTGTGAACATTTCAAGATAGATATTACATTTATGGTAAATTTAGTAATTTCATTCATTAGCAACTCTTAATTTCTATAAAAAATAATAATGAAGGTCTTATACCTATATTATTACTTCAATTTATTAATGGTTGAAATAAAAAAAGTTTTCGCATAATTGTTCTTATTGGCAAAAATAACGAAAATAAAAATTTTTAACAAGGGAGGTAATTTCGACCCAAAAATACCATGTTTTAGCACTTTTTGACCAGTTTTTTTTCCAATGTAGAAAAAATTAACTCAGATACCCCTATTTTTCTTTCCATCACTCAAATGTATATCAATTGCTTGACATTATATCAAAAATTCAGAAAATTTCATTGGACAGTAAATTTTTGTAATCTTTTATTTTAGTGCTTTTTTATTCTCTTCTCTGTATAATCTATTAGAGTATTAAATTTCAGTGCTCAACCCCTCGAAAATGAGTTCTGAAACCCCTATTTTTTGTTTTGAATCATGATAACTTGTACGAAAAACTAACTATATTGCAAATTTAAAGAAAATTCATTGACACATTCCCTTAACAGCTCGTCCACCGTTGCACCACATTCTATTAATAAAAGACTGCATAAAAATATATTTTTAAAAGAGGTATGTCATAACCATAATACGTCTTTGAATGTCAATCAATAGAATCCTTTATATCTATAAATCGTTTAGAGGATTAAACTTTGACAAGCTTAAAAATCCATTTATTGCAGAATTTGATAACAAATAAGAGTCAATATATTCCGCTGTATATTGTTGCGACAGTTAAAAGATCACTTCCTTCAAAGATTTTAACAACCATTTAACCTCTAGTAAATTATACATTTTTTGGTTTATCCCTTTATGTGTAATAGACCTGCATTTAAATTAACACAATGTAAATCAGATATGTTTAATTACTTTCCGGTAACATATTTATAAATATAGGTTCTTACATTGGTACGAGTGGATTATCGGATTTCTCAAATCGAAAAAGTTAAATTATGGAATTTTAAGTCTTAGCCTTGTTGAAGACTAAAATTACATAATTTAACTATCGAGAAAAAATGAGAAAAAAATCACTAGTGACGAGATCTATATTTTCCATACCGGTCAAGCGGTTGAAATATTATGTCAAAATTAAAGAAACATGTTTTTGTAATCAATCACATTGTATAGTTCAACTCAAACATCAGATAAGAAATGTAAAATAATGTACTAGACATGTCAAACGTCGATAAATTCACTTTTATCCTTAAGAAGATACATTGGGTTTTTGAAAAAATGAGATTCAAAAATAATTTGGAAAACTATATCAGGAGTGTCGCCATTCCACTATATGCATTACTTTGGCGTCTATGGCCGGCGTCGTCGCCTTCGGGAAACTTCATGAAACAATATTTTGGACAACTTCCACAAATTAATTAACATAACTTTTATTGATTACGCGGGTAGGTTAAGGCAACTTTATTATGTACTTTGAAGATCGCATTGCAATCTACCAGCAACACTTGTTCCTATGGTTACACAGCTTTGATTGTAAAATTGTTTTTGGTTGGGAGAAAATGAAAACTTTCATTAAAAATTGTTCTAATATTAAAATTATACTTTGTTTTGTATTCTTTTGATGCAGATTACTTAAAACAACTGGAAAGTTTTTTTATTTAATCGAATTTCGCCAACTTGTTGACATTTATTTATGATAAAACTACGTAAATTACTGAGGCTTCCGGTAACGTACAACGTAGAAAATATTCTTCATCGCCATGCATTTAAAGTGGTAGTTAAAATCAGCTAGTAACTTGTAAAATTACCTTGAGCTAAGCGAAGCTGGACCAAAAAGATGAACACTAAGGTATGTCTATGAAAATACGCTATCCTTATAACAATTGTTCAAATGTTCTTTAAGAGTTGATTGCCAATGTTCAACGTGCACAGGAATGACAACGTACCTGCTCCATTTCGACCAAAATTGTTTATTGTTTTGTTATAGTTAATATCAAAATTGCCAAATAAATGTTGAACAATATGCATAGACGTGATTACAGTTGCCGTACTAGGCCCCCTTTCCAATATACACACATACACACACAACAAACACTAAAGAATCAAACCTTGTCCAACTGAACTTTAAGTGAACTTAAAATAACTATATGTTTTGCATAACTCAGCAAAGTTTACATCGTCACACTTTTGATGCTAACACATGAAGCAGAAAACACAGAAAACAATAGAATGTATGTGTTGCCCAAACAGTTATATAATATACCTTGTTTAAGTTAAAAAAAACATTTGGACTTGTAGTTTATAATGGATCAATTACTAGAAATAACCCATACATTGGTTTATTGGATATAAATATTATCAATTTATCATTTACTGACCGAATCTGGTGTAGAAATAAGATTTCACTGTTTGAAAGTATGAATTAATTCATAAAAAATGGTTTTAATGCCTGCGGTATTTTATTTACATAACTCATTCAGAGCAGCATAATTTAAAGTAGGTCAAAATTTAACCCAATGTATTATACTGTTTCTTTATTGGCATGCAGTGTACTGTGGGCAGAGCATCAACAACAAAATGTGTTTCACATGTAATCAAGAAGCAATCCTGGACCGCACGGGGGCCAACACAATCAAAGATCAATAGCAAGGGAGATAATAATTACAATAGTATCAAAGTACTGAAGTACTATTAGTTATAATGTTACATCTCCTTCCTTTTGAATACATGTTTGATTTTTTAGCAAATGAGTTTATTTCGGCAACTGTCATTTCACACAATAGCATGATAATAGTTGTTAGATTGAAATAGGCGGATGAAAGCAATATCTTTTTAACATTCAACATTTTTACATACTAATAATTTGTTTTTGCTTCACCACACGACCAGAACGTGTAATGTAAGGTTGATTGTCAGGGATAGGTTTTTGAGTTTCAGGTACTTTACTTATAGGATTTAAATCGGATATTGGGCTATGTTTACTACAAGTGTCAGGTTTCTTCTGTTCAAAAACATTTGGAAATGAGTCAAGCATTGATAACTGGCCCATGCCAGGTTTTTCGTTGGACCTTAACAAGTCGCGGCGATTGCGCCTATATTCAGCACCATTAATACGGACCAAATATGATCGCTCGTTAACCTTGTTAACAACTACAGCTGGGTTCCAAAGTTTAGTAAATTTATCTTGTACTCTGACATTTTCATTTGGTTTAAACTTATCCATTTCTCTTGCACCTTTATCGAAGTGTGTTTTTCGCCATACAGCTGTACTCCATGCTCGACCTTATTTTGGATAAGTTCAAATTTTGGGGTTTTCAGTTGGTCACTGTTTGGCAGAATTGAACGAAGTCTTCTGCTCATAAGAAAGTGGGGGGGGGAGAGACCAGTGTCAGACAAGGGTGTTGTACGGTACTCCAACACAGGGATAAGAGGGTCTATGTTACTCATTTGAGATTTCTTGAGAAGACGTTTGACAGTTTGGACCGTCTTTTCAGCTTGTCCATTTGACTGTGAATATCCAGGACTAGAAGTTATATGCGAAAACTCCAATGTTTAGCAAAGGTCGCAAAGTCTTGTGAAGAATATTGTGGACCATTGTCAGAGACAACTTTCTCTGGGATACCAAAACGTGAGAAGATGTTTTTTAGTTTTGTTATAATCGAAGCACTGGTTGTGCTATGAAGCCTTTCAAATTCAAAGTAACGACTAAAATAATCTACAACTACTAAATAATTCTAGCCATTTAAGGTAAATAGGTCAGTGGCTACAACCTGCCATGTGTAATCAGGGATCCCATGGGGTTTTAATGGTTTGAATGCTTAAATTCTAAACAAATAGGACAGGTAAGCACTAAATCTGATATTTCGGTAATCATTTTAGGCCAAAACATGATATCCTTGGCCCTGCTAGTGCATTTTTCTACTCCCATATGTCCTGAATGAATGGATGAAAGCATTTCTGATCTCAGATTCTTTGGAATTACAATCTTACTACCCTTAAGAATCAGACCATGGGCAATGCTCAACTCGCCACGGTGGTTCTAATAGTCAGTAAACGGAGGAGGGCAATCTTTTCTTAATTCAGGCCAACCACGGACTATGATTTTTTGCAATAACACCAACTGAGTATCTGTTTTTGTAGCTTCACGAATGCTTTCTAGTTTGGCGTCGCTAACTGTCAAACTGGATAATACAGTATGAACATGTAAATCCATGCCTTCCGACAAGGACGGATAAGTATCCGGCTAAGGCTTGCGAGAATGTGCGTCTGCAGTGGGTATGCTTTTGCCCGACAAATGTGTAAGAGATAGATCATATCGTTGCAACTGGAACATCATTCTCTGTAACCTTGGGGGTGCAGCATGTATGGGTTTTTTCATAATGCTGACAAAGGGTTTGTGATCCGTTTCGACCTTGAACTTCCTACCATAGAGGTAGTGGTGCTTGCAACCAAACAAAATTGCAAACATTTCTTTTTCGATCTGGACATAATTGACTTCTGCCGGAGTGAGCAATTTGGATGCAAATGCAATTGGTTTACCTTCTTGCATCAAGGTGGCACCTAATCTTAAACTTGTCGCAGAACCCTGAAGAGTCAGTTTCTTGCTAGGGTCAAAGTATGCTAAAACATGGGTGGGAGTCTGTGTAATTAGAGACTTGACCTTTTCAAATGCATCCTGTTTTGGCTGTTCCCACGAAAAATGCAAAGTAACTGTCTCATGGGGCTAGTTAACTCAGATAGGTTTGGGGCAAACTTGGACAAGTAATTTATCATGCAAAGTATGATTTCAAGCTCCGCCTTATTTTTTGGAGGCTGCATATCTTTGATTGAACTAACTTTCAATGTCAGTGTCAGGTTTTAGTCCTGTAGACGAAATAATATGACCGAAGTAGGGCACCTCTGTAACGCCTACCACCAACTTTTCTTCGTTGAAACGAATACCCTTTTGCAATGCACTTAACATGACTGACCTTAAATTTTGGTCGTGTGTCTGTTGTGTGCTGCCATAGACTAGAATGTCATCGACAATGGCTACCACGCCGTTAAGACCTTCGAAACTTTTGTCGATTTTGTGTTGGAACTCATCTTGCTTGATTTAAGGCCAAAAGGGAGACGCCGGAAACGATAACGACCGAAGGTAGTATTAAGAGTGGTAAGGTAAGATGAGTCCTCAGTTAGTTTGATATTCCAGTATCCCGAACGTGCATCAAGTTTTTTAAAGTACTGTGCACCAGGCAAGTTTGGAAGGATGTCTTCCAATGTGCGCATTGGGTAGTGTGGCCTTAAAATGGCTTTGTTAAGGTTCTGTGGGTCTAAGCAAACTCTGATTTTGCTAGTTTGTGGTTTTTCTACCACAACAAG
Source organism: Limnoperna fortunei (assembly GCA_944474755.1). NCBI lineage: Eukaryota > Metazoa > Mollusca > Bivalvia > Mytilida > Modiolidae > Limnoperna > Limnoperna fortunei. The sequence goes on along the minus strand of OX104115.1, from coordinate 54,665,789 downwards.
TGAATTGACCCACTGTGTAGGTGTAGACACTTTTGTAATTATATCAGAATTTTTCATACGGTCTAGCTCGGCCTTAAGTTTGTCCTTAAGAGCTAACGGGATGCGCGTTGGGGGATGAACGACAGGTTGGACATCAGGGTCTATGTGTATTTTGCACTCGCCTTCAAATAAGCCTACACCCTAAAATGATTCTGGGAATTCCTTTACAACGGACTGCTTTCTTAATGCATTTTGACTAAGGGGACTTGAGACAACAGTTTCTATTGAGTAGACCAACATTATTAATCCAAAATCAAGACAGGACTGAAGTCCCAAAATTGGGGGCCCTTACTGTTGACGACATAGAACTGATCTGTTCAAAAGAAAATATAGGAGAGTTTCATTGAACCTATTTAAGAGAAGGATTTTCTATTTATGAAAAAGGCAACACATGAACTGAAATGTGACCTGTAGACAATATAAGTCACATGTCTTTACAAAGAAATAAATTAAAAAAATAACTGCTTAGTGTTCTGTCAAAGTGGCAATGTCAAAGTTAAGAACACGCTTGAATTTTTCAATTAAGATGAAATCCATTTCATAATATAAACGTATCAACGGAAACAATATACACATATGTTAGATTAAAAAGGGATACAAGAAGACGATTGGAGACTAGTCGATCATAACCATTAAACTGATGTCCTTCCGTAAATGTCAGATTTCAGGCAGAGACGATCGAGTAAAGATGAGCTTACGCACATCTATCTACACTAGCTGCGTCATCCAAGCAGAAAGCCGGAAACAAGAACGTTGTAATGGCAACATAACAACGTTTTTTTTTAGAGTTCCTGTTTCGGGCGTTCTGATTGGACGTCGGGTATTAAAGTATGGAGAGCTAATGGGATATTACACCGTGGACTTATCGGATTAAAAAGAAGACCAATTCACTCGCAAAGAGAGTGAGTTGTTGTGTTTAATCCTTTAAATTCTAAAAAATTAGATCAATAAATCTTTTCCTTACGTCCTAATTGAACTGACATATGACGTATGGTTAGTTTATTGCTTTACGTACACAAACAAGACCAATTCACTCGCAAACAAATAAACGTCCGAATTAATTTTATGATGTGCTAGAGAGTGAGTTGGTATGTTTAATCCTTTTAATTCTTAAAAATCGCATCAAGAAATATTTTCCTTAAGTCCTAATTTCATGTTTTTGCAATTTTGCTAGCGTATTGAAATGACGTATGACGTAAGAATAGTTTTGCCGTAAACTACATTCTGACCTGAATAAAAATAAAACACAAAACTAAGTTTTAAATTCAATCTACAAGCTTGTTTTGAACTCTCAACAAGAAAAGTGTCTAAGTTCAAAATCATTAATGTAAATTCATCAAACACGTAATTAATTATTGTATTGCCATAGATATTGAATGGCGCCATCTTAGTTTAAACTGGTTACACTAACATTAGTTCGGTCAAATTAATGTCAATTTTCCAAAAATAAATTCCTTTAAACACCTTTACCGGAAGTAATCTCGACCAATCAAATAAACGTATTTCTAAATATGTAAATCATATTATAATTATTGCGATTTGAAAGTTGGTTAACGGAAGAAATAGATACTTTTATGCGTTTTGAGAAAACCCGTATGATCTTCCACTCCGGAAAGAAAATAAATATAATGCAATTATTTCCTAAATCAATCTTGCAAGAAAAATCACCTGAAAAATCTAATCCAATGGCACATTCATATAAATATTTGCTAGCTATTTATACATTATATACAAATTCACATGTATTTCATATTCCGATTTTCACATACATTTTTCCATTTATTTCAGTTTTATTACCAGACACGGAAGTATTAAAAAAATTTTATCTTTAAATACGAACCTGCTCTAAACAAAGTTTCATTAACAATACTGACAGTAAAAACATTCGTCTTTTAAATAGATGTGAAATTAATTGCAGTTTTTGACAGAAATAACATAAATTGTTAAAATCAATATAAAATATATGGAACACCAGAAGGATTGCGTCTTTAATTGCCAGAAGCTTTGCTGAACAATAACATAACACGATTATATATCTGTTCTGTATGTAGTCTAACATCACCGATCAGCTTCGGTAAAATAAATATACATGTATTAAACATTTTACAAATATCAAATCATTATTACAAACTATAAAAGACAAAAATATAATAAAACAACAAATAAATGTAAACAAGTTATAATTGCTCAACGACAAGACAAACCTATTTTCTTTCCATCACTGTAATGATTTCTAATTGCTTAACCTAATATCAAAACTTCAGAAAATTTTAATGGAAAGAATTTTGTTAGTTTGTTATTTCATTGTTATTTTATTCTGTTACTGTTATAATCTATTAGAAAATTTGAAAATTTAGCCATAATCCAAATCCCTCGGAAATAAGATCTGAAACGCTTATTTTTATATTTTGAATTAGTCTATTAATATGCGTAATGAAAAATAAATGAATGGCAGGTTTAAATAAAATTTAATGAGAAATTATTTTCCGTGTAAGTGTACTGAACTCCCTTAAGCAAGTAGCAATAGCAATAATTATTTTCAAACACAAAGTTCAATACATATTTAATACCTTAGCGCGCGACGAAAGAACAAGCCATATTATCGCACATTCTGTTTTTATGAAATAAAATGTCATATTAATACCAAAATGTGTTACGCCAGAAGCTCGTTCTGTGTAATCAAAACTAATGATTGGCGCCATACCCACAAAATATTTTAAAAGTTAAATAATTAAGTTGGTGTTTAGTTTCCATTATTAAAATTCCAAAGCGTTATATCAAAACTGGCTAAGGTAATCTACACCTTGCGAATAGATAAAACGTTAGAATTAAAGTCATTTTTGAATATTTAGGGCAGCAAATTTAAAACAATGACTTTATCACTGAAAGAATCAATAATGTTATTGTTAAAGCCCAGATTTGACTACTGGGCTTGTGATACCATCGGGGACAGTCCACACTCAGAGGCATTGACACAGTGGTTGCCATCATAAAAATATAGTTGATAGTTTTCATTCACATCTATTAAATGTTTCTTCATGTACATTGTAAACCATTTTATTGAAAAAATATATTGCCTCTAATGATAAAAACATTAACTCATAATATCGTTGAATTAGGGCAATAAACCATTTGGAATAAAAACAAATATTACAAATTGACATTGAGCTCATATTCACACAAACATCAATTTATTTTTGTTATAGTCTAACTTTGATAAATATTTTAAACTCCAGCTTCTATGCTTTCGTAAGCATTTTCCGTGAGATTGACATATGTTCCACTTGGGGCATTTTTTAATCTGTCAAAAGATTCATTGTCAGGAGTTCTGGATATCCGTTTCCTTTCCAGGTCTTCATAACATTCTTCCCTATAATGAAATTCATTCAGTTCTTTCTGTTTAATAGAAGTGTGAATTGAGTTGTAATTTACAATAAGAACAAGGCAAACGTAAGCAATTGTCTTTGACTCCGTTACCTTTGCAATTTTTTTTCTGTATCTCATTTGTGTTTAACATTTAAACTGAAATTTCAAAAGCAATGAACTAAATATTGACTTTGTTTGTCATATTCATGTCATTGATAATGATAATAATGCGAAGCAGAATAGAGGCAATCACAACTTACTCGTCTAGAGTACCTTGGTGTTATTTATTGAGTTTGGTCTACTCACTTTTCATTACGTTTTTTTTGTTTTGATGATGTTTTCTTGCTTTTCAAATACGTTACATTCTTAAAAAAGCAGAATGTTCGCTAAAGAAACCTCTCTTTTGACAATCGACAAAAACGATGCCAGTCGAAATTGAGGCAGAGTTAAGAGCATTACATTTTTATTTTTGTTGGCTTTTAAGATGTGTGCATGAAAAATTATCGTTTGCATAATTTATGACTAGCAATACTTTATGGGTGGGTACTATTGGACCAATGTCAGCTAAATTTGAATGGTGTTTGTTCTTTCTAATTTAGAGTTGATCAGTTAGTATAGATATTTAAAATTTTGTAAAATTAATATTCCAGGACTAACTGGAACAATGAAAGCAGCTATCGAACATACTTATATCCTGCAGTCTAAATCACTTGTTTCATACATAAGTAAACGTATTTAAGCTTATTAGCAGAGGCCTTACTGGAGTGGTTTCCAGTGCATGACCCATAGAGCTACTCAACTCTTCAACAGGTGGCGGACAGGGTTGAACCTCCTGGGTTGTTTGCTTATAATATGGAAAGATTAGGCCGCGGACCACAGCGAGTAAAATGTTGGAGAGCGTCACGTTTATTGCTCAACAACGAACCCTCTTGTAGGAAGGAATTTTTATCCTTCCTTAACCTTTGTTTTCCTGATATAATGATTGCTGGATGTTTAGAAAACATCCAAATAATTACCATATCGGTCATGCAATTTTTCAAAAGCTATTAGTTTGATCACTTACATAATGCATTGCCTTACATGTATTTACGGTTACTGGTTTGATTTAACGCTATACAATATTGCAATAGATGTTTTTACTTAAAACATTTGTATTCGTAAGGTTAATGTGATGATAAACTTACGGTGGGTTGTTGTGCTATGGAATCTCTAGAAACAGAAAATCTATAGTGTTATTAGTGTCGTATTATACCATTCAATTATCGTTGTAATCTTTAAATCTTAACAATCGAGTGATGTAGAGAGTTGCAAAAAGAACAAACCCATTAGTACCTTAATCGCGGTTTCCAAGATCGATTTCATAAACACGTCAATACTGAACCGTCGAAAAATCAGTAATACCTCACAAAACGAGAACATATTACATTTTACATTTTTTAAATAAATTTAAGCTTCCTTTCAAATTACACTATAGAAACAAAAAAACTTTGTTACTTAAACTTAGCAAAATGAACGACTTAAAAATAAACTTGGCATCAATTGCCAATGATAAGGTATGCGTCTAGATATATGTGCTTGACAACTGCACTTTCATTAGGCAAAATATCTACCCATGCTCAATTATTTTTCCTGTCTGCGAACTATAAACCATTGCACATGTTCGCCCTAAAAGCTGCCCACCATATCCCTATGTGGGGATAGGGCAACGCTCTCATTAGTTGGATTTCAAGTTATAATACACAAATGCCAGGCGACAGACAATACCGCGTACAATACTTCAGCGCTCCTTACATGGTAGACTCATTTCGATTTTTTTAACTAGGCGCATTGTAGTCCCTACAATGGACTTAATTTTTTTGAGACAATTTCTAAAGTTCCATTTAAGCCAGTCACAATTTGCTGCTCTGTACAGTTCTTTTTCAGTATTGAATTTGTGTTTTCTTGCTAATTATAGTTATGAAATATAGATGAAACGAAACACTGCTATATTAACTTTAAACAAGACTTTAATATGTGCATATATCTTTAAAAGTTCTAAGCAAGTTATCACATAAAAGAAGACCTTGCCATTTTAATTAATGAGAAAAAAACTTAAATACTATTTACCTTGTTTGCCTTTATAGATACACCTGATCATCAACTGAATAATAAAAATTATAACCGCTGTTGTAACGACACAACCGACTGCCACACCTGCTATGGTAGTATCCGAGTGCTGCCCAGCTGCTTCAAATGTCCTCTCGGCGTCTGTAATTTCATACATCATGTTACATAATGCAACAGGTGAGATGATGTAAAGGTTTTAACTAGACTTTCACCAACAATAAAATATAAGTCGATATAAAGCGACTTGTATGAGGAGGGAAGATTGTTGTGAGGTGCTGGTCAAGCAACACATATATTTTTCTCAACAGATTTGTAAGCCTTTTCGTGTTTGTAATCTTACAAACGGATATCAAATACCAATATTTTTTATTATAACATAGGTCTGATATAAAAGTGTACATTTAAAAAGGAAAATTAAACATTTAGCAAACTATCCAATAAAGTGATGACTGTTCCAGATAAATTAACATGTAAATAATAATTAATAATAGTGAAAGCGAAGTAATTATATGTATGGATAAATAAAACAAATATGGTAATTTTAATTGTTTTTTATATTCGGTTACGTATGGTACACGGTCACCCTAATTTACAAATCGTCGAATCTTTCTTATAAAAAGTAACCACAGTTTGTATGTTTAAATGGTCAATACTTTTCTTATGTTTTAACACTATTACATTTTACCTTCTGTGTTAAATTGCAAAGAAGAAATTATAATTTTTGTTTAAAAGGAAAAAGGAGAACAAGAAATTAAATAGTGCATGGATGATTCTAATGACACGATTTACAGATTAAATTTGTCATGGGACAAAACCAGATATATTTATTGCATATAAACCTTGGTAAAAAGGTATTGCACTTATCTCTACTGGATAAGGAACGATCTTATATATAGTAATCAACTCTTTTTCTTCATCTTGTCTCTCTTATTCCGTGTTTTGTTTTTTCTCTTTTACTTGATATCCGAAAAAGTCCTTCTGTTTAACAATTGAAAGTCAACAAAAATGCACAAATGTGTTAACTTATATTACTTTTATATTAATTTGGTATCAGGGGACTTAATATTTGCACTTGCTGTCGACAGTTTCTTGTTTTCTTCGGCAACATAAATGCAAAGAGCATATATTTATGTAAAAGTATCTTACCAGGACAGTTCAAGCTGCTACAAATTTGAATCTCTAATGGTAATCCCTGACAAAAAACGAACCGATCGGCTTTCTAGATCGATTTCATTTGCACGTCTGTAATTCCTCATAAAACTTGTCGGATTGGTTGTTTTACATCCTTAAGATACTATAGAAATGAAAACAAAATCGTTATTTAGAGGCTTAGCACATGAACGACTTCAAAACATCATTAACATCAATTGCCAATGATAAAATTTGATATATCGTCTAGAAACATGTGTCCGACTCCTGAATTCACTTTTTAAAAATGAATGCATGCTTAAATATATTGTACGTGTCTAAACACAGAAAGGTTCAAATGATCGACCTAAAAGCTGACCTGTATATCCCTATGTGGTGTAGGTTCTCACGATGGTGTCCCATGTACCAAGCCAAAAATACCTGCCTTTGACAATATTTGTAGACTTCAACGTTCCTTTTATGTTATAGACCCTTAATGGTTGTTTTAAAGAAGGGACTGCTTGTAGTTACAATAGACTATACTTTTCGCACAATGTCTCATGTTCCATAACTTCCATAATTGCTGCCCTTTCGTTTGTTCTCGTTCGAGAATTAAATTATTGTTTGTTTACTTGTCGTCATTAAATATAGATGAACACTGCTTGATAAGCAATAAGTAACACTTAAAAATATATTTTATTAAACAAATCTAAGCATGTTATTGCATGACAGAAAACCTTTAATACTATTTACCTTTTTTTGCTTTTATAGATACACTTGATCAAAAACTGAATAACGAAAATTAAAACCGCTGTTGAAACGACACAACCGACTGCCACACCTGCTAGGGCAGTATCCGAGTGCTGTCAAGCTGCCTCAAATGTCATTTCGGCGTCTGTAATTTTATACAAGTTACATATTGCATCATTTCATAGAATCCTAAAGGTTTAAGGCGAATTTCACCAACAATAATATGTCAATCGACTTTTTGTATATGAGTAGTCGAAATTGTTTTGAGATCCTTGCCAAGAAACAAGAACATTTGACCAACATATTTGTAAGCTGTTTAGATGTGAATCACTATTTATTTGTAACAAACGTCAGTCTGATGTATTAATGTACATTTAAGCAGAAAATAATACATATAACAATAAATCCAACAAAGTGATGAATGGTCCAAATGTATTAACATACACATAGTAATAATGGAAAAAATGAAGCAATTAGTTTTACGAATAAGTAAAACTAAACATAGTAAAGTAAATGAAAGAGTTGTTTTTGTTCTATCTGATCATTATTGTTTACGATCACTCGTTGTGTTATTGGTCGATTGTCTGTTTATTTGTTTAAATGGTTTTTAAATCCAATTTCAGCAATTTTTCAGCTACATCATGGCGTCCAGTTTTTATAAGGGAGGAAACCGGACTACGCGGAGAAAACCCCCTATCTTCGGAAGGAAAACTGGCAATCGTTGTTAATTAAGATTGGAGAAGAGCGCAACCTGACTGCATTGAGACTCAAACTTGCAATCTAAGTGTTGACTGACCGCGTGACCAATAGTAAACGAACTACCTTAACCACTCGATACTGAGGTGCGACCATTAATCTAATTCAGTCTTCAAAAAAGTAACCAATCGTTGTAGAAATAGTCAACATTTTTCTTAAATTTTAACATCATAACATTTAACCTTTTGTGTTGAATTGCGGAGAAGCAATTCAAATTGTTGATTAAAACGAATAATGAAATCAAATAGTTAAACAGTGCATGGGTGCTTCTAATGATACGGTTTAGAGCAAATCAGTCATAAGCCAAAAGCAGAGTTTTGGAATGAGACAATTATTTTGCACCAAAATTGCAGATTTATTAACAGCACATTATAATGTTGAGCTAAATAAACCTTTTGTGATTCTGTGTTTTCTTTGTAAAATTGTATTAATACCTAAACTTAATGATAAGATAAACAGTAGGATAAAGAACGAACGTATATAATAACCAACTCTTTTTCTTTAGTTTCAAGCTCTCTCTTTTTCTGTGTATTGTCCCATTTCTTTTTTTCAAAAACGAACTTGTATTTCACAATTGTAGGTCACTTTAACAGTAAAATTATAGTAATGTATATATTTTTATTTTTATTTGTTAGCTGATTTTTACGTTTGCACTAGGTGTCGACATTTTCTGGTTTTCTGCATCCACTTACTTATATCCGAAGTGGATATGTAGATACACCTTACCAGGACAGTTTAGGCTGTTACAAATTTGAATCTCTAATGGCAATCCCCGGCAGAATATACCACCATTTGATGGAGATGGATTGTTACAATCACGTGATCTGTTTTGTATCCCGAAGCCACAATTTTCACTGCAGTTGGACCAATTAGACCATTGTTCCCAATTTCCGTTTACTGCACACAAAAAATTTATTATCAATAATCAAACCATACGATAACAATTAACAATTGTTAGAACCAGTCTGTAAAATTTGTTGACTAAAGGTAGCCACGATAATAAATAACAATTAGTGATTAACAGTATGTATATCAAAAGAACAAATTTAAGCTTCACTACGGGAGTGTTTTTAACAATTGACTTTTATGTACAGTCCAATTGTTTTTGTTTTGCAAATGATAAAGTGCTGACAAATCGTTTGGTGTTAGGCATGGTAAACTTGATATTAATTTTCAATGTTTTCTGTTTTTCAAACTATAAGTTTATTACTGGTGTAAAGGAGGGCTTGGTTTTACTTTTAATTTAGCTATTTTAAACATTTTAGTCGTTGCGTGTTTTGAAGCACGGCAAACATTAATTTAAACCAAAGGTAACCGGAATACAATTGTGTCGTATAAACAATATTTAAGCATGAATTTGGTTTGGATTTTGTTAAGAAGATAATACATAATTAATTTGTTACATATTGCAAGGAAAACAGATTATTCGTAGTTAATATATTTAATATAGTTAAATATTTTCTATGTATTGAAATTGATGTCAGGGCTTTAGCTCTATATGTTTTTACTGATAATTTAACAACTGTCTTATTTGCTTGCTTTATAACATACTTATGACATATAATAATGATACAAAGATACTATCAGTAAGACTGTAATCATTTGAAAAACGAATACGGAAAAGTGCTAAAATAATTTAGAGAATTTATATTTATTTGGTATCAATGGTTTTTACTTTCTATCAACTTTTTGGTGTTTCAAACTGCACAGAAATACACCCTAACACGATATGTTTGTACAGTAAACATGTAATTAAGTTGTGTATTAATGTCACAATTTAGCACATCGTATTTAAACATTGACGTGCAGATGATCATAAAAGATAGGACGTATTGCCTATAGTTTCCTAACTGCTTCTTCTTTGATTACACCTGATGCAACTTTTTTTAACTGTCCCTCTCTTTTAACTTTTCTTGTACATGTCGAAAATAAAACCCATACAACGTAAGATCGTGCTTAAAAGCCACATGTCACTAAAGCCTCTTTTCTGGCGTTATCATAAGTGTGTAATTGCCATCACCAGTCACATCACAAGTAATCAATATTTAGTTTTGGACACAGTAATTGAACGATAAAGAAAGTGCGAGTACAATAGAAAGTGTTCGGACTTACAGGCAGTATATAAATTTAGAATTCACATGTATAAATTTGTTGACAAATTAATAAATGCGGGCCATTCTTTGTAAAAATGTAAGTTTCTTGAAAATACCAAAAACAGTATTTAAAAGGTAAAGTGAAGCAGTATGCGGAAACTTTCGCCAAAGAAAAAATTTGTTGATTGTGAATTATAAAGGCAGAAAACAAAGCTAACATATTAGATCGTAGTTCCAAAACCTTCAACGCGGAAAGTATAAATATGTCAGTGTGCTAAATGACAGCGTTCCACTTATAAAAACATTGCACTATGGGAAATATATCTTACCTACCTGGACAAGGATTTGTCTGGCAATGTGTAGAGTCCAAAGATACACCAGAACAATTCATGCCTCCAAGTGACGGAGCTGGACTGATGCAGCTTCTATACCTCAACGAAGTGCCGTTACCACATGAAAGGGAACACGCATTCCAAAGCGACCATTCTCCCCAATCTCCATTGACTAACATTTATAAACATAGCCTAGTTAGTTATTGTAATAAAAATGTTGATTTGAAGCAACATGAACGATAACATTTACAAGGTTTTAATTGAAAGATATCCGTCAAGTTAAAAAAACCACGAATTACAATTATAACATCCTCTGAACCAAATTTGACATAAAATTGAAAATGTAATAGTTATTTGGAAAGTCTTACAACCTACCTGGACAGTTGTCATGATTACAAATTTGCTGTATTGTGTATAAACCACTACAACTGGTTCCTCCAAATAATGGAGGTGGATTATCACAAACACGGGTTCTTTCCTGTATACCACCACCACAAGTAGCGTTGCATGATCCCCAAACACTCCATATGCTCCAACTGCCATCGACTAAAATTTTGATTTGAATTTTAGTTATCTCACTTAAGTTAATATGCAGTTTAGACCTATCAATACTTTATAAGATACAATGGCAGCACTGCTTTTATAAGTAAAAGTATAAGAACACTATTCTCTGTTACTTTTGCAAATGCAACAAGTATTGAATATACTCAACAGCAGTCTTTGCACTAGCTTAAGTATACATATACGCTCATTATATGGGCTCTGTCCGCTGAACAATACGCGATTCACAGTTTTATTTTACAATTTACATAGTGTTAATAATTCGTGCGTCATGAAAAAAAAACTGTTTTTCATATCAATAGTAAACATTTTTAAACGAAATATAAAATAAAGCCCATGATTAAATGTCAGAGACATGATGTGATAGTTACGGTTAAATGCAAAAACTATTTATTATGTACCAACCATTGTTTACCAGCCATGTTAGTTATGCACTACCAGCTAAATACCTGGACAACCATTGGAATTGCATGACTGACTTTGTGTCGCTGATCCAACACAACAATTTCCGCCATATGCAGGAGTTGGATTGTTACAATCGCGTGATCTTTGTTGAATACCTCCTCCACAGCTAACACTACACATGTTCCAGATAGACCATGCACTCCAGTCGCCATTAACTGTTTTCAATGTGGTATTTTTAAATTATTATCTTGTACATATATAGATTGGTGTAGAAAACTTCTATTATCCGTTTGCTTGTCATCACATTTGAAATGGTAAAAATCTCAATTGTCCTTTAATGAAACATTCGAAGAAAGCTCTTTGCAAAATGTTCCTAGCTGTGCTTTTATAAGTTTACTTTTATTTGATCATATCATTTGTACGCGTCTTTAAATATTGCAATTTATTTGTATGTTTAATCCATGCGTATTATTTAGTTTATTATGAAGAAATCATATACACAGCCAGAATTGATGTATTGTATTAGGTCATTTGCAGATTTTGTACACTGCTCAACTGTAACCGTAACGGAGTCAGGATGGTAATATAATATAAACCAGCTTTTCGTCTATTTGATGTAACATATATTAACTAAATTAAATTAAAAGTTTCGTATGAAACCGAAAAACATCAAAGACGTTTTATAGCCGATAAAACGAACACCTTGTAATTAAATATGGACACAAATGCACGTTAAAAAATGAAAAAGTGAACACAAAACACAAATTTTAGAGAAAAACACAAAACCATACTGTGGGGATTAACAAACTAAACTTCAGTCTTGAAACTATGGTTAAAGCATTTGCTTACACTGGCTTATATATCTATCGTGTGGTGTCAAAGATTAGAAAACAAAAGTTTAGCAGTTTGAGGAGAAGAAAACAGTGCACACAAATCTTAAGCTTTCTCTCTGACTCCCTGACGATTACATAATTCAAAATGTCGTCCGTACAGGTTTAATTTTAAACGTTCGCAACTCTCGGTTTTTTTTTCAGCAGCAGTTCTGCACTAATAAAATCTGGATAAAATGCAAAATATCTGATTGTATATTTTAGCAAGAACATGCTTCTGACAAATACATGTAAAGATAAGATGGTTATATTTTTTTCTCTATGTAAATTGGGGCAGTACACTTGCGCTTGAGATTTCTAAGAAAAATTATTTGATTCGTCTTTAAATACTTTATATTAGTGTTTAAACATGTATGTGATACAATAATTCGCGTTACCTGGACATGGATCCATTTTACAAGACATTGATTCAGCACTGTTTTCTGTACAATTTAAACCACCATTTGAAGGTACTGGATTATTACAGAGTCTTGTCCTGGTTGTTGTTCCATTACCACAAGATATTGAACAGGTACTCCACAATGACCAACTTCCCCAGTTTCCATTAACTTTAATGAAAATGCATTTGCGATCATTGTATATACCAAATACTGACTACTGGTGTATGATAAGAATTTTTTGTCATCAACACACCATTTTTGTAAATGCCTGTACCAAGTCAGGACCATTGCTGTGGTTGCTTTAAGTTTGATTGTTAAAGTAATATAGTCTTTTAATTAATGTAATTTTTACATACGCTTTATAAAAATGATGTCGTTTTTCAAATTAAACTTTACTATTAACGTCCAATTAATTTTCTGTATGCATTAAACACTTGCGTAAATTTAACTCATATTAATGGACGTTGAAACAATAAATTGTTGTATACCTTCTCTGAATTTCTAAATTTAAATTAACAACATATTACAGATTTGCATACTAAATAAATGAAAAATATCTTTAATTGTACAAACAAATCTGCTGTTATAATTTAAAATTTATATTTAACAATGCTTGCTGAATACCAGGGTATCAGGGAAAATATTAAAATAACAATATAAAAGTATAGACCGCATCCTTATTATTGACACTTATATTTTATTGTTTATGGTTTTGTGTGACTAAAGATAAATTTGCATGGTATAGTGTATTTTAGGAGCATAAGATTGTACATAAAATATTTATAAGTGAATGAGAAAATAATCACTTGCGACAAATAAAACTAACCTGGAAAGGTGGTCCCTAAATATAACTTTTTCTTTGCCCCTTCATTTCGGTCTGTTTTCTTTTTGTGTTTTATTTTAATACATTGGAATCATCTTTTTGATTTCAGTTGCCATGGGGCTTAGTTAGAATCCACTTATTGATATAGGTATGTAAACGCTATGGTTTCGAGTTTGAGTCTGATTTCAGGTATCGTTTGGCTGACTCCAGGATACACTTTTCAGACATTGGTTCGGAATTTCAAAGGTATTTGGGTCTCGTCTTAAAATTAACATAAATAACTTGTACAACTATATTTGAGAAGCAAATAATAGCTTTTTGGCATACATCCAAACGCAAAGGGGGTTTTAGTAGGTACTTGGTTAAAAAAGTTCAAAGGTTGTGTAAAATCCGGTCCTAGAAATACAATTATGTTGACATACCTGCACATACATTAGCTATGCAATTCTGGATGTTGTAAGGGATTCCTGCACAGTAGTTACCACCATTGATTGGTGTCGGGTTGTTGCAATCTCTCGTTCTGTACTGTACACCACCCCCGCAGGTCACACTGCAGCTTCCCCAGCATGACCAACTACCCCACGAACCATCAACTGTCAGTAATAGTATATTACTTCAGATACCGAACCATGTAATGTGTTTTGCAGTTTGTTATACGTCGCACATTAACAAACTTAGTTTCAATAGCTGTGCATCATTGCAAAAGGAATTTACATTAAACTGGTATTCTTTTAATTTATTATTTAAATATAATATACAAACATGCATTTGTTGTGATGCATAAAAGCAAATTAACAATTTTCCATACACATTCTTGAATTGTGTTGGTCATATGACTTGTGTATATTTTATTATCATTATTAATATTTTACATTCAGCCTTTCAGGTAAAATTTGACGATATGTTTTCTGATAATCGATTGTTTATTCTGACATCAAAGATTTGTCTCTGTTTAGATGACATCGAAAGTTATTTTTAAATTCAAACATTAATTAGCTAGAAAATTTACATCGGGCAAAACAACAACCGATAACAACATCGATGTTGGAACAACAAAACAAAACCGTTTACATACAAAACGTTTTAAAACAATCAATCGCAGTTGAAAAAACAAAGGAAATCAAAATGTAATGTTTGAAACTATTACAACTTTTAGTTAGACTGAGTTTAATAAACACACGTACAAAATTATGTTGATAAATACTTCCTTAGTTTCAAATCCGTATAGAATTTTAAATTATATAATTTACAGTTTAAGTATAAACCTTTATCCATTGTGGTGTAGACTGCAAGGAAACCGAATGACACAATACTACCGTCAGAGTAAAAGTACAGAGTAAGATTATTAGACGTTTACTCTATTGTTGTGTTTGATACAATTCCTCTAAGTGACAGCAATAATGGGGCACTTAAGTTCCCTCCATTATAAATCTGAAACATAATCAAGGTCGTAAAAGGCACATGAAAATTATTCAACCTTATAAACACTAGACATGTCTGCATAATAAACTTTATTAACAAACTGTAATAAGTATTGCAAATGTAATAAAATAATGGATTTGTTATACGCTGGATATAAATGGATTTATTTATATACTGCAGGGTATTCCACACATGTGTATCTACACTAGAATTGACAATTTGATCATAACTTCGGTGCTATACAGGTGCTCAGGCCTTCTACAATGACAACTGATTGTCATAGCTAGAAAATTGCTGAAAGCGATATAAACACTATTCAAACAAACAATTCATATCATTGTTATATTTATCTATTAACTATGTTAATCAGCAACATATATTACCTTTAGAAAATCACAACAGCTTTCTGTTGAGAAATTGCTAATACTAATCCTGATAAACCCAGCTGGTACATGTACATTAATGTTGTAATAACAGTTAGCAGAGTTTGGATAAACGCTGGGATGATTTGGTGATGTGAAATATCCGAATTAGTTGTTAAAAGAACCTCCACACATACCTGTACAAATAGAAATATCTCTTATGTTGTACGTATGAAGTATTGTATTGAAACCACGATTTATTGAATGTTTACCATTGGCGCTGTATGGTGTCCAAAATAATACAATACAAATATTATAATTATTTGTTTTGCTAGGTTATTTTGTGCTATAAATCTATTACTTCTTACTGTTAAATCCTAGACTGTGAATAACACTGATGTTTTTTCAACATACAGATCATATCTGATACTACATCTGTTGCAGACCCAACTTACCACCTAGTAAACATTTATGTATGGGATTTATCTGACATCGGCTTTAACGGTTCATAAATTTGCGACATAATGCAACACACATTTTATATGAGCATATATTTCTGTTTTTGATTAGTTTAAATGATAAAAACATAAATGATCTCAAATGGATCTTTTTCCCAAAGTTGTCAACGATTTATAAATTTGAAATATTTTTAAAATAAATGTATTTTTAAATCTAGAATTTTCAATAGCCAGAAGATATCACAAGGAATCGGAACAAATCATAAATTTACTCTCAACTGATGAAGCAATGATTTTAAGCGCAAGGAGAGACGCTTTCGATTCTGCACTAAATACAGATGAAGCGGACGGAAGACGGCGAGTTTCAGCAAGCTCTCCGCAGACAGCGGCTGAAGCAACTTTAACGCCGCCCCTCGATCCGCCTGTACAAACTGCATAAGGATAGTAAGATTGTATTTCTGCAAAATGTAGTTGAATAATAAAAGGGTTTGTTTTGGATTTTTTATGCTTTCTCAAATCATAAATAAATAAATGGTTTTGGTTTCACCAAAGGGGATCATTTGAAACTTCAATATGAACAATTTCATCTAAATTTATACCAGAGTTTTTCAAATGAGATTGATTTCTTAGACCTAAATTCTGAATTTTATTTGGATGCTTTTCAAAATTAATTTCGTAAACAGTCATGAGAAGTATTGCCCGGATAAGCCTTTAATTTGGCTTCGTACTGCAAACCGAGCTTAATTCTCGTTTGATACAAAGAAGGCTCGTTTCTTTACATACAAACTATTACAGGCGTGGTTCTAAAAGCTCCAAGGCATAATTACAATCCTTGATGGTGTATAGTATCAAAGATTTTGACTATGACTTGCGAGCTAAACCATAAATAAAACATCCGTAATCCAATTTCGATCGAACCAGCGATCTGTATAGATTGAGTTAAACATCCCACACAGCACCTTAGTGCTGGATACGACTTTTAAAATATCTAAATCCTTTATGTTTGAACATTTTAATATAGGTTAGAAAGGTTAGCCTTGAGTCAAATATGAGACAAAACAATTACTTTCTTTTACACTTTTGATAGAATTATTATTTAATTTTAAGTCTGAGTCAGGGAGCATCTTTCGTTTATTTCGTAAATTTATACCAATAGGCTTTTTCTGTGTCAGAAGAATGGAAGATTTCAGTATAATGGGAAGGTGATCACTACCACAAATATTGTCGAGGACTATCCATGAGAATCGGGCAAGAAAGAAGGATCTGCTATTGTTAGATCAATTGCCGAATACGATCCATTCCCAGGATGTAAATATGTATTTGTTCCATCATTAAAAATTCAAAAAGTTTCATGATTCATTAAGCCTTCAATAATCCTACCTTTGTCGTTTATTGCGTTACTGCCCCAGAGAGGGTTGTGTCCATTGATGTCCTCCAGTAATATATAAGGGGTCGGTGGTTGATCAGTAAGAGCTTTCAATTTATTTAAACTTAAAGAAAAATTCGAATGGATATACACAGAGCATTAAGCAATCGTTTTGCGTAAAGATATCCTAACAGCAACAGCCTGAAGATCAGTGTTGAGCTTTATAGGGCTATGCAAAACTTGTTCTTTTACGAGACTAGTAGAGCCGCCTGCAGCACTATCAGGTTTCTGCTGTGGGATCTACTTTTAGATCCAGTATCTTGTGGTACTGTATCAATTGGATCGCACCATATAGTCGTGTCTAGCTGATCTAGACTTCCAAGCCTGTTGTGGACCTTAATGGAATCCCGAACCAGTTTTAGAGTAAGATCTACTTTTGAGGTTACATTTGAATTGGAGTTAGTGTTGGAATTTGTTTGGGCTGCTCGAACAATTAGTTGATGATTGAGAGGGTGCCGAAGACGTTGATTCCGGGAGGACTGAATGCGTTTGTCTGTTGTTTGAACTGGTAGTCTTAAATGTTCTGTTTTATCAATATGCTAGGTGGTAATTGTTTGCGTTTCAACCTGTAGCGCGAACGCGTATGGGGTTGATACAGAAGACAATATTCATTGTATTGTACAGCCTCGGGGTAAGAGATTTGTTTCAGTTTTTAATTTTATTATTTATTTTGTTTCCTTTTTTAAAATGTTGACAATCCATGGATGAGGAAACGTGGGCTTCACCACAATTGACACACTTTGGAGTTTTAGTGTAGGTAAAGCCCTCACTTCCACGTTTAAATCAAATGACCTCTGCACTGTCCGTTTCCATGACCGAATTTTGCCTCTTAAGGCAGCGCACAGGTTTGAAGATGTATGCGCTGGCTTTAACATTGTAGAGTCCAATCTTGGTGGACTGAGGTAGGGGGGTGAGTGTACTGAAATTCAACAGAAAGGTGTTCAGTTTTACCTGAATACCTTGTCTTTTAACAATAAAACTTTTCACTTTTGTAACACCCTGAGGCTTTACTTCTAAACAGATTTCTTTGTCTGATAATTCCGAGAGGTCTTCGTCTCGATAAAGAATAATCATATGACTTGAGATAAAAGTTCTGAGGCATGAGCTTGATATTTCTAAATCTACGATTTTTGAAAGTTTAAGTAAATTCAACGACTGGTGTTTTTTTATTGCATTCAATAAGGAGGGAACCCGGTTTCATTTTGTTGACGTTTTTAAAGTCTCCTGCACAAACCTTTGCTATGATGAAAGGAGAAACTTTTGCCAAAGATTTAGTTGGTTCCTTGTTAGATAATGCAATAAATTTATACCAATGTTCTTCAAAAACTACTTCGTCAAGCAGAAAGTCCTTTTTTCTTTTTTTTTGACCTTTTTGTATTAAAGGGGGTGTTCCGAAAGCCCTGATGAGAGGAAAGCAGTTTACCGCCCTTTTTGCCCACCGACCACAGAGCACCAACAGGGGCTATGCTTGGTCTCTGCCGATCTCCAGCAGAACGCATCAGGTTTTTCAAAGGGTGGAATACTAAATTAGATGAATTTCTCAACGAACGCAAACCTGGTGCCCCGGGTTACCTGGCGAAACAACCGTTCGAAACTCTGTCCACTTGATTGACTAATCAGCCACCGCCTACTTAATAGCGAGTAACAAAACACATTGGATATCAATATTCAAAAGGTAGGATGAAGTGGTTTAAGAACAATAATGACACACTAGTTAAGAGTTCGGCGTGACCAGCCGATTGACCGAACATCGTCCATCCGGTCTCCCGTCTAGTTGAAGAAAGGGCCAACGTTGTGTGTTGAAAATCTAAACCCACTCTTCTGAAATAATAGATACAGCAGAGAGTGATCTCTCAACCACCAGGATTCCTCCACCACCATCACGGGTTGCAACACACGGCAATGATGTCGCGTCTATAAAGCTAAGGATGATTTGCTCTTCAGCCACCGTGTATTCGACATGGGTCGCAATACACGGCAAGTGTTGCCTCTGTTAGCAGACTCTAACTGCAATTTGAGGAAGCTGTGGGCCTATTCTTCAGTGCCCGGGTCCGACACTGGGTGAGGGAAAGACGAAAAAATCTAAGATACTCAAGCGAAAAATTTCTTGTCTCCATCGAGACTCTGCTGAGTTGGAGTTCAAAAGACATTTTTCACGCAGGTTTCTGAGATTTTTCCGTCTTGCCCTCACACCATAGTTTGTTTATGTTTAAAAACAAAATTCGAAGCTGTTGCGTGGAAAGATGTCACCAAATTGAGTTATCTACTTGAAAGCAATCTACAGTGTACATGTTTTTTGCGTCAACGTCTTTGTTTTTTATTTAAAATGCTATTATATTGTGAAATAAACTTGGTCGTGGAAGCTCAGATATGTTTTTTTCTTGTTAATACCTAAAGAGGCAGAGTACACAAACACAACAAATTCAACTTCTTATAAAATGATTTTTATTACTGAACCAACAGTTGACATTACAATAGATTTTTACGGAAAGGGAGCGTGAAATCCTTATCTCACCAACGATTGAGACAATAATATTTCAATCGCTTCAGGTATCATGATAACACATTGTGGAAAAAGTGCAGTTCACGCAAAAATGTGAACTATTTGTGCAACTATTATGTGAAAACAGAACAAGTTTAAACTACTCACAGACCCAGTTAAGATAAAATGTCAGTGGATTCTAAAGCTGTAAAAGCTTTTCTTTATTTGTACATTAAAGTTATCTTTGATTATAGTAATTTAGTATTTATAAAGAATGCGCGTTAATACATCAACATTATAAGGTATATATATTTTTCAGCGCAAAGTTGCATACAGTTAAGTGTCAGTGTTTTATTTGACAAAATATTTGTCCTTTTTGGAGGACGCCCTTTTACCAAGCTATTACAATAGCTAATAATTGTACTCTTCACCTAGCTTACCGTCTTTGATGTTTGCCAAATAGAAGGATATGTTTGAACCTGACTTAATTATTTCCCTACTAACGCGTGCATTAAGCCTAAAACAGCGGAAGTGTACTTTGAGTTTTTTAAACAGCTTAAGTCGACAGTCTATTATGATGTCGTTCTTGTGTTTCTCTAGCAGTAACTGTTGGCTAAGTTCAAAATGTACAAAGTGGAGAAATATGGGCTATATGGTATCCAATCGACCAGAGGGACCATGTTCTAAGCAACCACTGAATTTAACATTTGCGGCTTCGAGAAACAAGCTGCAGACCTGTTTTCGGAAGGAGTGACCGTAGCTGGAACTCACGCAAATATCATGCTTAGTTGAACTTACATTAGGCCTTAGTGAAACTGCACGACGTTTTTCATTTAAAGCTTATAAAGCAATTAGAATACACATTATTAAGTTTACTCTTCCCAAACTGACCCATGTTCTTTTTTCTCATAGACAACGAGCAGGATAAAAAAAACCACTAGCAATTTACAAAAAAACAAATAAGAGCAATGTCAAATCTGAGCATAAACTAAAGACCGTAAACCGTTATTTAAGACCTAGTAGCGGGGTTTCACTAGGATCAATATCAAATCTCAGTATAAACTACAGACCGTAAATATTTGTTTGAAACCGAGTTTAGACCCTCCTTTATAGTAATACCATAACAATATTGACGGACGCATCACACCAACAAAATATCCAAACAAAAACCAGAAGCGATCTTTATTTCTAACAACCTACACCATGAAAGATTAATTAAATGTAGCCAGTTCGTTTACAATGAACTAAACAGGGTAGGCAAATTGCTAATGTAAGGGTTGCAAATTTGCTTAAAATCAATAGCATCTACCAAAAACATGCATAGTTGGAAAAACGATAAAGGGTCTCAAAAAAAATTGTAACAATTCTTTATTTGTTGATCATTATATTCCGGAAATTTAAATCAACTTGGAATATGTCTATTCTATATATATTTGTTTTTGTTTCGTTTTTCTACTTATACCATAAACTGTCGAGGCACAAGTGCAACATAGAGTATCGGCCTTATTAAGCGTAACTTCATTTCGATATGAGTCATCAACACGGTTAGGGAAATAGATTAATTGATTGTAAGGATGACATCTAAATAATGATAGCTTGTATTTAATAGTTTAATAATGTTTTCTTTGCGTTTACTCTATGTTTTTGTATATTCAGAGTTATAGCAGCACATGAACAAGGGCCTTGGTTGCCCAGTGGTTAAGATAGTTCGTCTAATATTGATCACGTTGTTTGTCAACACTGAGATTGCGTGTTCGATTCTCACCTCAGGTAGGGTGTACTCGACTCCAATCTTAATTGATAAGGATTGCCAGTTTTCCTACCGAAGGTCGGGATTTTTTCCAGGAACTCCGGTTTCCTTGCCGAAAGTGGCGTTAAACAATATTCAAACAAAGAAAACAGCATATGAACAGATTTGATACAATAGAGCGCAATTTGTTCCTAATTAGATTGCAATAACTTGCTGAAAAAGTGTACATCGAAAATATAGATATTGTGAACGAAAAATTTAATAGCGTTATTCATATTGGTGCAGGTCCAATTGAAATAACTCTTATAATTAAAGTATGTGTAAACAAAGTAAATAAAACAAATAAGTCTCGACATATACAATTGAAGTTTCAATATAATTTAGTTATACCTCTTTAAACGGTTCAAAAATATCACTTAATACAGCTATTAACAGTCACAGAGAGTGTCTAAACGGTAGTAGTAGAAAATTGTGTTAAAGCTTTTAATATTTAGAAATGGAAAACATGGCTAGTCTCCAAGAAGCTTTAATTTAGGTTTTTAACGAAACGTTAAGATTTGAATTACATTAGAAAATGTTTCTTTCTTGTAAGAAGCCTTGGTGGCCGAGCGGTTGAGATAGTTTGTTTATTGTTGATCACGTGGTATGTTAACACTGAGATTGAGTGTTCAAGTCTCACAGCAATCTACTCCAGTCTTAAATGACAAGGATCGCCAGTTTTGCAACCGAAGGTCGGGTGTTTTCTTCGGGTACTCCGGCTTCCTTTCTCAATTAAAACTGGACACCATGATAAGCTGAAAATAGCTGAAAGTGGCGTTTAATATCATTCAAACAAACAAGAAAACAAATCTTTATTTTGGAAGTTGGACTGTAACGTGTCTAACCTTATTTTTATATTACATAGCGGTCTTTGTGTCCATTACCTGATTATACTCAGGATCCGAAGTGTCTTTCAATTGATAGGGACATCTTAAGGTCAACTGTTTTACATATAAATTTATGTTACAAACTATATATTAAACATACACCACATGAGACATGAACCAACAGTGAGTTACAAGAACCACTCAAAAAACCGTTCATCCATCGAATTACTAAACGACATTTGTTACTATATATATCATTATACAACAACAATACTACAATATGGCTATATTGTCTAAAAACCAATATAATAATTCATAATATACAACAGTACGCGTTCCTGTAACATTGGTATGTATTCATTTAACGATTTTATTGGTTAGGATGTATTTTCAAATTGAACGTACTGTACAACTTTGTTGTTGGGATGCTGCATAATGACTTTATGCAATAGATGGTATTCAAAAATCAAATGTAGCATGTGAAAATATGAGTATTTATTTTGACCAAAACAAAACCACAATGAATATGTTAGTTGTCAATATTTTGTAAAAAATTAAAAGAATAACATTTCGTAATTGAATATTTATCTTGAATCGACAGCAAAGACCAATTATTATCATTAAACGACAATGGAGAAATTTAATTTCTTTGTAATAATATGCCAGTATCACAATAGTATAAACCACTGCTTATACCACATTTCCGGTCCTGCCAGTTAGAGGAATGATTTTTTATACATAAACGTTACTTACTGTAGGCTAATATAGCAAGGCTTTCAGCAGTCTATTTCACTTCCATCTACAAATTTATGGTTTATATATTAAATTGTTTGATCAGTATTATATATCTGCATCCCTTAAGTTGCAACTCTTTTAAATGTAACACTAATAATTTGGATTTTATCTAGCTTCATTGTACATATTTTTAGCGTGCAATTTCAAGAAAAGGAACTATAAACCATCATTTTCGATATTGAATATTTTTTATGAAGAAACTAGCTGAAAAACGTTTTATAGTTCAATTATCCCTTTAAAATAATATATTTAAATACCTGTATTGATATATTTTGAAAATTTCGGAATTGATAACATGTTACATATAATCCAACAAAAGTGAATTTAAACTTTTTGTCCACTTCAGACCTTTTTGAAGAGCATAATATTTTTCCTTAATGCTTAACATTAAAATTAATATCATCTTTTTGTGTACTTTTTGTTCCATGCAAAAACATATGCATTTGGATTACGTTATTATCCTATTTATTTCGCAATGAGGCAATAAACAAAAGTATGATCAAATGTACATTTTAAGCAATTGATCCTGCATCAAATCACTTCTTTGTCACAATTTGTTGCATTAAAAATTGCTACTGTATATTAATACAAACAGAATGCCGACATATTTCCTGTAGCTCCAACCGTCGTGTAACACCGTAAAAGAAACGTGTTTCCAAGTGACGAACATCTGTTTAGCTCCAACCAGGTCTACAATATAAAATCAAATAATATTTACACCAATATCAATTGAATACTATATTTTGTCTTGCTTGATTTTCAAAAAATAACTTGAAGTGAATGTGGTATTAAAGATTGCGTATTATTATATAAATTTAATACTCCTTTAAAATGGTCAAGCTTTTGTTTACATATCTGTACTTATTACATATTTCCGGATGTTCATTATATAGCATTGTAAGTGTCCTTAAATACAATATTTGAAGGTCTTATCAACTCTTCTTTATTACTTTTTTTTGTAATTTTTATTATTTTTGTTTCCACATAACACACAGGTAATACAGATTTTGAATTAATACAAGAAACTGTCTTTCTCACACCTTCATAGACGTAATATTCTGTAATACAAGATTTAAAATTAATCAGTCTTTGCAAAAAATATTGGGTTGTTTTTCTTTAAGTTTGAAAACTGGTTATTAAGGCAGCCATGACTGATGTGCAGTGCACTTAACAAAGCGATATTAGTTACCTTAAGGTTTGTCCTGGTATATAGAGTATGCGCCTCCAAGACAGCTTAATGCAAACACATATAAATACATGCAAGTTAAAAATAGTTATTCAAAAATATACTAAGTATTGGCCTAGGTACACAGCTAACTGAAGGTTCCATTACAACTTTCTTTGTGGCTGCACATCAAGTCCTCACAGTAACATATTGCCAGGCAGTCACAAATTTTCAAATACAAATGTACCAAGCGTTAGTCTACAATAACACTATGTTAAAAGCTGTCTTAAAGGCTCCCATTTAAGATCTATTTTACTAGCAGCTGTAGGGGAGCAGTAGAAGGTTGCAGAGAGTTTTTCTATCTTATAAGTTTGTTTAAGATATCTAATAAAATCATCCTTTGTCGGTGTCCCTCCATTTATTTTGGGGCAGTACAAAAAATATTTTATGAGAGTAATTAAAAAATTTACAAGAAAGTTATCTCCTGATCCGAGAATTATACTCGATCCCAATAGTGGTATGTTAATATTGAAATTTTTAAATAAATTTGCAAGCTCAAACCAGAGATTTCTTGCAGTCTGACATTCCCATAAGAGATGTATTATAGTTTCTTCAGTTTCATTACAGAAGGAACAGGAACTAGTTGCTACCATTTTACATTTATGAAAAGTAGAATTAGTGTACAGGGTTCTAAGCAGGATTTTATACTGAAAAATAATAAGCTTGTGATCATGTGTGTATTTAAAAGGTAATGTATAGTGTAGATCCCAATTTTCAATTTGTTGATTCAGTTCTCTTTCCCATTTTTCCTGTTGTCTAGAGGGACTCTCTGCATATATATTTAAAAATATTTTATAGAAATATTGGCTTGACTTTTTTTGTCTTCTTAAAAAGTCTAAATTTTCACTGGAAATAAACTGAAGTTTATTTTTGTCTCTAATCTGGGTCTTCCACTCTCTTGGAATCATTTGCAAAATCCCTCTATACAACAATATATTGGGTTGTAAGTTATAATTCCTACAAAAATCTTCAAAAGAATAAAATTTGTTGTTCTCATTCAATAAATCATTGACAAAAAAACCCCTGCCCTGCACCACTTCTCATAAAACACTACTTTATTATCAATTTTTAAATCAGAATTAAGCCATATTGGTTGGGTCAATATGTCCTTTTTGTTAGTTCTCAGTTTTCCCCAATTATTAAATATGTCTTGCCAGAACTTATTAAAAGATGTTGAGACCATTTTTAAGCTATTTGCTGACATCATCCAAATTTTATCACCCCCATATTTACAGTATTTTTCAGAGATCAACGTTTTCCAAGGGGAGGTGTGTAGTGGATCTAACAGTTTATTTATCCAGGTCATTTTTAGACTCATAAAAAATGATTCGACATGAGGCATTTTCAAACCCCCTTGTTCAAAGTTATTGATTATAATTTTTCTTCTAATTTTATCAGGTTTATTGTTCCATAAAAAAGCAAAAAAGGCACATTCAATATCCTTAATAACTTCAATGGGTGGATTCGGCAATACAGTAAATGACTGAATCAGTAATGGTAGTGCTATGGATTTGATAACTGAAATTTTGCCTATGTATGTCAGATCTCTATAAATCCAAGTATTAAGTATATCTTTAACCTTCTTAACTTTGTTAGTGAAATTCTATAATGTTTTGTCCTCAGCAAAAAGATCAAATTCTATACCCAGTAACTTGAACTTTCCAGTTCTGTTCCAGATCAAATCAATATCAGGGGCAAGTTTTTCTTCGGACTGAACTCTTGACCCAATCCATATGGCTTCAGTTTTATCAATATTAGCTTTTAAACCAGCACACTCAGAAAACTTTTCTAGGATGTACATTGATCTTCTAAGAGATGTTTCATCATCTGATAGTAACAAGGATGAATCATCAGCATATTGACTAAGGAGATATTCAGAGTTTTCTATCTTCAAACCTATGATATTTGGGTCGTATTTTAATGAAGCACTAAGAAGTTCTAAAGACAAAATGAAAAGATATGGTGACAATGGACCCCCTTGTCTAACTCCCCTTTTTACAGAAAAAAAATTTGAACAATGTCCATTATTTACAATACAGCTCTGAGCATTACAGTAAAGTGTTTTTACCCATTTACAGAAGTCTGACCCAAAACCAAAAAAGGATATTGTCTGATTAATAAAAGGCCATTCAAGTGTGTCAAAAGCTTTTTCAAAATCTAAAAGTAATAACAAACCAGGAATTTTGTCTTCTTCTGCTTTCTCAATTAGATCATATATCAATCGAGTGCACTTCCCTATATAGCGTCCTTTTATAAGCCCCTGTTGGGTTTCACTTATAAGATTGTTTAGAAAAGGCTTGATTCTGTTAGCCAGTGAAGCTGATATAATTTTTGTGGCTACATTTAATAGAGTTATTGGCCTCCAATTTTTTAAGAAAAGTTTGGATTTTCCTTCTTTTGGGAGACAAGTTATCATGCCTTGGGTTTGGGAAATTGATAGATTTTCAACTTCAAGACTATAATTAAACGATTTAAGCAAAAACAAATTAATATCCTTCCAAAAAAATTTATAAAATTCCACGGTGAAACCATCAATGCCAGGGGACCTACAATTTTTCATATTTTTTAACGCATTTAAACATTCTTCTTTCTTAAATGGCCCCTCACAAAATTCCAATTGGTTTGTCAGAAAATTTAAGTATGGATTTTCCCTGTCAGAAAATAACTCAGAATGTTCTTGGCTTGACAGTGAATTTGAAGAAGAGTATAATTTTTCATAAAAAAGTTTTTGCTTTTCCATTATCTGAAACTGGTCAGTAATTTCTGTCCCAGTATCATCAATAATTTTTGGGATAAGTTTATCTTGAAACTGACGTTTTTCTAAGTTACAAAAATAATTAGTACATTTCTCTCCTTCTGATTGCCATCTTGCTTTAGCCCTAGCCATAATTCCAGTAACTTTCTTCTCTCTCAAAAGTTTTAAACTCTCCTCTATATCTTGAATTTCCTCCCTTTTTTATCATTTGGGTTTTCTTCAAATTTAAGTTGTAAGTTATAAAGAGTCTTCTCCAATTTCTGCTCATTATTTTTCTGAGTTCTTTTTTTATAGGAAGAATAAGAAATTGTTTTCCCTCTCATTGCACATTTCAAAGTTTCCCAAAAATATGGGGATTAATAGATATTTCAATTTCAACCGATTCATCCAGATTTTGGATGCTATATTGATTAACAGTTTCTGTAATACAGTTTTTTATTTGTTGAACATATTCATGGTCATGAAGTAAACTATTGTTGAATTTCCAGGTGCCCTTTCCCCTTGTTTGATTATGAAATTGTAATATCAGATTTACTAGAGAGTGATCAGACCTATAGCTAACTTCAATGTCTGAGCATTTAATAAATGACAAAAAATCTGAGGAAACTAGGAAATAGTCTAATCTACTCTGTTTTTTGTCAGCCCCCC
This sequence comes from Limnoperna fortunei, assembly GCA_944474755.1. Lineage (NCBI taxonomy): Eukaryota > Metazoa > Mollusca > Bivalvia > Mytilida > Modiolidae > Limnoperna > Limnoperna fortunei. The sequence continues at coordinate 54,637,971 of OX104115.1, read as the reverse complement.
TCCATGTGAAACGCTTAGAGTCAGGATTCATGTGTCTCCAGATATCAACAAGATCCAGAAGTTGTTTCATTTGAACTACTTTTTCATGTGCTTTATTATTATTCTTTGATAAATAGTTTAAAGTATCTAATTCATAGTCCTGAACAACATTCCAATCACCTACCATAATTATAGAAGTATTTTGTAAAGATGTAACTAAACTCTGAATTTTTGTATAGAATGATGGTGAATCTTCATTTGGGCCATAAATGCCACACAAGGTAAATCGATAATCTTGAATGGTGATGTCTAATATAACAAAATTTCCATTTGGATCAAATATTTCTTTATGCACAACATATTGCACAGTATTATTAAATAAAATAGCTATCCCTCGACTATTCCCTTTAAAAGAACTGAAATAAATTTTAAAACCCCATTCCTGTCTCCATTTATTTTCGATTTCTGCCTTACAATGTGTATCAATGAGAACAGTTATATCATATTTTTCTCTACATCTTGTAAAAAAATCTCTCCTTTTAACCTTCTCTGCTAATCCCCTACAGTTAAGTGCTCCAATTTTTAATGACATTCAGTTTAAATTTCAGTGTTTTCCATACCCTTTTCCACCTAAATAAACCAAAATTAAATGTGCACATGAAACAGGACATAAAGACATAAAGTAACAATGTACAACACTGACATGATTTAAAGACAACATAACGGTTTCTACATGAATATTCAATTCGGTAAAGTAAAATATACTCTGTGAGAAATATGGAAATTATACTACCATGGCTTCCCATTACAATCCTTAGCACTAGTCCCTCTCTCACTCCCATTCAGACCTCACAAAGAATTCAATCCCTTTTATACTAAAGATTATGCTACTTAGTCTGTCTAAAATAAGGATCAGACTATTCTTAAAGCAATAATCAATAGGACCTAAGAATTCATTTCAACTGTTGTGCACCATAATTGTTACATTTAACTTGTTTTAAGAGTATATTTCGTCAGTGAGTGTGTGCGTATATGTCTCTATCAAACTAATAAATGTTTACAAATCCGAGTCATTTAAATGTTAATTACTTGAACAATTGCTTAAAGGTTGGAAAATGCAACTTACTTTTACATGAAGTTTGTTAACCGGATGTTGATATAAACGCGGCCTTCAACGAAGACACCTCACTTTATGAATGAAATAAAGCAATACACATCTTCGCAGGAATTTACTACTTTGTTCTGTTAACTGTGTGTTGATGTAAGCGCGGCCTTTCACGAACACACCCGCCCTGATGAATGAAATAAAGCAATACACGTTCGCAGGGATTAACTACCCTGCCACGGAGTTTTAAGAAGAAAAAGTCATATACGCACATACTTCAATAATAAACGAACAGACAAAAAACGATGTTGCGTAACAAAGACATATAAACGACATTTAGTCAACACATATATATTTTAAATAACATAACTATAATAACTTTATATTTATTATCAAGTACACATTATATTTTTGTTAAGGTTCTTCTAGCTAGTATCTCAGGATGTTTTGGTGTGGAGTTTTAGAAATGGTGACTCTTTAAGGTACACGAGTTTTGTTCGCTTTTTCTTTTCCGGCGACATTTCTCTTCTAGTTTTCAGCAACTCTCCTCTCAATCGTGCTAGCCCCGGCGGAAGATCTGGTACAACACTGTAACCGGAGCCAGGTTCAAGCTTGAAGGATGTCATCCCTGTCGATTAAATCTGAAAATCTCAAAAATATATTCTGGTTTTTAGGGTCTCGGGATGGTAGGCGATGTACAGCGGTAAAAAGCATTGTATTTACCCGCTCCTTCTGCATACCGAGAGTCTTCTCAAGAAACTCCCTGACAAGTTTATTTGTTGTTTTTGGGATCTCTCTCGCATCGGGGCGGCCTTTTATTCCGCGAATAATTAAGTTCCACTTACGTCCCCACATCTCAAGCTTGATTCTCTCACTACGCTCGGCGTCTAATTGTGCTTCCAAGTTGGGAATTAGTTTGTTGTGAAGATCCTGAAATTCTGCGTTGAAGAATTCAACCTGGTTTTCGACTACGTCGACTCTTTTTGTTAATTCACCATGTTCAAACTTAATTGCTACAATTTCAGTTTCAATATGATTGTGAAGGCGTTCAAAGCATTTAGCAATATCTTTAAAGTCTTTACACTCGTATTTTGATCTTTCTGTTGACATTTCAGTTGCTTGTTTATGTTTATGTTTATGTTTACAAAATCTCGTGCGGCGGGAAAACAAACAAACAAAGCCCTTCTGGTCTGGATTTATTTTATCGTAAAGTTCTTATTTAGCTTTCCGAAACTCAGCAAAAACTCACATAATTGTTCAGTTTAATGTACACTATAGTTGTAACATGTCACGATTTCAACACTCATCCTTATTTAGACAGTAGCTAAAGAAAATTAGGATTGAAGTTTACCACCAGCTATACCAACATGGCTATCACCCGGAAGTCCTCTTCTTTATTACTTTCTCTGTTTATTTAGTTATAGCATGCTCATATTTCGAATGGTGTAGCATCCAGTGCTTGAAATACACCACGTAATATATAAAGTACAATTATTCAGATATTGTTAAATTACCAAATTCTCAACAGTTTAAATATAAATAAAATGTCATCAAAGATACCAATGGTAATAGAATTTACTACGCCAGATATGTTAAGAATAAATTATAATATAAAATGGTACCGATAGAAAACTTGTTTAAATTAAATGTTAACTCATTATGTGTATACGTCCATGGAATTCTCGTAGGTCAAGTGGTTAAGGTACTTATGTATTTACTATATTCTACTTACAGTTTTCAACACGATTTATATAAAACAGGAGAAAGATTTATCCATAATATTCTTATGACGATAAATGCTGAAAAGTAACGGTATAACCAAAACATACATTACAGAAAATATATATCAACATTTTCCTTAAAAAGAAATTATCAATTTAATCATTCTCTCAAAAGAGTACTTGAGCTTAAGAAACATATTTAATTTATGAATATTGGTAGTAATCAATTATTCATCGACCAATAAGTGGCAATTGATTCGCATTAGACCATGTTGTATTTTAAGTGTCAAATCACTTGAGTCGAAGAAAAAAATAAATCATTTAAAATGTTACAATTCCATCAACTTTTTTGCTGTTTCAATTATAACAGTCAAATCAATAGATCAATATTTTTCCATTGTGTGATATCAGATAAACATATTGTTGAAACAAAGCAACATTTAAATATCGTAAAAATAATTAAGCAAATAAAGCGCAAAGCACAGTGCATAGTAAACTTTGCAGTGATACATACCACGGTTATAGCAAATTATGCATAGAATATACATGTTATATCTAATTATAATATACTAAAATATCTATAAAATGCAGTTATGTTCCAATGTTAAGAAACATATTCAATTATTTGTTGCATTTATCAATTTATAAAATGAACAAATAGAGAGAAACAGATTTCAAACAATTTTATTCACATTTGGCATTAATATTATGTTAAACATATGTGCATGAATCCCTGATGTTCATTTCGGAATAAAACTAGGAAATAATGCAGATGACATGACGTAATAAATTACATATAAACAATAATCTATAATTATAAATAAAATTAGATATAGCTTGAGATTATTTTGCTTTGAAGATTATAAAGAAAAGCAAAAAACGAAAACAACATAGAAGATTGGATTTATGTGTTGAGCCTGTTTTGGGCATGTGCTATAACACAAACTTGAGAAGTTGTACTTCAAAATATAATATAAATCAAAGTATGACGTTTTTTTATTACGTTTGCGTTTTCCAAAACGTTACTTTTATCTGGAAGATTAAAATACCTTTAAACTACATTACCTGTTATATAAGCCAAAGTTGTATCAGTAGTTGGTTTTGTTGGTTCAGTAGTTTTTGCAGTAACCACTTTAGTTATGGTAGTTTCTTGAGTTGTTGTACTTGGTTTGGGAATGGTTGTTGCCTTAAAAGTTGTTGTTGTTACTGCATCACCTGTTAAAGTTGCCTTCATTGTTGTTGTAGGTACTAAAGAAGTTGTAATTGCTTCAGAAAATGTTGTTGTTGCGTATGCAGTTGTTGGTGGTGCGTCAGTAGTTGTTGTTAATAAAATAGTTGTCGCTTTTTGAGCTTTTGCTGTCGTTTCTTGAGCTATTGTTGTAGTTACTTCAGATGATGTAGTTACTTCTGTAGTTGTAGTTGGTTCAGTAGTTGTAGTTGGTTCAAGTGTTGTTGTAGTTGCTTCAGTAGTTGTTTTACTTGCTTCAGTACTAGTAGTAGTTGCTTCAGTAATAGTAGTAGTTGGTTCAGTAGTTTTAATTATTGCTTCCTCAGTTGATGTTGGTACATAATTTGTAGTTGCTTCACTAGTTGCATCTGCTTCCTCAGTTTTTGATGGTTCAGTAGTTGTGGTAGTTACAAAAGTAGTTGTTGTGGTTGCAGAAGTTGCTAAAGAAGTTGTAACTGTTCAGACAATGTTGTAGTTGCGTATGCAGTTGTTGATGGTGCGTCAGTAGTTGTTGTTAATAAAAAGGTTGTAGCTTCTTGAGCTTTTGCTGTCGTTTCTTGAGCTATTGTTGTAGTTACTTCAGATGATGTAGTTACTAATATAAGTTCATTATGGGAAATTTATTCAGGGAAAAAAATATGTTACATACATTACATATTCCATCGACGTTAAAGTTATAAAAAAATATTAATAACACTAACATAAGAATGACGTTACTTTGAAATTATTTTGCTACGACTTCATGCGTTTTCATGTAGTTATTGCCACGTTTAATATTTATTTCAATTGGTCAACAAATTATTACTTAATGTCTTTCATAGTCTAAAAACTAAACACACACAGTTAGTTACTATATTAAAGTTAAGCATAGAACCATAAATAAGACGTTCTGCTTTTAATACTGTTTCGCTACACAACATGCGCTTCAAGTAGAAGTGGCTCTTATGTGTTTGTTTTCTTATGGTTCGTTGACTACGAAAATATGTTTTCAAAAAATACATGATTAGAGAAGTGATTGCATTTAAATTGAATGTTAAGACATCCGTTGACTTATACTGACAGCATTTATCACTAATAAACTTACAGTATTTTTGAAGCTACTTTATTGTATGATACAACAAGAAAAGTTTGAGTAGATTGTGCCATTCAATTAAAATATGAGTTTGATCGGAAACAAGTACAATTGTTTCTACTGGAATACCAACAGTCTTTCCTCCAATATTTCATCCAAACATGACGAATATGTTGTCAATCAGAAAATCTAACATTTGACTGATTTGGCCTCTAGTATATTTATTTTTTATTAAGAGTAATTGATGACGAAATTATTTTCATGGCTTATTACCTGGTATTCATATCGTCTCATTCCGTGGTTCTAAAGTCAATTCGTTAAATTTGCTAGCAAGTATTCTTGTTATATGTCCCGCTGCTACTATGAAAATGCTAATGCTACTTTCAGATTACTTTTAAAAATAAAGTTATTATTGACAAAACAAGACTTTTAATGACATATTGCTATTTCACATTAACTTGTCATTTTATAAAGAGGAAAGTTGAAGGAATTGTTTACCGAATATAAGGTGTAATATGGACGATTTTGGTATAAATGATAGAAAAGTCAAATGTCCTAATACTTTTCCAGAATTGTTAAGATGTTTGAATTCTAATCCATATCATCTTCACACATCTTCTACAGGACCAAGAATATGAATTAACTCCACAGGATTTACTTGCTTCTGTGACCATAACCTTATAGCATTAACCTTATAAAACATAAAAAAGCCGCCAGCGACAAGGCGTTTACTACTATACCACGTTTATGACGGTTAAGATAGACTAATCCTTTTAAAGGACGAGATACATTTTGGCCGTTTGTTTGTTTGTTTGTTTTTTTTTTGTTTTTTTTTGTTTAATGTTTAATATTTCTAAGCAACTTTTATTTGCTTAATGTTTGATTTACGTCCAGGTAGCAATATTTCAGCTACTTTCAGGACAAGAGCAAGTTAACGATCTATAAATCAACAAAAAAGTGATGGACCACAATGGAGAAAACATTGATTGCATCTGGTTGTAAAATTTGTTGGAGATGTTAAAACATTAACATTTAAATTGATAAATTGATATTTGATGCTGTTATTGTTTTTTTATTACGTTTGCGTTTTCCAAAACGTTACTTTTATCTGGAAGATTAAAATACCTTTAAACTACATTACCTGTTATATAAGCCAAAGTTGTATCAGTAGTTGGTTTTGTTGGTTCAGTAGTTTTTGCAGTAACCACTTTAGTTATGGTAGTTTCTTGAGTTGTTGTACTTGGTTTGGGAATGGTTGTTGCCTTAAAAGTTGTTGTTGTTACTGCATCACCTGTTAAAGTTGCCTTCATTGTTGTTGTAGGTACTAAAGAAGTTGTAATTGCTTCAGAAAATGTTGTTGTTGCGTATGCAGTTGTTGGTGGTGCGTCAGTAGTTGTTGTTAATAAAATAGTTGTCGCTTTTTGAGCTTTTGCTGTCGTTTCTTGAGCTATTGTTGTAGTTACTTCAGATGATGTAGTTACTTCTGTAGTTGTAGTTGGTTCAGTAGTTGTAGTTGGTTCAAGTGTTGTTGTAGTTGCTTCAGTAGTTGTTTTACTTGCTTCAGTACTAGTAGTAGTTGCTTCAGTAATAGTAGTAGTTGGTTCAGTAGTTTTAATTATTGCTTCCTCAGTTGATGTTGGTACATAATTTGTAGTTGCTTCACTAGTTGCATCTGCTTCCTCAGTTTTTGATGGTTCAGTAGTTGTGGTAGTATAAGGTGTTATTGCTTACAAAATCTCAACTAGGAGCGCGATAGTTTTGCATAGAGATATTAATCTTTCGTTCATACCACTAATGAAAAATAAACATTAATACGAACAAAAAGTTCACTACCACTAGTTCGAGTAAACGATTTTTCTTTTTGGAAACACTTAAGTTAACTGGTAATCATTTGTAAACCTACTTACCATCCTATGTCTACAATCTGTATTCTAAAAGGAATCGCAATTCAAGTTAAAAGCAAACCATTACCTGCATGATCACTTAGTATTAAAGCCATGATCGTATATATGATTCAAGAAAGATATGGCTGCTTAAAAGAACTTTAAAACTGTATTCTGATTAAAACACAACGTGTATTCCTATGTTCGTATTGATTACCAACTTCAGTTTATAGACCTTGTTGAAAAATCAAATATCACATATGTGTTCGTTTTGGGGTTGTTAACTTTTAATTTTTATGTCTTGGTCGCGACGTGTCAGTACGAAATGAAAGAATTAAACATATTAAAAATATTGAATTAATAACCAACAACCAAATAGATATGATGTAGTAATGCAATGCATCGACCTTAAAGGCTTTTACTTAAAAACAGCAGACACACAGGATATAACATTAAAATGTAATCAATGTAATTATGTATTAGCAAATTGATTTGTCTGAATTATTGCACGTAACAGACACTTTGAGTAACGTTGTGTTTATAATTCAAATGTAAAAAAGAAAAAAATATCTATATTTTATTAAGAGTGTATATGTTCGAAAAATGTAATGAAAAAGATAAAGAACGTATTGCAATAAGTAAAAGGAGAAAGAATGTACCAGCACTAAGCGCTTAACAATACTTGTTTGAATTATTTTGTGTATGCTGATTAAGATTAAGAAGATTCACGGTTGCATGCGTTTCGATGATCATCTGCTAAGCCAGTTGATTGTTATGTTTTTGTGACGTGTGTTTCGATAAGTTTTTATTACTTTCATCCTGTCTTTGAAATAATAATTCCATATACGAAACGCCAGAAAAGATAAATGCGCTTATCTAATATGTTTCTTACCTACATGTAGTAACATATTTCATGTGCCGTTTATAAACATTATAAATTATGTCAGTCTTTCAATATTTTCTGAATCGTAATTATAATGTTTCCTCAGCTTCACCTAGCACCATCTTTACAGACAATATCAATAAATAAGGTCATAACTGTTCTTATCGGTAAACAGATACTGATTGATAAAATAACGGATTTAAGAGTATTTTTTCTGCTAAGAAGTTCGGATGTCATGGCAACGAGTAATTGTCCCTTTAAACATAATATCGAATACAAAAACTTGACACTAAATCATTGTACATTATTTTACTAATAGCACATATATATTTCTAACTTATAATTAGAAAAATTGAAACGATTTTAATCAATATATAATTGGCTTTTTAATTATAAAACAGTTTTTCGTATACGTTTTTTAATCAATTCTTTTCTAGGTTTTTGGATATTCATTTTACAGATAAATAGACAAATATAACTATAAATGCCGTTCGGAAATTTTCATTCAATTTTCAATCGTAAAAGATCCATTATTGTGCTTACATTGAATAGCGTAAAGAAAACAAGTGCGAATGTAAAAAAAATATTTTACGAAATCTATAACAAAAGCATAAGTTAAATGACAATTAAGTCTCAATAATTTTCGGCAGACGAGATAATTTCAACTTCAAAATTATTAATTTTCCTAACTTGTGCAGGAATATTCCAGATCCTCTTTCATTCGTTGTCTATAAAATGTCATCAAAGATACCAAGGCTAATAGAATTTACTACGCCAGACGCGCGTTGCGTCTAATCAAGACTCATCAGTGGCACTCAAACGAAAACCACATTGAAAATCCAAATGATTAAGATGTTGTAGAGCTTTCAGCACCAAAATTCCCAAACGTTTTACCAAACCCGGCTAAGGCTATCTACACCTTGAAAATAGGAAAACCTTAGAATTAAAATAATTTTCGAAATTTGAGAGCAGTAAATTTTGACAATGACTACATCAATGACAGAATCAATGATACTCCTGTCAGCACTGAAGTATGATTACTGGGCTGGTGATACCCTCTGGTACTAACAGTCCAGCAGCAGAGGCATCGACCCAGTGGTTGCAAATAAAATGTCATCAAAAATACTAAGGTTTATAGAATTTACTACGCCAGACACGCGTTTCGTCTAATCAATGGCACTCAAACCAAAACAATATTGAAAATCCAAAATGACTAAGATGTCGTAGAGCTTTCATCACCAAAATTCTATATTTCTTAATGGATCAGGTATGCAAGAGTTTGTATCGAATATACTTATTTTTTCAATTTTGGCGAATGTTTTTTCAAGTGATTGTGATTGATTGTTTAGACGTTTGCTTTACGTCCTGTAAGCAGTTTTTCAATCTATTTTAGAAGGACGAAATAAAGAGCAACAATTTTGAATATCGCTGGAAAACAATAGTGTATGTGTAGGGTTGGTAAATTAAGCCTTTGTAGCGGGTACAACAATCCTACTCTTTTCGACATCTAAAACGGGGGTCTTTATCGTGCTGGGTTACTGGCTATCTTCAAACACGTTACTCGCCGTGGTCGGTGGTCAGGCCGGCCGTATTATGACCTGACAATCTCCGAACGAGAGGGCATCCCTTATCCCCACCTGGGGACGTGCTCTGTTGGTCGAACACTGTGAACCCTCACAGTAGAATCCTATCAAAGTCATTGTGCTGCGATGCTAACTGGATACAGCTATCATTGACTATTAGTAAAAGACAACTAACCCTTTTAACAACACACCAATTACACTAGATTAATGGAAGCGAGAGGTTTGGCTTGCGAATTTAAACCGGGTTAACACATCATTTCTTTTTAAATGTCTGCACCAAGACAGGATCATGTATGTAGTTGCTTAATTTTTCACTTGGTTCTCGAGTATACCGGTTTCTTGAATTGTGATTGGTGGATGGTATTTGTTGACAGTTTTCATGGTTTTTCGGAATTTTTTTATTACCTTCATTCTTAATGTTCTTAGTAACAAGAAACAACCATATTTCAATGATGACCTGATGGATGTACGTCATCACTAACTAGTCTTCATATAAAAACCATTAGTCTAAACATGTTCAAATTAATACTAATTTAAAAAAACACACACACAAAAAAACACAAAAAAAACAAAAACAAAACAAAACGTTAAACTGACTTCCTATTTGAAAGCAAGCAGTCTTTTGTCAAAAACTCGCTTAACATTTTCCGGCCGAAAGGGTACATGGAAAGAAGTAATCATTGAATTTCTGCTGAAATTAAATGTAGGAATGTTTACTGGTGTTAATGGTTGTATTCTTATTAAGAATATAAACCAATTTACTCTGATATGTTTTATTTGTTTCAATGAAAGCATTTAAATCAAATAATTATTTTTTTTTAATTAGGGAAATAAAATGAAGATATTATTGCCAAAATGATCCGCTATGCTTATTATTTTTTGTTCTGACTTGAAACGGGGCCTCTGTGGCCTAGTGGATAAGGTAGTAAGTCATCTACTATTGATTACGTGATATTTCAAAACTGATTGCGGGTTGGATCCTCACTACAAGCAGGGTATACATAACTCCAATCCTAACTGACAAAGAATGCTAGTTTTCATACCGCAGATCTGCTGATTTCTAAGTGCACTCCTGATTCCTCCCACGGTGACCCCACTATATAGCTGAACAATTGCTGAAAGTGGCGTCAAACACCATTCAAACAAACTGATCTGAAACAGAAACAGACACATTCCTTATAATGATCAGTAAAATAAAATTAATTGAGCCAAAGCAATTTTAAGAAAATACAATATGCATGCCTTCTTGAGCAATGTTTAAAGTTAAGATATTCCATAATATATTTTGTTATGCGCATTACGTTTTTATTGAATTACCAATTTTTTCCCGTTTTAATTCTGTTACTAATGTCATATTGGTCTCCAGTTTCTATCTGTTAACTAAACCGCTTTGCAATTCGATACATCAACCACATGTTGAGCAGGACATGCAAACTAGTAGTTAACAATCCAAAAATTTCAACAATGGTATTTAATTTTTCAAGAAAGTCCTATAACTAGTAAAATGCCTACAGGAAAATGTGTGTGTCACTTCTGTACAGTTTATTAGTCTTATATTTTTAATGATTCCTAAAATAACAACATTTACCCCTAGTATGTTAATTGTTTCTTTTTGTTGTGAGGTCCAATACATTAAACTAATGTAAGAAACAATTGCTAGCTCCTTTGTTAAAGGTCGTTTTTACTATTTACTAGTGTGATCTCTTGCTCATCATTACAGTTTTCATTCTAGCAAAATCACATTTTTCCAGATAATGTAGAAATAAACTGATGGTTGTTGCACCAAATTGCAAACCAGATAGTAGATACAAACATTTTAGCTGTTAGCCTACGAATTAAAAATTCTTAATAAAGAACTTTTTTGGTAAAGTCCTGATAACATTCCACGAGTAATAAAAATTTCTGTCACGAGTGAAAGATCACACGGGCTTAGAGTACCTATTTCTTCCGTAAAACAACAACTTGCGCATCGCGATAACTTGCATACTCTCAATTGTATTATATCCGATAACTAATGCTCGAAACAAAAACGTTAAGCAAGACATTGTAATGGTGCCATAAAAACCTTCTCGTGTCAGGCGTTTGATTTGATGATGCAACGATTATGTATATGGAAAAACAATCATGCAGTTATCTTTCTGATAAAATCAAATTAAAATAACCTTTTCATTTCTCCAAGTGCAAAATACCTAATATGCTAGCTCTTGCGTACCTTAATTTACCAGACTTGAGGTTTCCTGCTAATTCTGTGTTTTGTTTAGATTAACTTTCCCCCAAATAATAACTGTACGCCATGACATAAATAAAACGTGGGAAAAATTGTGTTAAATCTACAAAACAAACAAAACTAGAGACTATTTTGCCCCCATAAAATTTGACTGCATCTCTGATGTTTTATAAAGTTTGATTGCTATTCTAATGTGTTTCTGGGTATATATTGCCTACCCAAATTTGGCATAACATGTTGGGGATTTTGATAATATAGCTTTACAACATCTTAATCCTTTTTATTTTTAAATATTGGGGTTTGTTAGTCGAAGCGTGCGTTTAGAGTAGTAACTTTTGTCAACTGCGGTATCTTTTATGACAATTTATTTGTAAGATTGCAGTTTATTTTTTTCTTTTCGTCGACATGTTTTGACAATAGTTTACGCTGATAGACGTTAAATTACATGCAATATAGTAAACAGGAATAAATGCAAACAAATTCTCTAACGTTATTTCACACCAGATAAAGAAATGACTGCAACAAACATTGTGGGAGTTTATAATTTTAAATATAAATTATGTAAAATGCATCACCATGCATCATACATAAACAGCGGGCCTACAGTTAAAACTGTTTGATAAGATCATAACAAGTCAAGTCATTTTAATTGCTTAGTAGGTTCCAAAGAGACCTACGCTTTTTCTTTCCACATATATGCATAATTTGCCATATACATAATTACATATGTAGCAATAATCATGCAGTGCAGTTAAAGTTTGTAATGTAAGTATTTTTAATATTCATTTTTGTGCAGTTATGAAAATAAAAGATCAAGTTACACACTTATCCGTTTCTAACTACATAAGTCGACTTGTATGCCACAACATAAAACAAAGCAATACTAGAATGATAAGTTTGGGCCAGATGTATATGTTTGTGACTCCACTGCAAATAAACTACAAAGAAGATACCAATGTAATACAAAGAAATGTCGCTTTGGTGATCTTTCATCTTCCAATGACTTGGACATGACATTGAGTAATTTGAAGAATGGCTAATGAGCCAGGCACTGCTTTTTAATATATGAAGATTACCAATTTCTGTTTTTTGCAGATTATATGAAGTGACTTGGACTTGGAATCAAATATACTTACTGGAAAAAAGTGACTTTATTTAGCATATCTTCTTTTCTAGGTTTCGCAACACTCGTAGGCAGGCCTTGCATGATAGCGCATCATTCAGTATTAGAATTCGTTTCTTGATTTTCCAATTTAAAACCTGTTATACTACAAACAAAGACAAAACATTATTAACTATTGTTTAATTATTAAATTGGAATATATACACAATCTAGTTCTATAGTGTTGAATAGTTTTAATACTATTCTAATTTTAACATCCACGATATACGGCAAGAATACACATATTGATGTTATACATGAACTGTGAACGTGGCATTACAGTATGATAATAATAGCTTTAGAAAATCTGATAGATAAAAGTAAACCTTTATAAAAGGGGATAACGTAAAAATCAATTAATTATATACTAGCAAGTTCCAAGCTGATATCGCATATGTAGTTGCAACGACATGAAAGCATGTCAATAGAACATCTATTAGAACAAGTTTATATAACAAAGTAATTTAAACAATAAGTTAATCTATTATCAAGACAATGACCAATAATCAGACAACAACAAATGATCGGGAAAAAAACTAAGTGGAGGGACAATTACAAATCGGGATTGAGATATAAACGAAACAAAAATAAAAACCCCAAAACAGAAATCGAGTTATGGATAACATCAACCTAGGTAAAACAAATTCTTGTTTGAGGATCTTAGCAGACAGCAGCAGGAACCAGTCTAAACAATCGGATTTTACAATAGAAGAACCTAGCATAACGCATCAGTTCTCAATGTACACACCATATGGCAAAGCTGCTTGCATGTTGCTATCAAAAAATGGAAGTTGACAAATGGAAGGTTTAAATCATCAAGTCTGTCAAAAAGTTTGTTTTTAGCTTACTCGAGTCTATTGCTAAAAGTAGTTAGAAGTAGGACACCGACCTAAGTGTAGTGGTGACGTTTTTAATTTCAAGCTCGTTAGGACAGATTAAATAAAAAAGTCAGAAAATTTAACATTTTATAGTGACAAGACATCACCTATATTGCGAATGTGAAATACAAGGTCTGGGCAATTTTTTTACGCTTTATTTAACGGGTACTGTTGGACCTCAGCTGCTTAAGAGTGCAAAAACAAGAGTAGAGGAGCACAATTAGTACCCATAGGAATAATGTTAAAACTCGTGTCCTCCAAATATATTGATCATTATGAAATATAGCATTCGACAGATTTTATCTCCAGTGTAGTAATTATCGTAGTTACAATCATTAATGTCGAAGTAAGTTCTGACATGTCTAATTAACAGCTAAAAGCCTGGTTTTAAGCTGCATATGGATGGACGTGTATAGTGTCAAAACATCAAAATTTAATTTAATTCTGTAACATTTGGAAAGAGACCAAGACCTTTAAACTATTACATTTTTTATGCCCCTCCATGAATAGCAAGTGAAATTCGGAGGACTCGTTTTTTACAGCTGTTATAATAGTGGTCATTAGTTTCTATAAAGATTTGGTGGTACACTTAGATGATCCTGCTATAAAACACTATGGATTTCCTGAAGCTATTATCCAATACAAGAAAAGAAGGTCAAAATCTGCATCTTTGATATGAACACATAAGGATGCAAAAATAGATGTGATTTTCAGATTCTTTTCTTTTAAAGCATTGACGATGTGTAAGTAGGATTAACATGTGGACCCATTATTTTATGCATTTATTGAACACTAAATATAATTTTTTTGGAAGATAAAATGTTAGTGGCCTTATCTGCTGACACAACAACATACTTGTAAATGAATAGAAACAAACGTTTTCGCATCATCAAAATGTATGAACACTGTTGATCCTTTTGTAATAATTAATCTTCTTAATCAACTGATATGAATCATTTTCTTCAAGGCTTTTCTCACTCGGATGTTGCAACAATCTCATTGTCCTCTTGTTTAGGTCATTTTCTTCCAAGGTCCTCTATTGAATCCACTTAAATTATGTAGTTGTAATTCACTTTTATGGATTTGGCTGCATAAACTAGAATATTTTACGACAACCATATGTTTGCAACATATAAATAATATATTTGTATATATATTGCAAGGGGTATAGATCGCTAATCATAGAGCAGGCACCGTGTCATAGTGGGTGGGTGTTCTTCTAACTGACTGTAATGAAATCTTCCCATGCAGTAATAGGATTTAGTTACAGATGTATATAAATATATGTCATTAACGATGAAATTTTGAATTCAGTTCACAGTGATTGTGCTGCGATGAGTATTGGATACATTTATTACTGAATAGTGGTATATGATACCCATCGTTTTTCATCAACACACCAACTCATATACCACAGTAATGGAAACGAGAGGTTTTGCATGCCACAAAACCTGGTTTAACCAGCCATTTCTTTTGAAATGCCGTACCAAGTCAAGAACACTGCTGTAGTTGCTACATTTATGGCTGTTGTTAATAAAGTGTGCAGTTTCTATGATTTTGATTTGTGGATTATCTTTTTGACAGTTTCATTGGTGTTCGGTATTTGTTATTACCTTTATTTCAAATGTTTTCAAAATCCGCCGAATCAATAAAAAATACAACAAAGCTCCAGACAATAAATGTTGCTACGCCTGCGTGCGTTTCGTCTATTAAAGACTCATCAGAGGCGCTCCACACTAAAGATTGAAAATGCCAAACTCTATATGAACATGAAGAGCATAGAACAATAAAACCAAAATATGCCGAACTGGAAAGCAAATTATGACTAAGATCAACCTTTGTCTGGGTAGGAAGAACCTAAGGGTTTTGACAATTTTGAAATTTACACCGATAATTTTATAGCTTTGATGTGTTCTACAACACAAGTGTTGATCCATTATAACAATCACTGTTGGACTTCCAAATGTTTGTGATATAGAGCCATTAGTGACTCTTAATTAAACGAAATCCACTACTGACGTAAATAATTCTATTACCTTATTTATCTTGTGTCACCATTGCTATACTGAAAGAGGTAAATCCTGAAGCATTATTCAGATTTGAAAGTAAACCATATTAAAGATTGTATTAATTAAAAATCATTTTGCAGTCCAGAGATTCTCACGTTATGGTTGTATTGTAATACTGTGGCGCATATCAAATTTACGAATACAAATAGTGGTCTTGTATAAGCATTATTTAATCAATACTTTTAAATATTGCAACTCAGGTTTTATATATCGTTTTAGTGACACTTTAATCTTCGTTGGTGGTATTCTGATGAATACTTGAAAAGAAACTTGATAGTGTTTTTTACATATAAACTCTTTGGAAAGGCTTAGCATTATGCATTAAGTAAAATAAAAGACGTCCAAACACAAATTAAACTGAAACCAAAAAAAAAACTATGCACAAATCAGAGTCCAAGAAACTGGCAATTTTGAGAACCATCAACCAACAATATACCAACTAAAAGAATGGTCTTGACTTCTTACATTTATTTCAAATGAAATGGTGGGTTTTACCAGGTTGTATGCAAAATTCTCGCTTTCTTCACTGTACTGTGTGAGTCGGAGTTTTGATGAAAATGGTTGGGTCTCATAAGCCACTGCAGTGTTTTTCACAAAAAGTCATAATTGTGAAATACATCGTAAGTGTTGACATCACAATGGATTTCCCTTTGATCTTCCAACACTTAAATTAAAACCTTCTTGTGTCTACTGTCGGCAGGTGTAAGTCTAAATATTATTTAGATGGATTTATTTCTGTGGTTTTTACGAAATAGTGAGAGTGCCAACCAGTGGGTTTAGGTCATGGTCTCATACATTTTATCATTCATATCAATAATTAGTTAATTGTTCTTTGCCGAGAATGATTTATTCAATGTTTGACGCATGTGATTGTTTGTATTATGCATGTACGTTTCGAGTTTGTTTTTATTTATAGGGTTACTTAGTTGTAGGTTTTGAGTTTTGGTCGTGTGATGTTTCTGCACGTAAGGTTATATTTCGTATTTCAGAACAGAAAAATAGTTGGTCTCTGTTAACCTGGTTTAATTTCTACACATTATGCTTCATGTGATTGTTGTATAGGTTATCGTATGCGTCATTTCAGTTTACATTGAATTAAAACTAATCTGACGAAAAGGATGACGCTAATTTTTATTACTGAGGTTAAAATCCGGTAATTAGTGATCGCAAAGGGTAGTTTCAGCAAAAAGGAGGTAAATGGTAACGAAAAACTGAACGTATAACTGATCATTTCGAACACAGATAAAATGAAAAGGTTAACACAGATATATAATACAACTTAACTGGGTTTCACGTGAAATAAATTCTTAATCTGAAAGTTTGTTGAAACAAGACTTTGATAGTTCCAATATATGAGAAATAAAACAAAGATAATTACAATTAAAGTAGATAAAATTAACACAGTCACCAAAAAAAAAAAAAAAACAAGAAAAAGGAGTTGAAGGTACCTAGGATTATTCAATGGGCACTTAATGAAATAATCGAACCACCCACAACGAAATAACTTTCCTTATCCGACACATACAGAAGATTAGAGCAGCTTTGTGGGGTCGATCCCTGTTAACCGTGAACTGTGTCAAGTAATATATAATTGTTTTCCCTTAAAATTACAGGTGCCATCCCAACTCTTATAGTTAAATTTACTGAATTTTGTCAGTGGTGAATACATAATTATTACGTCTGTTTCCTTTTCTTATTACTATTAAGGCCATTCAATTTCCGAGTGGAAAGCCTTTCTGTTGTTCTCCTGTTTCTTCTTCTTCTTCATCATCTTCATCATCATCATCATCATCATCTTCTTCTTCTTCTTCTTCTTCTTCTTCTTCTTCTTCCTCTTCTTCTTCTTCTTCTTCTTCTTCTTATTATTATTATTATTATTATTATAAAGGCTTTCCACTTTCGAGTGGAAAGCCTTATTGCTATTCTTCTTGTTTTCTTATTTTTTTCCGCCAAATTTTCTTTCCCATTATAAATTTTGTTTCGCGACATGTCGCAAAGACATTTTGTACTATTGTTGTATTATACATTACGCTTTCGCAGTTAACCCTGGCATACCGAACATGTGTTCTTTACCGAGTTATTTCCCCTGTCAAAAATGTTTGTGTGCAGATAAAATTCAAAACCGTAAAAGATGTCGCAATGAAAGTTGTTCCAAAATGGTCATCTCTTGATTGCTACAATTTGTTACATATCACGCAAAGGATTTTGATGAATCCTATATGAGTTATTTCCCCTTTTTTTGCAAGTACATTTGTACCATTATAACTCATGAACCAGAGGTGATAGAGACTTTGACCTTGACTTTGAAAAGTCATAAGGTCAAAGGTCAAGGTCAATTTCTAATTTTTTGACATTGTGTTATGTTCAGATCTCCTCCTTAACCATAATAGATACAGAACTGAAACCTTTATCAAAATGTGGATCATATGAAGGTCTTGAATCGACATTTTTTAAATTGACCTTTAATAAGAGTTATCTCCCTTAGACCAATGAAATCTATTGTGAATTACATTATATCACTGTATCTCAGTTGCTATAACAGATATGTACATGAAACCTCTTATGATTTGTCATCATTGACCTTGACCTTGAAAATGGACGCAATGTCAAAGGTCAAGGTCACGTTTTCGAATTTGACTATTTCTTGTCATCACTATTCCTTTGAAACTGAAAAAGATAGCAATTACTTATATGGATAAAATGTCGGCCTCATAAAGGCTCAACCTTTTCCTATTTGAAGGGAAAGGATCCGACTTCGTCTTATAGGTGTTATCCCTATTACAACTATTGATAATTAGTTTTTCATTAATAGCTTATCAACTATAGATAGTAGAGGCGTGGGGTCTTCACTATAGATCATTATGACCCTTGACATTGAAAACAGACACAGGTAAAAGATCAAGGTCATCTTCTAATTTTGTGTATTTATGATAAATTGTCATATCTTCATAACTTTTATATATATTAACATAGGATCTTCTCTGTTGGCCCTTTTTGACCTTCACCATGGTCAAGGTCACAATATAAGATGTCAATGTCAACTATTTTTGTGGAAATTCTGTTTTATTCGTGTATATAAAATGATAAATACTAATACAGATTTTTGTTTTTAATGCATAAATATGTTAATATCAAAAAGTCAGTGGGCATGGTCATTTATGTTAATTAACGTCCTATTTTATGACCTATTTTATTTCGACAGATATCAGAATGGTTTTTTTTTGTTTGTTAATTTTGAAAAGAAGATTCGATTTCAATATAACTAAGGTCAGGGTCATTTTGCAATAAGTGGAAAGCTTATCATTTGTCAGGTAGAACCAATGAACTTATATTCTATTAATTACATTTTGTATTGGATTAACGATGATATTTACTCTGGTATGTCTTAATTGATGTATGTCTCTTCCATGAAGACATTGAACTCAAACAATTAATTTAATTTACCTGAAAATGCCATAATAAGATTAAATCAATGCTAACAACAACAATGTTTTACTACTTTTTCTGATTTGAAACAGAAACAGCAACTCTGCTCAAAACGATCTGTTTTATATAATATTTTAGCCAAATCAATCAAGGTAATCGATAAATACAATTAGGTCACCTTGTTGTGCAGCATTATAAAGTTATGGTCTTCCATGTCAGTGCCATACGATATTTGTCATACGCATTAGGTTTTTTTTTAATTTGACAATTATTTTGGCTTTTTTTTGTACTGCTTTTGTGAAGGTCTCATGTTTCTAACTGTTTACTTAACCGTACTGAAATAGTATACGTCAGCCAAAGATCGAGCAGGACATGCAAACTAGTACTTAACAATCCAAAAATAAATGAAAATGTTGTTTCAACAATAGAATAATTACAACATTGCACTTAATGTTGTTGTTAGATATATAATTTGTTAATCTCTATGTTTGTTTAATTCAAAAACATAAAAACATTTTAATCTCTAGTATTGAAATTGTTGATCTTTAATGCATGCTATAAGGCCCAATACAATAAACCAAAGAAAGAATCAATCGCCAACTACTATATAAAGGGGCGTACAAAGACTACTTATAGCTCGACGAAAAATTCTTTTAAAGATTAGAAATAATTGTCTAAGCAAAGTCAAAAAAAAAACAAAAAAAACAAAACAAAATGATAAAAAGATTATGCCCGAACTTAAACTTTTAGCTTAAAAGATTCGCATCGGTACGCCAGTTTACTCGAGGAAAACTAACCTGTGAACTTGGTACAATCTAAATTAAAGTGAATGAAAACACAATTAATAAAACTACAACCTCGTCCTTTTAAAACACCAGTTCTTTGTAAGCTTTTATTAGCGGTTCCTAAAGAGAGTGTTTCTTGTCAACGCTGTTCTTCTATTAATATTATCAAACTTTGTATTGTCGAGATATAATATAAATTTGGGGGACTGATCAAAGTGAGCAGGGTATAAACAATTTATATTAAAAAGCAACCTTCCTTTGGCTCAGTCTAACCAAATTTTTAAAATCATATCCGTATTTTAAGGAAAAGGAAGTGGTGATGGTGGATATTATAGTAAGCTTTATACTTAGAGCATTTTCTAATCAAGAAACACGAAAACTAAATTGAAGGTACTGAGGATTATTTATTGAATAATAAACCAAGGACAGAAAAAACTGCAGTTGAACAAAAGCGGTGACAATAAAAAAAGCAGACAGACAACACATAAACCAAACATTAAGTGATAAACCTCACTAAAACCGGAAGTGAGTTACAGTGCTACGGCAAGGTTGTCTCTACGCGTGGCACCCGTCGTATCACAAATGTTGAAGTATGATATTAAGTCATATCCAGGGATAATCTAAATCAAGTAATAGGATGAGAGCGAACAAATCAGGGGTCATTTTGTGACACAGATATCCCGCTATTAAGTCACGATGAAGACCGTCAAACAACTGTGTCAGCCGAAAATTTAGATCTCACATTTTTAAGTGTTTCCTTTATCTTAAAGATATGTACATAGCAAACAAGGAAAAACGAAAACCGAAAGTCAAGGGACATATACATCGTATTTAGCAAATCATATACCAAACACAACAAAAAAATTACAAAAACAGAAAGTGGGTGACCCAAATTTAATAAAAACCATGGATGCTCTAGATGAGTAAGCCTTTAACTAGACAACGATCGAAATTTAGGACTACGAAGACTACAAACAAGTGCAAATGTCCGATCTGATAAGAGAATAGGATTTCCCATGACGATCAATTAAGTCATGGTTATGGCAAAAGAACTTCTGAATGGAAAACATCAGCATAGGCATAACAATCCCTTGTTTTGATAGCTTATTAGTCAGCAATGACCGTACTAGAAAATCGCACTACCGATCGCAAAATCTAGCATAACGTATAAGTTGTGAAATGTACGCAGCATAAGCCGAAGCTGCTGGAATGTTTCTTTTCATCTTGTGGGAAGATAGGTAGATTACATCATAGATATATTGTAGGTGGTGTTGACAAATCAAACCCATCAAAGTTGATTTTAATATGGCTTTAATTTATTGTGGTTAAATGGAAAACAAATGTATTGACAATAAAATTTCGAATAAAATGAGCTACTTCTTATGTTTGCAACTATGTAGCTTATGAGGCATTGCTAAATATGCTTCACATTTGTGAAATGACTCGTAAGAATGTTGTCGTAACATACAGACTGTATGAAAAATAAATCCAAAACAGATATAATTAGTTCAAAATCCTGCCCGTTTTATTTAAAGCTATTAATGTTAAACGGAGAATTTTGAAAATAGACCTGGTTATATACATTGTAAAACAGATGAAGATCTTATTGAATCGTAGTCAAGTGCATGATGTTTCTGGTGCATGTTCAAAACCAGGAATTTTATGTTATCCTATTGGTCCTTTTTCTTGGATTTTCGTTTAATTTGGGTGATTTGATGTATCTGTTAAGTAAATGTATGAATTGTCCGCTTGTGTTTATTCATTTTGAATATGTTTAACTAGTTTTGTAGGTTTTCTGCTGTCCATTTTATTAATGCACATAAGATGTTTATTGTGTGTTCAAACCTCTTTTACGTATTACGTATTAAACGAACTGCAATTATAAAAGCACACCTGCTCTAGATAACAGCTTAAAAAGAAATAACAATTTAATGCCTTTAATAACACCAATATATTAATAATGAACAAGCATGTTCGTTAACACGATAGTTTAAACATGTTAACGATTAAGGCGCGGTTTGTATGTTTTGTAACATAATTCAATCAATATAACTTCAAATGGACGATTACGTGCTAGACCGTCAGTTTAGGCGATCTATGCGATTCACTTAATATTTTGAAGGGGGGCTTGTACATTGGTATAACATAACCACGCCTAATTCAATGCATGGGAATGAAGATTATTATCATAAAACGCACCAAACATCTCATGTTATAGAATAAATTACACATACACACAGATTAAGCGTGATTAATCTATAAAAAGATCAACTGAAAATATCGTATTATGTTACAAATGAAAAAATACAACAGAGTTCCAGGCAATAAATTTTGCTACGCCTGAGGTGCGTTTCGTCTATTCAAGACTCAGAGGCGCTCTACCCAAAAAAAATGCCAAATACTATGAATATGAAGGCATAGCACAATAAAACCAAAATATGCCGAATTGGAAACCAAATTAACACTAAGATCAACCTATACCTGGGGTAGGAAGAACCTTTGATACATTCAAGTATGCTTACCATTATACAGATAATTGCTCTATCGGTATTTAAGAACTATCTTGTGTTTGAATAGTGTTTAAACCCACACTTTCAGCAATTTTCCAGCTATATCACGGTGCTCGTGTTTATTTTAGGAGTACTTGATGCAAACCCTAAACCTTACAGAAAGGAAACTGGGAATCCTTCTTAATCAATGTTGGGAGAAGGACACCCTGCCCCTATTAAACTGTAACCGCAACCTTAATATTGACATGCCCATGATTAACAGTAGACAACTATCTACCTTAACTACTGTGCTAGTGAGTTCTCATCAGGGTTTATATACGAGTATATCAAATACTGGTAGTTCCATTGCTGAGTTAAGATGAAGTGTCCAAATGAGTTCTCGTCAACTGCCGACTGTTATAATAATTCAGCAAGCAACCACAGTACAGCATATCACTAACTTGCAAGGGAGAGAAGGGCATGGGATAATTTTTTACAGAATTTTACTCTTTCTTTTCAACGTAATTCGTGGTACAGAGCATTTTTTATTGCTCTATTTAAAGAAAATATTGGTTCGAAAGGTCACAATAAAAAAATCTCTAATTACAATATGTTTGTTGTTGGCGTAGATGAACAGCATAAAAATAGCCAACACATCAAAAATATATATCTGCACAGAATAAAACAACGACAGCTGACAGTCAAGGGACGATTAAAAATCCCTATTCAGACAAACATATACCAAAGTACAACCCAAAAAACTAAAAAAACAAAACAAAACAGTGACTAACTGGAACCCTCAAAAACCACTCAGGTGTCATAGACCAGTAAGCCGTCCGATATATGCGCAGAAAAACTGTTTAATGCCTGATTCGTAATGCTTGTTTAACTTTAAGTATTCATCCAAATAAAATAAGTTTGTTCTGATTCTTTTTGTTTGGTGCTATACCATTTTATCTATTTAACACTTATTTTCCTGTTTGAATTCAAAGGGAACGGCGAAGCATAAGAAGTGGAATACCCCTTTAGATAGGTCATTATGGATAGAAATAAATGTTTATTAGTTTAATTGTATTGTGAACACGTTGAATAAAACTATTTTCTTTACGACAGTAGACATAGACGCACGACACATTACATTTAAAGATGGAAGCTTTCGACTGTTGAACGTTCTTGCTGTACAAACCTGTACAAACCCCCTGGTACTTACTCACACAAACGTTTGTACAGAATGACCTTCATTTTGTTCATTGAAGACTGACTTATTTTGGCAGTCCCGACAATTTTATTACACACTTATTAACACTTGTTATGTATCATTCTTTTTAGTAAGCCAGCAAGAAGCATTCTTTAGCCTGCGATTGATTCTTGCATGTATCTATGAAGTGATATTGTTGAGGAATATGAGAAATGCAAGCGCATGTTATGTTAATACAATTTTCACTTATTTCATTTTTCAATTTTCATCGACTTGCTTACTCGAAAGTAAAAGCAAAAATTAAACAAAATATGAATATACATGTATTGGCAAATTATCATGCTACAAAAATGGTATTAAAAAGTCGGAGCTGCATGATTTATATGAATTGTGGCCATGTGATCATCAAAGGAAAATTCCTTGAAAGTGAAATTAGATGTAATGCTATTAAAAGTATCACCCTTTAAAATGTTATAGTCAACATTATAAATATTTGTGTTGTTTTACTACTTTCTGTCACAATGGGTACCTCTTTTAAGTTATAATGGTCATCAATGGCTATGTCATAAAAATGTCTTTTCTAATTGTATTTTTTTCTTCCAACATTTTTGTGTGTGTAAATTATCATTATTTATTGTTGTGTGTTGTATTCTCTATCTCTTGTTTTTGAAAGGTTCTACGTATAAAATCCACATGTCTCCAACCCGATTCGAACACGCACATCGGTAATTTGCCAAACATCAATTTTTAAAATGATATTGAGCTGCAGAAACGCTTACTGTGACGAGAAATTCCACAATGAACATGTTTAGTGTGCAAGTAATTTTGTGTTTACTTTTTACAGTTTTTGCCTCTAAAGACCTCGAAGTTAGTAAAGGTAAGATATATTTAAAACTTTTATTAATTTCATATTGCCACGTTGTCGATTTCAAAATACATTTTTTGGTTCTTACCGTTTTGAAATAAAAAATAACATCAGCCAGGCACAAATGGTAAACAAATGAATAAAATCTTTATTATCTCCACAGCTTTAATTCACAGCACGTGTTGTAAAGTTATAAGACAGATGCGAACGATTCCAATTATGCTAAGCCGCGTCCTTGTGCTACTAGCTTTCGATGTATGATAAATTGCTTGGTACAAATAAAAAAAAAACAATTGCCAACAGAGTGAAACTTTACAACCCAAATGTTTGAAGGCATTATAATGAATCTCTTCTCTTTTATTTTAACCGGTTGCTCAAGGGTCAGTTATTGTTTGAACCGGAACAAGGCAGCATTAGTCATATATAGCTGTTGCATAAACTTGTACCTACGCAATGCTTTTCTAAGTGACTAAATCAAGCATTTTTTCTCTAAATTGTTTAATCAACATTAATTGAGTATGCATAAATTGTGATAAAATAAGTTTTTTTTTGGTAAGACCTGGGAAAAGCTAACCAGTCATCGAAAGAGGAAGAGTCAAAGGTTGACGATATAATGAATAACATTCAAGGTAGGTTCAACAAGAATGTCGCCAGCGTTATTATTGATTGAAATTCGGTGGGTATTGATAATTTTAAAGGGGTGTTCACCATCGATTGTTGGTACATTTCCAGCTATATCATCGTTTGCAATTCATAGTGAGAGAGGTATCCAGAGAACACTGTAAATCCAACCTTCAACAGGAATACTTACAACCTCTGTCATTCTTTAACTACATTCATCACTGTAATTTCTACGAATAAAACACACGTCAAAAGATAATATATACGAAATAAAAAATCAACAAATCACACACTGAGAATACTAACCATATTGTTGTTTAACGTTGTAAATAGACATAATTTTATGCATTTATATGTTGTATATGTTGAACGTTGATTTACTTGTTAATAAGGGAAACGTACTAGACATTTTCTTTTCACAAACGTTCATTGAGCGCTCAGACCAGAAATGGTTTAATAATTGTATTGAAATATCTTATTGCTATCTTTGCAAATAGGGATTATTTCTTTCTTTTTAAAGTAGATTAGAAGTGTTGACTTATGACACTGGCATTTTAAAAAGTGGAAGAGCATTGTTTTACAACACATGCGATAAATTAAAACTTATGCCATATAGTACCAAATATTGTCTCTTTATATGCATATAGTTTATCAGTTTGAGATTTATATTCATGAATTTTAATAAGAAGTATTTGAAATTTGTTTACTTGGGGTACTTTAAGTTGAATATAATGAACACAATTGTTAAGTTTTCAAATTTCAGTAAAATGTTCTTCATTACCTTAACGACTTCCCATTTGTGAGAATGAGGAAGTTAATTTAATTTTCATTTAATTGAAATCACAATGTTACATAATTGTTACAAGGACTTTCATTCTTTTATGACTTTCCAAATGTCGCTAGTTTCCACTATTTTTTCCATATCAACATTATTATACATCGTTGGAATTTTTGTGAAACTACTATTTAAAAAATTGGTCCCAAACCTAGAGATATATTTATTGCATCGGCCTAGTGACTTTTTAGTACTTATTAAAAGTACATGTATATATCATAACGATTATACTTGAAGATATTCAGCCATAGATATTTTCCGATAATTAACATTACTATTACTGAAACAAAAACTATAAGCTAAAATCTACGTCTCTGACGTATTACTACGACTTCTCTATTGTCAACTTTCCATTTATTGATAGTTATATTGGGTTCCCAGTACGGCGATTTCATTTTTCTTGCGATCGGTGATTAATAAGCTATCTGAGCCATCATATCATTTTCCTTTATTGTTGCCACGGTCATGACTACGAGGGACACACACATCTCACTAGACCAGACCAGATGAGTACACCCATGGTTTGCACTAGGTACAGGCTACTAATTGTTTGTTTGTGTTGTATTTTGTTTGCGTCAGTTTTATGTCATTTGTGTCTTTTAAACGGATTGTGTCGCTGTCCCATTGCACTTGATACCTCTTGCCAGTTCATTTTCATTACACACACCTGTTTATGTTGATTTGTATTTTTTACTCTTTTAATTTTAATCTCATATGTTATTATATTTAAGGCGCTGAACTTGTCTATGGTTGCATAGATTATATTTTAAAATTGTAGTAGGTAATCAGTGTTCTGACAAGTATATTAAAATAATTGTTTATAAAATGTCTCGAACCAATTAAAATGAATTGTTTTATGGTATAGATTAAAATAATCCTATTTGTTATTTCTGCTGGAAATTCATAAAGGGTTAAAATCAATGGAAGCAGTTTTTTTTTCTTTTTTTTGTATTAGTAACATTACCATGTAATTAGCCTATACATGTACTTTCTACATCAAAATTGGCAATCCTTGATTATGACATATGTGAAATTCTCTATATATTCCATTATGATAATGATTTAGAATTTTAGCATCTTATGAATTACAAATCATTCTAAACAATTCCTTCTATGACATCAACTTAAGGATTGCCCGAAAATATGATTTAATCGTATTGTTTTAGTATATAAATACGGAATGTATAGATATTTATCACAACAAAAACGGTAATGTCAGAAAAGTATTTTTGTACTGAACTGTACCGGCTATTAATCGACTGGTCTAACTGTTAATTTGACTTCACGTAATTTGACATTAATCCAGACTTGACTGACACATTTGAATTAGTCTGAAGAGTTTACAATTAGTCTGAAATAGTTTGACTTTGTACTCGACAAGGTATTGACTAGTTTCATGTTGTCTAAATGAATCTCGACCCAGACTCGATATGTCTCATTTTGTCAGAATCAGTTGCGACCAGTACGAAAAGACTGAATGAGCCTCGACCTGACCTCGACTTATTCTCTACTAGTGGCATAATTTCCAAAATAAAAAACAGTTTTAAAATGGTTTCACCATCAATATGATATATATTTCTAAAATATAAGTTCCGTCCTTAACCCCGTAAAAATCTAGTGGTTTCTTCCTATATATCTTCCTAGATACAAAAATAATGTTGGTTTTGCTTTTTCCACAATAAAATCCTGAATATAAAATAATTTTAAAAAATTCAAGGCAAGTAAAAAGACTTTAAAACTAAAATGCAATATTTTATTTGTTATTTAATCTCAACAAATTTTACCTTCTTTTCATATGCTAAAGCAACACGTTTGTCCCAGATAACAATATGCCCCTACCAGCATTCTGTCAACATTACATCATAGCTTGCATTACATATAAGAACAAACACTAGACCAGAAGCTGATGTGGTCTATTTTTATTAAATTATTAAAATTAAAAATAATTATTAAATTATTACATTTTCAATTTCAATTTAAGTCCAAAAAAAGTTCATAACATTTGTATGTTCCATTATAACCAGAAAAACTTTATTCTCAACATTCTGAAATATTCATCTTTCCGAAAATATCAAATTTATTCTGGAATCATGCTAGGTTTAAATTCTGAAGTAGGCAACATTGAATTGATATGTCAAATATTACTATGTTGACGTACATATTCTTACACCTAAAGCAGATGTTTTTGTTCAACAAATGAAACAAAGTTTTCAATAGACAATGCAAACATAAACAGAAACTGCTGATGATTACTATACTATTGAAACAACGGTTTGTTGTACCTAGATTAATGTTATCTCTTGAGAAGATCTATGGTGGTCATCATAACTTAATTGGTCGTTA
This sequence comes from Limnoperna fortunei, assembly GCA_944474755.1. Taxonomy (NCBI): domain Eukaryota; kingdom Metazoa; phylum Mollusca; class Bivalvia; order Mytilida; family Modiolidae; genus Limnoperna; species Limnoperna fortunei. The sequence continues at coordinate 54,609,619 of OX104115.1, read as the reverse complement.
TGGGAAATCAATCTTTTAAATACGATCGGACATTCTCGCTGAGTCATAGAATGTGTTTACTATTCTTTGATTTGACTTTTTCCTCGGCTTGACAATGAGTAACTCGACGAATGTCTAATAAGAGACTAGCTCCGCTTACTCGTCGGGGCACCTGAGTGCACCCTTGGTTTTTAATGCGTTCGGGTAACTCACTTTCTGTTTTTGTATTTTGGGATTTTGTTTTGCGTTGTATATGCCTGTTTATATTCGGATTCGTAATTGTCCCTTTAATTTCGATTCTTGTTGATCCGTCGTTTTCCTTTGCTATTTACATAAACATAGACAATTTCCCGTGAACAAATTCAAAGGCAAAATAATGTTTTTCATTCATTTTGAAGATGATTTTTTGAAGTTTTTTTGGCGATATTGTGGTTTTTTTTCTGGTTTTTTTTGGTGGGGGTTGCAATTATTTCAAAATTCCTTTATTCGGCATACTGTCAATTTTCAAGTTTCAAAAATCTTTATACTTCTGTATTCTAAGAAATTAAGGACTTGAAAAATGTTTTATGTAAACAGCTGATGAATAGCAAGATTGTTTTCGTATAACTTAGAAACGGTGCAATAAATTAGCTATTAGTTTAAACTTTTTCTGAAGCATCATAGATCCCAAGGAAAGTTAGCAATTTTGAAAACAAAAGTAAAATTTCTATTTTTTGTACACATATAAAAGGAAAGTTGGCAAAATAGCTACAGCAATGAATTGTTCAGAGATAGAGGTTTTTATGGCACATTTTACAATTTATATTAGAATATTTTGTGGAAATATTACACGAATTACAAAGAATAATTAAACTGCCATTTGTTCTGAGAACAAATGAGAAGGTCTTTCCCACTGATCCTCTAAAGTCAGAAAATTTAGGTGATGCTATGGGATTTTGTGTCTTGCTATAGCACAAAATGTCACTTCCAGTCATACAAATGAGTTATTTGAGTAAAGAAAGTGGTCCCGAGCCAAAAAAATAGATGGGTTGTTACTTTCATTCCGTTGCTAGGGACAAAAGGCCACTTCCGGTCATGAAATGACATATTTCAGTAAAGTACATCATTCTGATTCCAAAAATATATGGTTGCTAAAAACTTTTTATAAAGGTCACCTTGTTGCTATGGTATGAACGTCTAGACAAGTGGAGTATTTTTCCTATTTATTGTCTGCTTCTATCTTTTATGGTTTATGAGATATAGTGCTAACAATACCACTGGAGAACTTTGACCTTTGGCTCAAATTGAAGCTCTTTTCCTACTGATCATGTAAAACCTATATGTTTACTATATTATCTCTAACTGTTTTCAAGTTTTAACAAAAAAAAACCGATTAACCGAATCACGTCAAGGGTTGTAACTCGAAAACGGTTCATCGCACAGCTTCGGGCTAAATGTACCAAATGAAGGCCTCGATAAGTGGAGTATTTTTCCATTATTGTCTGCTTCTATCTTTTATGGTTTATGAGATTTAGTGCTAACAAGACCTATGGTGACCTTTGACCGTGACATTTTTAAATGTAATAGATGTCACTTAGGATCAATAGTGGTGGTCCCAAGTCTCTAGGACTTACGATTTTCGAGAAAACATGTTTGACGCGTTGCGACATTTTTCAGGTCAAAAACACGTAAACAGGAAGTTGATTGGAAGAAAAAATTTTGCATGACAAATTATCGCCATAAGACAGCCTACATTTTGTACACTTCAGATTTTGAGTATCTGTTACGGTTTCTGAGTTTATCTGCTAACAAGGTTTTCGGTGTTGGGGCAGATAACTCTGTTACTAAAAATAGATCGGTCTAAAAGCATGAGCAATGTCATCTTCGGATATGACCGATTAATGGTACCAAGTATCGAAATGATATGTCAAGACACTTTTTGGCAAACCTCCGCGGAAAAAGAAAAATAATAAGAATTAAACTGCTATTTGTTCTGAGAACAAATGAGAAGGTCTTTCCCACTGATCCTCTAAAGTCAGAAAATTTAAGTGATGCTATGGTATTTTGTGTCTTGCTATAGCACAAAATGTCACTTCTGGTCATAAAAATGAGTTATTTGAGTAAAGAAAGTGGTCCCGAGCCAAAAAATGGATGGTTGTTAAGGACTTTCATTCCGTTGCTAGGGACAAAATGCCACTTCCGGTCATGAAACTACATATTTCAATAAAGTACATCATTCTGATTCTAAAAATATATGGTTGCTAAGGACATTTTATAAATGTCACCTTGTTGCTATGGTATGACCTTGACCTATGACCTTTGACCTTGGTTCAATCTGAAGCTCTTTTCCTAATGATCATGATAAACCTATATGTTTACTATATTATCTCTAACCATTTTTCAAGTTTTAACCAAAAAACCGATTAACCGAAACGCGTCAAGGGCTGTAACTCCAAAACGGTTCATCGCACAGCTTCGGGCCAAATGTACCAAATGAAGGTCTCGACAAGTGGAGTATTTTTCCTATTATTGTCTGCTTCTATCTTTTATGGTTTATGAGATATAGTACTAACAATACCACTGATGACCTTTGACCTTGACATTTGACCTTTGTCCGTGACATTTTTAAATGTAATATATGTCACTTAGGATCAATGGTGGTGGTCCCAAGTCTATAGAACTTACGGTTTTTGAGAAAAAAAAATTGACGCATTGCGACATTTTTCAGGTCAAAAACACGTAAACAGAAAGTCGATTGGAAAAAAAAATTTGCATGACAAATCATCGCCATAGGTCCAGCGACATTATGTATCCTTCAGATTTTGAGTATCTGTTACGGTTTCTGAGTTTATTTGCTAACAAGGATTTCGGTGTTGGGGCAGATAACTCTGTTACTAAAAATAGAACAGCCTCACAGGGTGAGACAGTTCATCTCCTGGTATGAGCGATTAAAGGTACCAAGTATCAAAATGATATGTCGAAACCCCTTCTGGCAAACCCATTTGGAAATTTGGGGAGAAAAAGAAAAATAATGAAAGGACGTTTGTTCATTTGTTCGGAGAACAAATGAGAAGGTCTTTCCCATTTTGAAACCACTCAATCGAATCATGTACTTCTTGGGATCATATTGTAGGAATTTTAATTCTCTTTCAAATGAACCATATGTTTCATTCATCATCTGTAACGTTTAAAAAGTTATAAACCAAAAACCTTTTTAAAACTATGAATCAAGGGCAATAACTCAAACACGACAAGTTGTACGCTATCGTACCTGAAACATTTTTTGTACATTTCGATGTGACGAACATTTTTCCCTTGTATTGTCTGCTTCAATTTTGTACGGTTTACGTGTTATTCTATAAAAACTGTATACGGTGTCGGCCATTTTGACAATGGCTGCCTGTTAACCTCGAAAACGGTTTGTCGCACAGTTTTTGACACTATATATCAAATGTAGATCTCGATGAGAGGAACATTTTTCTGATATATTGTCTGCTTCAATTTGTTATGGTTTTTTAGTTAAATTGAAAACAAAATGTAGCCGAAACCTGTCAAGGACCATAACCTCGAAAATGGTTTGTCGCACAGTTTTCAACTATTATATCAAATGTAGATCTCAATGAGAGGGACATTTTTCTTATATATTGTCTGCTTCAATTTTTTATGGGTTTTTGAGCTATATTGAAAACAAGATTTAGCCGAAACGTGTCAACGGCCATAACCACGAAAACGGTTTGTCGCACAGTTTTCAACACTATATATCAAATGTAGATCTCGATTAGAGGAACATTTTTTTGATATATTGTCTGCTTCAATTTTTTATGGTTTTTGAGTTATATTGAAAACAAAATGTAGCCGAAACCTGTCAAGGGCCATAACCTCGAAAACGGTTTGTCGCACAGTTTTCAACTATTATATCAAATGTAGATCTCAATGAGAGGAACATTTTTCTGATATATTGTCTGCTTTAATTTTTTACGGTTTTTGAGTTATATTGAACACAATATTTCAATGGCGGCCATTTTGAAAATGGTGGACCGAAAATTTTTTTTGATCCGATATATGAAATTAGGACCCTCATATCTACTTGGAAACCAAGTTTTGTGTAAATCCGACAACTTTGACGTTTTTGACAAATTTCGCGTCAAAAACGCGTAACCAGGAAGTTGATCGGAAAAAATTTTTTGCGTGATTGATCATTGCCAGGAGTCAAGTGACATTTTCCACACCTTAGAATTTTGATATCGGTTACGGTTTAAAAGTTGAATTGAACACAAGGGTAAACAGTGTTTGGGCAGATAACTCCGTTTCTAAAAATAGATTTGTTTCGCAGGGTGACTCAGGTCGAGCCCAGGTAGTGTCGGTTAAGTGTGCCAAGTTTCAAAGCGATACATCAAGACACTTTTTTGACAACTGCGGCAGAAAAAAAATAATAATCATAAGAAATACAGTAAGGTCTTTCCCTTAGAAAGGGGAAAGACCTTAATAATCATAAGAAAGATTAGAAGGTCTTTCCACTGTAGTGGGAAAGACCTTAATAATAATAATAATCATAAGAAAGACAAGAAGGTCTTTCCACTGTAGTGGGAAAGACCTTAATAATAATAATCATAAGAAAGGCAAGAAGGTATTTCCACTGTAGTGGGAAAGACCTTAATTATATTCTATACTAATTGTAGATATATATATATACAAGTTTAGAAGATTATTCAACGATACAAATGACAATGTTTATGTCAAGATTATAGACACAGACTGACCAAAGAATGGCCTAAGTCATTGAGTGTCAATATAAATAAATAACGTCAACAAGTCATCAAATATTAATCTTAAAATTTCTCACTTTAAATGAACTTAAAACTTCTATATATTGCATTTACCATCCGCTACCCGGGCATGAGGTTTCACTTGGCTTTGTTTAAATAATCCAATCAAATGTTATCAAAATTACCAAGGTGACAAATTCATTACTCCATACTTGCGTTTCGTATATTCAAGACTCATCAGTGGCGTTTAACTCTAAATGCTTAATGTATTTTTCATAATAATAATCATAAGAAAGACAAGAAGGTCTTTCCACTGTAGTGGGAAAGACCTTAATAATAATAATCATAAGAAAGGCAAGAAGGTATTTCCACTGTAGTGGGAAAGACCTTAATTATATTCTATACTAATTGTATATATATATATACAAGTTTAGAAGATTATTCAACGATACAAATGACAATGTTTTTGTCAAGATTATAGACACAGACTGACCAAAGAATGGCCTAAGTCATTGAGTGTCAATATAAATAAATAACGTCAACAAGTCATCAAATATTGATCTTAAAATTTCTCACTTTAAATGAACTTAAAACTTCTATATATTGCATTTACCATCCGCTACCCGGGCATGAGGTTTCACTTGGCTTTGTTTAAATAATCCAATCAAATGTTATCAAAATTACCAAGGTGACAAATTCATTACTCCAGACTTGCGTTTCGTATATTCAAGACTCATCAGTGGCGTTTAACTCTAAATGCTTAATGTATTTTTCATTGGGAGATATTAACAAGAGTAGTCGAGACTGCGTCGACACTTATTAAGTTTTTTCAGACCGGTCGAGACTTGGTTGAGTCAGGTGGAAACAAATCCGCTTTTTAGGCTGGTCGAGACTGATGCAGACAAAATGAGACTAGTCAAGACTGCGTCTAGCTCAGGTCATTACTAATTCAGTCTTTTTAGTCTAGTGGAGACTCAATTAGATAATCACGAGAGTAGTCGAGACTTGTCCAGAAAAGCTCAGACTATTTTAGACTTTTCATTCGAGATTTATGCCAAAATCAAGTTAAGTAAAATTAAGATATCTAAGACGAGTAAATCAGTACAATTCAGAACAAAAACTAAACTTTTAAAACTGTTTCTCATTTGTAGTGTATATACAATCGTACAATTTCTAAAAAAATGTACATATTGTTAATTGTAGGCATGTGCATGGAAGATAACCCGGACCAGACGGTAAAACAATTAAGAGAAGTTACTAAAAGGATTATTGATGGTGACTATGACATTTTTTTTATTCTGTTGAAAGAGCATAGGGATTTCGCTGCAATAATCATTACACCTATTACCTACTGGTGGTGTGTGATACCCAACCATTTTCATTCACACACCAACTCACACACTACATTAATGGTAGTGGGGAGGGGGGGGGCAGGTTGGCATGCCATATAACCTTGTTTAACCCCTTCCCATTTCTTTTGAAATGCTTGAACCAATTTAAGACAATTGCTGTAGATGCTGTATTTGAGATTGTTGGTCTCAAGTTTTCCGGTTTCTTGGACTGTGATTTGTGGATTGTCTTTTTGAAAGTTTACTGGGTGTCAGCATTGTGTTATTACCTTCATCAATGATTCTCGGATAATTTGCGCAAAAATATTTATAACTGATAAAATAAAGTTGTGTTAAGTTGTACTGGCATCGAATAGGGACGCTATATTATACATCATTGGCACCATTTCTTATTTCTACTTGCACCAATATACTAAGTGTTAAATAGACCCAAAACCAAAAGTCCAAAACAAATGCCAGCATAAATTAATCTCGTTGTAATACCTATTTTTTATAATATTATACAATGATTTATGATTTGCTTATTGGTCATGCATCTTTATTGCACCTACTGGTCCTTGTCTTGTTTCCTGCATTATTATAAAACTTAAATAAACTTGTTTAAATCTGTTAACCAATTAATTGATCACAATTGATAAAAAGTCGTTTCCAGTTAAGTTAATATGTCGTTTGTACAATTTATTGTAAAATAGATTTTTATTTTTGACTGTTTGGTATACTGTTTAGATTTTGGAGTATACAGAGAAATAGTAGAGACGAACAAGAAACTGCGAACGGAAATAAAATGGGTTATAGATGGTGAGTGACTGTTCGGTACAGGCAAACACAGAGCTGCAAATGTCATTTCCTACAATACAAAATTATGATTTAATAACAAGTTGATTAGTTGCAATTATTTGATTTAAAGCGACGGAAAGATTTCCTTTTGATCATCTTCAACACAATATTAATTTATATTGTGGCTTAACATAATACCATTCATTACGATAAAATACCCGACAAAGTTTATTCGCACTACACATTACAAGCCGTATAATGTATACACTGTTTTCTTTCTATATACAGAATCTAAAGGACACAAAGAAGTTAACAGAATAATAGATCTGCTAAAGAGAGACGTTAGAGGTAATTATATCGAAAGACGATAACTCAACACAAACCACACAATTTAGTTACACATTTTAACCCAGAACTAACAATCTATAAAAAGGGGGAAATAAGTCTTAATTGTAGTATAGTAGTAAATTTTCAACGCCACTTTCAACAATAACTCGTGTATATCGGACAGAAGTTCATAAGTTAACCCTATGTATATAACTATAATATAAAGCCGAGTGCACATTTTCAGAAATGTTAATCTTTCAGTCTCGATTAACTGTGGCTGCTCTGAATGATCTTTATTTATTAATACAAACAACCACACAACCACCGATCAAACTATCAAGCTGACTGATTTCCTGGTTTGTTTTATAATTAATCTTAAAAGGGAAAATAACTAACATTTATCATTCTATCTACAACTTACAACTATTGTTTTTGGTTTATTTTTTATAATAAGTAGTGTGTTTTGTAAATGACCGCATTATTTTCAGAATAATGCTCTCCAACAAAGTTCAGAGATTGCACTGATCTTACAAGGTATAAAAAACCATCAGGAGTTTATTAAATTTTAATGGGTATTTCATTTAAATGGAGTCAAAGACTACTGTGATATGACTACAGATGGTGGTGGATGGACGGTATGTATGCACTAAATGTATTGCTTTGTTTGTTTCAATGGTGTTTAAAACCACTTTGAACAATTTTTCAGTTATATCATGGCATCCAGTTTTTATTGGGGGATGAAGCCGGAGTACCCAGAGAGAACGCTGGAAAATTGGCAATCCTTGTCAATTAAGATTAGAGTCGAGTACACCTGCCCGCAGTGAGAATCGAACCCGCAACCTCAGTGTTGATAGACCACGTGATCAATAGTACACAAACCACAAACCACTCGTGTATCGAGGCCCTTCACTAAATGAAAGTTTGTAAATAGAAACCGCATATTTTTAATTTAATGCGAAGCATCAAATATGCATGTGGCAGAAATATTTGGTTCATTACACCATCTCCTGCACTTCAATTACACCATAATAGTTAGAAAAAAACTGTATTGCAGTCTTCGCAAATTTGTAGTATATGAGGATCATGTTTGAAAATAAGATTTTTAAAATCATACTGATTGAATGTATTTTAGGTCAATAATGTATATGCATATTTAAACAATATCTATTTTGAAAAGGATTTTTTTGGCGCTTCAATTACCCCATTACTATTTCTAGATTATGAAATTTTATTACAGCATCAATGATTGAACTTTCATAAACTGTCAAAGTGAATTAAAAAAAACAAGAGTTACTAAAAAGTATTAAAAATATCAGTTTACCAAACCCATATTTCAGAGAAACTAAAAAACACAAGACGAATTGAACATGCACAAAAATAGTACGAGAATATGTGCACGATACTAAATGTTCTGGAATTATAAAAGTAATCTGACCATAAGTGACAACTGTTGTGTTGCTTGCGATCAACGTCGATCCGAAGACAACCAGTGTGATAACCGTTTGCTGCAAAACATGAGCACAAAACACGACACATACAAAATGCTAGCCATGCATCTTTACTGTATTTGTGTTTTCTGAAAACACCATTTTAAGGTGGTTTTATTTATATTGTGGCGAATCACAAAAAAATTTGTTGTTTAAGGTTATTCAGAAAAGATTTGACGGCTCTGTAAACTTTCATCGGGGATGGAGTGATTACGAACTCGGTTTCGGAAACGTGGACGGAGAATACTGGCTAGGTACGTTAAATTTATATTTAGAAAAATTGTACAACTTTATAGAACCTTTTCTTTTTCGTGAATTTAAAGTAATAAATTGAACTCTTTTGCAGATGATTGCAACCATGTTGTCATCGAATTTATAATATATTTTTCTTTAACTTCGGTCGTCATTCCGACTTTTGAAATTTTTATTTGACTGCTTTTTGATGCGTTTGCTTACACATACTGATTTAACAATTTTAGTATCTTCGCCATTTCTAATGGGAGTTTTGCAGCAAAAGATGCAAAAAAATTAAGTAACAGAGGAGAGGAAAACATTTTCACATTTTTGGAAAACTTGAGTTAACCGTGGTTTGAAACGATTTTAAGATTTATCGGTAATTTGATCTTACTACAAATAAAATTAGTATCTATAATCCGTAATACTAGAAATTATCAGCTGTTGAGCATTTGTCATGCGGAACACAAAGCGGAAGATTTTGTTTAACATTTTGTCCAATGGCACAACATTGACCAAAGCTCCTGAATATTAAGGAAAACTAAACATTACGATAAAAATAATACATCTATGCTGCAATTAATCAGAGCTATTCAGACACTAAGAAGTGTTGTTCTTTGATCAGCAACGGTATGAGATGAATAAAGGGAATATGTACCGATTTTTGTCTCGTAGAAGTCCCAGTTTACTGCCACTACCAGGGCGGGTCTCGTTAACAAACTAATCAACCGTTCCCCGTTCACCAGATTGTACAAATGTCTGTACTCGCGTGTTGCCCTCCATAAATTATCACTAATATCATCAGCATCATTATAATAAATTTGGTATCGTCATATCTCTCATTATCACTCAACACAGTTCCGCCTCTTCTACTGCAAGTCCAAATTTCAGCAAGAAAACAGAGTATACCGTGACTTGTACCAAATCATCACTGCTACGCAATAAACCCGTCCCTGCGGTGTCAGAATCACTTAAAAGGTGGTGCACGTTCGAAAAAGAGACTAATCTCAGTAGACTGCAGTAGTGCTCACTCAACTCTCGAGCTATAGTCTCAAAAACCTATGCATCGGAAAATCGCGGATTCCTTCTACGACGTCATAAGACTTCCTAACTTATATCGAGATATTATGGTATTGCGTATGCATTTCGAAACAATATTAAAAGCTTTTCTTTAACTTCAAGTCATGAATCAAGCAATCGCAATCTGACATAAAAAAAATATCGAACTTTTCTAATCCGTAATGGTAACGATATGTTTTGTGTTTAACTTTATTTCTCTGGACTTTATATTCTTAAACCAGCGCTGTTCCTTACCTACACTATCTTCAATAATCTGCAACAGGTCGGAATTAATCTCCGTGTGTGGTGGTACATTTTTCGACATTCAGCTTACCCCGTAGGCATAAACACATAACATATTACCTACTTTGATGTATTTCAGTTTTTTCATTGCTTTCTAAAGTGTTTTTATCGAGGCAATGTACCCAATCATGACTCGCGTGCATTCTGTTGCATCCCATCGACGTCTGTCATGGCGTCTCTTACTTGCTAGATAACACATTGCTTCTTACAGAAATCGTCATGGTCTTTTGCAGATCTTTCAGGTTGTTTATGCAATCATCGTTAATTAGTAGGTTTTCTAACAAACAAACGCTGGAACCATTTCGCAGAATACTTATTTATCATGATTTATAACAGCAACGAGAAAGCAATTCGTCAAACGTTTGACTTCCGAAAAAACATAAACACAAAAGGGTACGCAACCCAGCGTCTCCACGATTTGTATTGTATTTGATATGCTGTTGTATTGTACGTACTCCATCTTCTAGGAAGTGTAAAGTCTGTTATAGTCAAAATAAATACAACTTTATCGAGTCCCAAGATCAGTTAAGGTTTAATTTGTGGTTGAAGACACTGCATTTGACCTCCTTAAGCGCCACGTTATATAGAGACTCTTATGGTGGAGAGACCCTATCATATGTTTGATTCTCTTCGGTCATGCCCTTACGCTGTTGGCTACAATATGCCAGTCCTCTTCATCCGGCTCAATCCAGTCTTCTATTATTTCAATCCTCATTTATTTTTTGTGGTCAAGCTTCCGTTTAGTTGAAGCTCCACTTTAGTACTTCCCAATACGCAAATTCATTAGTAGTTGAACGCACATATGGCTGTTTATATTTAAAGCAGTGGTTGAAGACACTGCATTTGACCTCCTTAAGCGCCACGTTATATAGAGACTCTTATGGTGGAGAGACCCTATCATATGTTTGATTCTCTTCGGTCATGCCCTTACGCTGTTGGCTACAATATGCCAGTCCTCTTCATCCGGCTCAATCCAGTCTTCTATTATTTCAATCCTCATTTATTTTTTGTGGTCAAGCTTCCGTTTAGTTGAAGCTCCACTTTAGTACTTCCCAATACGCAAATTCATTAGTAGTTGAACGCACATATGGCTGTTTATATTTAAAGCAGTTTAATTCCAAGTCAACATGTAAGCGTCTTACGGGTAAAAGAGATCTGATCATATTGGTCTTCATCAAAATCATATCTTTATATTTGTTAACGTCTCACATTCATCTAATTTAGTAGATCAAATATCGCAAAGATCGGATATCATTTAGTTAGGTAGGGATCAGAAAAATACAAGAAATCCATTTGTTACATCTGTCTAAGATTGCTGCATGGAAAATTCGTCACAATCATTATGACTTATTTATACTTATGAGCTTATTAACGCAGTGCGTTTGTTGTTAATGCTTATGAGTCAGCTTATAGTTGCCAACTTAATTTTTGAAGTTCAGGGGATTCATGATACTATTCATTTACTTGTGAATGTAATGTTACGTTTCAAGGCATCTCTTAGTCATCAATGATTCTAAATGTTGTAATGTTTGGATGATGCTTTTTTCAAGCAATATTATCATTGCAATGGATACCAATTGGGAACATCCATCGTCAACCTGTTTTTGTACTCGACGATCGGTTCCTTTAAGATAGGACAGTGGCATAGACGTCAATTGTACATTCTGCACATGTGATGAGCGACAGATTACCTTCTCGTCATCCACTTTTTAACCACCTTTCATCACCTGTTTGGCTATATTTGAAATGTATTTTTATTATTTTTTTTTATTATATTGTTTTGATGTAAGGTCGCATCCAATATTTATCATAGACAGAAATGTGTAAAACTCCACAGTCTCAAAAGGTCTGTTTTTACTATTTTGTATATTGAAGCAAAAAATGGTTAAAGTGTAACACAGAAAAATCACTAAAATAACCTGTTAACAGATTGTAAACTAGAATAAGATGTAATTTTTTATTTGAAATCTCAATAGGAATATGATAGATCACAATAAAAGTTGTCTTATTGTATTTCTAACTTTGTCATTAATTTATGCACTCAGGAGACGTACCAAGGTAATGTTTTATTCTGGTTTCAAGGCCTTGCATTGTCCATAAAGATAGAAGACATTTTAAATACCAAAAATGTTGTGAAATATGTATACCAGTCAGCTTTAATTTCTTTTTTAATACATAATATCTTTTAGGTAACACTTTTATACATCAGTTGACTTCAAGTGCTTCATATAAGTTAAGAATCGATTTATGGGATACAAATAATGCACACAAGTATACTGAATATACAACCTTTGTTGTCGGAGATTCCGAATCTAAGTACAAACTTACCATCGGTGGATACAATGGGACAGCAGGTAGCTATACAAATAGAGAGCTGTTCCTGAGTTGAAAATGCAATAATGCAACTTTGTGCGATAGTTTAATTTAATTTCCTTTACTTTATCTATAACGCGGATGTGATTCACCAGTTCGCCCCCCCCCCCTTATTAAAAATAATTATGCACTTTTACGAACGTTTTATTAACAAATGCGTCGTTAATTTTGATAAATAATTTTGCTATAATGCATTGCTCTTGACTTTACTTTAGTGCTTCAAGCAGCAAATATAATGGGCACAAGTGCAATAGTAAACATGTTTATTTTTAGTTTTATGACACCTTACTGTCAATTATATATAGTTTTAAATTTATATTTATTTAATATGTGTGTAACTTTAGCAGATTACCAGAAAAACAAAAAACAAAAAAAAAAACAAAAAAAAAAACAAAACAAAACTGGGGACCTAAAATGAGTCAGTTGTCATTGTCAGACATCCCTTCAAATCAGAATAAAAAACAGCATTAGAGTGCAACGTTCATTAGTTTATTCATCTTAGAGTCGTCTAAAATGTTGAAAAAACATTAAATATTTCTTTTGAAATGCCTGTACTAAGACAGGAGCATTTCTGTAGTTGCTATATTTATGGTTGTAGGCTTTCAATTTTGTCGGTTTCTTGGAGTTTAATTTGTTGGTTGGCAATTTTGATTGTCTCCTTGGTGTTCGGTATTTTGTTATCACCTGCTTTTAATGCAATAACATGCAAGCTAGTATTTCCGACTACACTGATTCCTGCCCAAACCATGACCGAACCACCTTCAAAACGGAATTCAGTAACACAGCAGTCCGCATAACGTTCACATGTCATGCACCAAACGCGCCTGTGTCCACTGTGTCCATCATTAAGGTCTACAACAAAGGCTGATTCATCTGTAAAACGAACAAGAGTCAAATGATGCATTTGCCAATGCATACCATTTTGTGCCTACCATAATCGAGCTGTCTTACTGTCAATCTTGGATGAACTGCTGGTCGGAAGGCTCGGAGATAAGCTACATGAAGTCGTGTTTCTGGCTGTCTGCGATGACACATTCAGGCGTGTTGCACTAAGGGATTCGGAACTCAGCCTAACAGCACTGTAAAACTTTTGCCCATGAGATGACGTTCATGTCTGGCCGTGGTTAATCTCTGACGTACGGCAATGTTACCAGTTTGATGAAATAAATTTCATAATCTTGACATGACACTTATGAGACATTTAAGTACAAAGCAAGTTGTTTTATGCTTGACTGGAACAAACCTACAGCTTGTGCATTCTCAACTGCTGTTAAATGACATTAAAATAGTTTAAAATGTAATTAAACATGCTATTTACATAATTTTTTTTAAATTGAAATATTATTTTAAAAGAAAAGAGGGACGCGTCGTTATTAAAGAAATGTTGTATATTGTGTAATTTGGAGAATTGTACACATCTAAATGCCTAAAAAGATGATTCTCATTCCCGAGGAGCAAAGTGGAGCTCTAAAGGAAAATTGGCGACAAACAAAAGACATGCGCAAATCCGCGTTTTATGTCAAAATGGATTTGTGCATGACTATCGAGAATAGTTTACTACTAAGAACTTTTTAATGACACGATATATTGAATTTAACATTTTTAATATGTCATGTATTCAAACATAACAATTTTTTTTCACAAACAAATATCTCAAGATATTGGATCTTAGAATTAAATTTATTGAAAGAACTCCACCAATGTGTTTTTTTACATAAATGTGCATGTCTATGCTATAGGGACAACATCAATTATATTTCAAGCCGTTATTTTATTCATTTAATTCTTTATGTATTTATTAATAACAACGTCATTTGTCTTTTCGGATCAATTATGAACCAACATTTTAACTGATGCTCGAAGCAGAATTGCGGTACAGCTTAACCTTTATTTTGTCAACCTAATAGCTTACATAAATTACTAAAGAAAGAACTATTACTATAAAATAGATGTTAGGAGCAATAAATGCTTTTTCTTGCTTAAACCTGCGCGTAGGTACAATAACTGTCTGTGAATTAGCACGTAGACCCTAACCCTTTAAAATAGGGAAATAATTAGAATGTTCTCAAACAAAACTGCACGTAGATAAAATAACTGTCTGGAAATTTGCACGTTGACACATAATTGGTGCCGGTTTAACTTTATTTTGTAAACCTAATAGCTTACACACATTACTATAGAAACAACTACTACATAACAATAAAAAGCTTAAGGGTAATAACAGATTTGTTCTCGGTCAAAACTGCACTTAGCTAAAATAACTGTGTGTGAATTAGCACGTAAATATAAAAAATCTTTCAAACCGGGAAATAATTAGTATTTAATCAAAACTGCGAGAAGATACAATAACTGTCTGTGATTTTGAACGTAGACAAAATAACCATTTTAAATAGGAAAATAATTAGTTATTTCCTCGAAGTGCAAAAGCGCGCCAAATTTGAAAGGGTTTACGTGCAAAAGCGTGACAAATTTGAAAGGGGTAGTAAGTTATTACTACAAGATTCTTGTTTGTGTTAAGTTCAGCCTTTTTGCGACTTCAGGTAATATCTATCATTATTGAATCTCCTAAAGGTTATTTTTTCTGAGGTCCGCAAGACAGACGAAAATTAACTCTATCGAACGGTAATAATGATGGTTATTACACGAGCAAAATTTTGTGCACTATTGATTGGTCCATAAACTCTTTTGGGGTGATGTTAAATCTCAACTGTACTAAAATTGCATTTTAAATATGTCTACTTTTACCCGTTGCGCAGTTCCGCTGCTTCAGCCTGTCAAGCGAAATATAATATCTGTTCATATTCATTTACGCGTTTGTAACACAAAAATCTTGTCAAAAACACGAACGCGTCTGCTGCTTAGATTTGCTACGATAGACAGACAGGGATTTGACCGTTTTATTCATGTAATGAACAGTTACTGATATTTATAGCTTGATTTCTCAACCCCCTAGCAGCTCGGTTAATATTTCATTTGCAATTTGCAATTTATCGTCATCAAGGACAATTTATATTGCTCTCACAGAAGGCTAAACTTGACGATTTGTTTTAACTGAACTTGTATTATCAATATAAATTTAAGTCTCCAAAAGTGATGAAGAATATCAATACATGTATTTCGTTTTGCTCTTAATATTTCTAAAATTTATTGGTCAGATCAGAAAAAAGCTGTAGCAGCAGCAGCAGCAGAGGTTTCGCATTAAACACGCACAAAGGTTTCAAAAGTTTATTCCCAACAAAGTCAAATATGCACAGGTTGTTGAAGAATCTAAATATTACGCAAGTACAAGTATATAAAACCTGAAAAGATAAAAAGAAAAACATTGTTTAACAAAGCTAGCAAGTACTTGAAAAACATCAAATTATCAAATATGAAATGAAAATAACATGGTTTGTATGATAAATTATGAAAAAGTGATAAAAATTCACCTCTTTGGATCTTTTATAATGCCTCGCAAACTAACGTGTTTATGTTCAACTACTTGACCGGAAATCATAACAAAGACCAATACAGAACAAGCATCGTGGCAGCTACATGGCTCCTCGAAATTAGATCGCTAATTTTCCACCAAAAATTACAAAAAAAACCTTACATAAAAACTTATCAATCCAAAACGTCAAAAAAAAATTAAAATTACAATGGTACTCTAGACCAAAATGTTCACAAAATAACATGTCAAAAAATATTCTAACTGATTTTAACTGATGCTCGAAACATCAGTTGCGGTACATGGTAAAAAATTCGAACATATAATTCTACATGTCGAAAATCACAGTACTATCAGGTGAAACACAGTTTCTGATTAAACAAATTAGCTCCTCGGCTGGGAATCATTCTCGGTCTCGTGTAGCAAGACTAGTTTGTGGAATGGTCTTTCAAATTCCGGCAATTTGAAGTTACGAACATCATTTCGATCCAACTTTGTTGTACCGACAACCAGCTTGACTTTAAGAACTAGACTGCCATCGTCCGTAACAACCTCACACACTCGACCTATTCGCCACATATTCCTCGGAAGATTATCATCCTTGATCAACACAATGTCTCCGACCTGTAAATTGCGCTTTGGTGCGATCCACTTTTGTCGTGTTGAATATTTGACAAGAACTCTTTGCGCCATCGGTTCCAGAATTTATTGGCGATGAACTGAACTCCACCTTTTTCTAGAATAGACATCGTTTCTCATGAATTCTCCTGGTGGAGGTTATACCATTTTCGTGTTCATTGTCGATATGTGGTTCGGTATTAAGGGTTCAAGAGAACGCTGGACGCTCGGGTTTTCTACGGTTAATGGACGGCTATTTACAATAGCTGTAGTTTCGGCCATTAAAGTTCTCAAAGATTCGTCGTCCAACTGGGTTCCAAGTTGTGCCAAGAGTATAGAGAGAATATTTTAAATTGTACGTATCTGTCTTTCCCATATACCGCCCATGTGGCTTGCGGCGGGAACATTCATCTTAAACTGTACCATGTTACAATTCCCATCGATCAAATATTGACGAATCCTATCGTTCAACACTGAAAAGGCGTTTCTGAATTCCGTTTGAGTACCCACGAAATTGATTCCTTGATCGCACCTTATATGCCGCACTGATTTTCGCAAAGAAGCAAACCTTTTTACAGCATTTATAAAAGAGTTGGTATCCAAAGAGTTCGTAGTTTTAAGGTCAAAAGCCCTGGAGGAAAGACAGGTAAACAATACACCATAACGTTTGAGTACTTTCCTAGTTTCTTTAATGTACCAGCAGCCATATTCTCAAAAAATCGTAAATTTACACTTACATGTAAAGATAAGATAGTCGTAACTTTACGTTTAAGTCTACGATTGTCCGTATTCTCGAAAGTAATCGCAGTTTTACAAGAAAAATAGCAGTAGAAAATCTTACGTTTTGCACGTAGCGTTATCAAGCATGCGCAGTTACTTCTTTCACTTTGATGTAAATATCGTCTGCAGCAAAATGGATGTGGGAAACAAAAAGAACAGAAAGCCAAATTTTAGTGATGACGAAATGAATGTACTCGTTGAAAGTGTGGAGGATAATTACAAAATAATAACAGGGAAGTTTTACAAATGACAGAAAAAATAGAGCTTGGGAGAAAATAACAAAAAAATAAGATTCGTACTATACTGTGGTCAGAGTGTAGTTCTCGCCATTACAATGACAGAAGGAATTCTCGCCATGGCCAAGTCTTCATTTGATATATTTCACTATCTTCTATCCAAAACAAATAACGTTTATAACTTTTAAGATGCCGATCTTTCACATAAACTGTGGGGAGAATTACTTGCCGCGATAACTACTCCGTGACTGTCTAGTATTGATTTTGTTTTGTTTTCCACTGTTTATTTAGTTTTTTTTCCATACATCTATGTATTTATATTTATAGCAGTTTAATTAAATCGGCTGGAGGTGAACTTTTTGCATGTTTTTCAATTGGGTAAAATGTATGTTAGTGTTACAGGATAAAAACAATATTCGTTATGTGAGAAAATATAAAGTTTATTTGTACTCCCTACGAAACATGTGACCTGTTTGAAAGGCTCGCACAAATACATTTTATGTTTTCTGACAATGTTGAAATATGGTACATGTATTATCATTAAGGGTAGTTCAGAGTTAAAATTAATTAAACTGATTATAAAATTTTACATAATTGTACCTGAATCTAGCTTTCAACACGCAAAAGGATCTTTCTACTACGTTTCTTGTACGGCAATGTGCGGTATTGTATTTTACTTCTTGGTCTATCCTTGGTTGTAAAAGTGGTGTCATTAGCCATGTCTTTAGTGGGTATCCACTATCCCCTAGTAACCAGCCTCCATTTGTTAGAGTGTGCATTATATTTGCATTATTGGATTGGGAAAGAATGTATGCATCATGTGTTGCTCCTCCATATTTGCATACAATATTAGTGAATCTGTGCATAAAAAAAGATTGCAATTTATCAATTATCCAATAACAAAGTATAAAACATATCTATAAGGTATTCCATATTCCTAACTAAAAGAACACTGAAGGTGCTAAACATATTTAAGGTCTGTTGTTTCCATCCTGGATACTGTTTATTTATGCACAGCATCATATGTTATCACACATTTACTATTCAAATGCTGCACTTTATGTAACGTCAATTCTGATTGGATAATGTAGATAATTCCTTGGCATCAATTACACTATTGCTGCTGTCAGAAGTTGAAACATGATTTGCTGTCATCAATTGGGTGATTTAATAGTCGCAAATATCAGTTTTCTGGCTACGCCTACGTGTCAATAGTAAACTCAATTTGCCACCATCAAATCAAGTAAATGTTCAAATACAATATAGTTGTCTATTAATTAGAATGATATCTCATTGTATTTGTAGCAGTATGTTGATTCTAATTAACAATTATTACACTTGTTATTTTTAATTTGATATAGAAGTCCGTCATATACACAAGGATATTTAATTCATGTGTAATGAAGGTAAGAATATGAAGGTGTCTTGCATGTACAAAATATTTGTTTTTATACACCGATTTTGCCAGAAGAAAAATTATAATTAAATGCCCCTCATGTCTTTAACTTTAAATTACCTCATACTGGCATCAACTAACGCTTGTACATTTAGAGCATGAAATCCTCAAATGCAAACAAACAAATGGTCTTCTTCATTTGTCATTCCCTGAATTGGAATTAAGGTTCCATCTATGGCACCAACAACATTAAGGAAGTTGGCAACCCTGTAAAAATCTTCCTTTATTTTAGATAGACTTGTCGATCTGTAGGAAAAGTAATATTTCGTAGATTTCTGTTGATAGCATCTACTACTGGCATCAAGCACTTCTCATTGTTGCCTGACAGATACCATGCAAGTCACCTAGTTCTGATTGGTAATCCCCTTTTGTAAGGTATCTCAAGGCTGACAGTACATAATAATATAGACACAAACTTATATGCAAACGAAAAAGCAGTAAAATGTATATCATTTAATATTCTATGAATATGATGAAACAGGAAGATTTTGTTTTGATATGTATTATCTCCAAAAATTATTTTTTATTATTACATGCATAGAATTTTGCGCGTTTTTGATTGGTCTAAAACCAACTTTCAGGTTACGTTAAATCGCAACCGCACAAAAGTTGCATGAAAATATGGAAATTTTTGTCCGCTGCAAAGTGGTCAAGGGAATTCCAATATCGCCCGGTATTTCTATAAAAATAGATCGAAAAATACTAATTGTGAGGTAGGAAGATGGTGATGTTACTCATGTATAAAAAAAACTATTACCGACTTTGATATACGGTCGCTATCAGGATTCATCAGCCCTCAAAAATGTATATTCACCTCTCCTAGTAACTCGTTGAATATTAGATTTTCTATGGCTGACAAATCCTAATAGCGACCTTTATCAAAGTCAATAATTGTATAATATTACTACTTTTCCTCTTTCATATTTTTCTTAAGGCTTAAAGCAATGAATTCTACTGTATGGTCCAATTTTAGCAAAAAAAACCCATTGATATTTCCTATTTATCAATTTATGTACTTGTAGTAAAGTTTATATTCCAGTTTAGAAGTCCACCACGATCATTTTTACGCAACTTATTTTTTAACGCAATGTAGGTAGTACTAGTATCTACCAGTGACTGAATGCCATTGTGGTAGTTTTTATTAACACCCGGGGTGTGGTTGGGATTGGGGACCGACCGAGATATCTCTTTAAGTATTAAAATATTTGACCCGGCCGGGCTCTCGGACTCGGAACGTAGCAGACGACGCCAGCTTGGAATCTTTGGGTTTTGTGTTCACATATAATTATTATAAAAAGGTAAGACTAATAAGTTCTTCCATACATTAACCTTGGTATTTTTTATGACATTTTACTGGAAAGAAAACAAGACAGGTGGAATGAAATACGATTACTACATATTGGCAGTAATGACACGAAGAAAAGCGGAAGAAAATCCAAGTCATTTAAATAATTCAGATGGGTTTATCACTCACGTGGATAATTTGAACTAAACTTTCATCTATTTTTGTTTTTGTTTTTTGTTTGTTGTTTTTTATGTTGTTTTTTTTTTTGGTTTGTTTTAGTTTTTATTGTTTTAGCTTTGTGTTTGTTGTTTTTGTTTGTTTGTTTGTTTTCGTAAGGTTTTGTTTTTTTATTTTTTGTTTGTTTGTTTGTTTAGCTCTGTTTTGCTTTTTATTTCTCGACACGGTTTATTTATTTAGTATTCATTTATAAACTAAATAAATAACACATTGAATACGTAAATGTTTAGTATAACAAAAACCTTTCGTGCTAAATTACAGTAAGTATAGTCACGTTTACATTTTCTTTCATGATAATTACACTTTCATACAAAGCTACAAACAATCTTCATTTCCGGATTTAAAAAAAATGAAATCGGTTGTTGTTTCTGTCTTTTAATATTATGCGTCTTTGTACAAGTTATTCCCCTTCTGTCAAAATATTAAACAAACCTGTATGGAAGATGGAACAGATTTTGAACGTTTTGTTGGACTTTCCAATTCCTGGCCAACTAAATCTATGAGGCTAAGAATAGAAGGCCTTGGAAATCTATACCGCGGTACTAGTTGCTCATCAGTGAAAATGTCTAGGGCATTTGTTCTATCGCTAAAAATCCTCTCTCTTCTGAGAGCTCTTCTTCTTTCAACTCCTCTTTGCAAAATTACCAATTCGGCCATACTTTGCGAACGCTCAAGAGCAGAAGTAACTTTACGAGCGATTTTCACGTAACTTACGACTACGAATCTGTGTGAATATTAAAACAGACGTAAACTTACGCTACGTTTAAAATTACGTCTACGATTTTTTGAGAATATGGCTGCAGGGTCCAAAAAGTTCGACTCCGCAATACGTGAAGGGTGGCACATCTTCAAGTCTATCTGAAGGAAGATCCGCCATCTTTTGAGTTTGTGGTTGAGTACGAAGTTTTCGGCATGTGACGCACTTTGACAAAATAGATGAGACGATAAAGCTGCATCCAATTATCCAGAATCCATTAGAACGTATAGTGTTAATGGTAATTCCACGTCCTTGGTGTTGTGCCTTCGCGTGGTAGTGACGAATGATAAGATCTGTAATATGAGAGTGTTTAGGTCGGATTATCGGGTGTACCAAGTTTGAATCAAGATTTGCACGTTGTAAACAACCACCAACGCGAACTATTCCTTCTGAATCCAAGAATGGGTCAAGTCTATACAGTGATGACGTCGTCTTCACAATACTGTTTCGCTCTCTTGCCGATTCCTTGTCACTAAATTATCCATTTGGGACGCACAGATCGCAGTTTCTCTATTTCGTCTTTGAAAGCAATAGTTTGAACGTGTCTTATGATTTCTTTCTCCACTCGTTGTAAGTCATTGACGGTAATCGACATACAAGCAATCTTATGACGTTTTGCAATCAGTTTATCTTTCAGATTGAGGCAAATTGCAATGTAACGTTTGGCTCGAGCCCAACTCGAAAAGTACTTTAGACGTTGAAGAATCGGACTAGTACTGTCATGGGACGTTGCACTTGTAGAAAACGCTTTGACTTTTCAAACTTCTGGGTCATTTAATAAAGTGTCATTATTATCAGAAACGTCCTTTCTGGGTTCAAATTTAGCCTTCCACAAAAACTCAGGTCCTGAAAACCATTTCCACTTCTCTAATTCAATGGGTGACGCTCCGCGAAAAGCGATGTCAGCTGGGTTGTCACTTGAGGTAACGTAGTTCCATTGAGAAGGATCGGTAACTTTTCGAATCTGATGCACTCTATTCGCAACGAAGACGTGAAAGCGCTTAGAGTCATTTGCAATGTACTCGAGAACCACATTACTGTCGGTCCAGAAATAATCAACAACACTCGCATAATCAAGTTCGTTGTGAAGTAGACTGACGATCTTCACTGATGTCAAGGCCGCTGCGAGTTCGAGTCTGGGTATAGTAATGGCTTTAAGAGGAACAACACGAGACTTTCCAAGAACTAGTGAGCAATGAACTTCTTGTTTGGCATTCACGAATCTGACGTGGGAACACTGTCCATAGCCTGTTGAACTCGCGTCCGAAAAATTGTGTAGTTCAGTGGTCTTAACTTCTCCAAAGTTAGCAGGTTTAAGACTTCTGTTATTATTCAAGGATTCAAGATTTAACTAATCCCGTTTCCATTTTTCCCCTTTCATTTCAACATTTTCCGCTAACGGAGTGTCCCATTCTAACTTATCCTTACATATTTCCTGTAGCAATTGCTTCGCGACAAGTATGACTGGTGAGATGACACCTAGAGGATCATAAACTGAGCTTAGCGTGGATAACATGCCACGACGTGTTGCAGGTTTACTATTAAGTGTTATCCTGAAATGAAAAGCGTCAAGTTCAATACATCATTGAAACCCACAGTCTTTGTTGTGAGCAACGTTTCGTACGAAAGGTTCAAATTCAACTCCTTGGCGCAATCCCTATCTGGCATTTGAGATAAGACTTCAATCGAGTTCGACAATAAATTATATAATAATATTCCACTGGTTCAAGACTAATATCTCCGTTTTCATACCATAGAAATTTCAAGTAGTTTCGATGCTCAACATTAACTTTAAATTGATGGAACATCTGTTCTATGTCACAGAAGATTGCAACAGAATCTTTTCGAAATCGACATAAGATCCCAATGAAAGAGTTCGTAAGGTCGGGCGCCTGTAACAGATAATCGTTCAATGAATGTCCCATAAATCTAGCACTGCAGTCAAAAACTACTCGCAATTTCCAGGGTTTTCGAGGGTGGTAGATTCCTTGGTGGAGTATGAACCATTGTTGACCACTATCCTGATTCAATTCGTCTTCTGAAACTCTTTCCGTAAAGCCGTTTCGAATAAGATTACTCATGAATACTTGGTAATGCTCGGCATACATCGTATCTTTACGGAACCCCTCTGACTAGCGATAAATTGTTACTTGGTAAGGTAGGAGGACCATCTTTGAATGGTAAAGGCATTTCATAATGAGAGTCAATAACATGAATTCCTTCTTTCAATGTTGTAAGAAATTTCATGTCGTCATCAGAGGTAGGTTTTGTGTAGTCTGTATGTTCAACAAAGTCTAATTCGAATAATGTTCGCAAATCTGAAGGATCGATGATCTCCTTGACCTTTGACCGCAATGGCACCAGGAAACTGTCATTAGTTACAGATAGATCTTTCGGCACTTCGAACGCCAGGACTCTGTGTGAATATCCGATTGCATCCAACTTATCATCGTCGTTTCTAGTCGAGTCAACACATCCAACGATGCCCCATACTAGGTCGGTATATTGACCGTAAGGACCATCCTTTGCCGCAGGTATAACCTTTCGGAGTAAGCGCACGTGGAAAATTATATCCTATGAGTAATCCTATATCGCAGTTCTGCAAAGGTAACAGCTCGTCGGCAATACCGTGAAAGTGATGTCAATGTCTAGCCATTTCGGGAGTTGGGATATGTGATCTGTTCGCAGGCATAATATCCCGGGTAAACACTGTTGGTAGAGGAATCCACAATGAACTATCATATCCTCGCACAGTAAGTATCTACTATCTGTTTTTCCACAAACATCGTGGATAACGACAATTTAACGTCCGTTCCAGAGACACCTAGTTTATGGTAAGTATCACAGATGATGAATGTCGTGTCTGATTGAGTATCGAGTAACGCATATACCAGTACTTCATCATTCGGGAAATCTGCATGGGAAAAATAGACGGGAACAATCATCGAAATTGTAGCGCTTGGTTCAGTACTACTCATAAAGGTTGTTCCTGACTGGTTGAAGAACGTTCGGGTTTCGTGACTTTTTTATCGACCGTTGAGGCATTCGCAGAGGGATTCGAGTCAGTCGTTCGAGGTTTGCGCAAATCACCGTTTAAAGACTGGAATGACGTTTCTCGCAAATTTCACCTCTTCCGTTGTGTGCATCCTTTTGAGACGTGACTAGATCCTAAACATCCATAACAAAGTTGGTTTTTCCTTGCGAAATCCTTTCTTACCTTAATTGTCTTGGAACGAAAAATTCTACAATCATTGAGTTCGTGGTTAAACCGATCACAAAGGACACACTTAATCTTTCTCCTTTGATTTTGTATCAGTCTTAGGCATGCCCGTTGTGTTATTATCGGAGGTGTCGGTCATGAGAGTGCGACCTTGAAACGTTCGATTGTTGGGTCGTCGTTCATGTCGTCTGTCTGGTGCTATGTTGCGAGATGACTAGGCTTGACGGACTGCAATGACGTAACGGAATCACTTGCGATCTTCGCTTCCTGTGAAATGAACTCAAAAAAATTTCTGAACGGTGAAAATTGTTGGTGTTCTTCCTTGTATTGAACGACAATTCTACTCCAACGAGTGACTAGCTAATCCGGTAGTTTCGTTAACAGCTTTACGTTCTCACGATCGTCATTAAAAATACTTAGAGTTCCAATACTCTCCATTGCAATTTCACACTGTTTGAAAAAGTCAGAAAATCTTAGCAGTGCTTTCGAATCGATGAAATTTTAGGCCACTTTTCAAGCTTATCACGAAAAGCATTAGCAATAACGAACGAGTCACCGTATCTTTGATTTTCGCTTCTGTATACGCATTCTCACTGGGTAGAAGAAATAAATTTTCAATAACATCTCGAACTTGTTCTCCCAAGTACTTTCTCAAATAATGTAACCGCTCGGAGGACGCAATATGCTTCTGATCAATCAAAGTAAAAAAGGCAGCTTTTCAACTTTGATATTTCAGCGGATCTCGGTCAAAAACAGTCGGTTCTGGAGGAGTAAGACGACTTAAATTCATTTGATCGACAAGCGATTTGGCTAGATCTTTGATCGTAGTGGCAGAGGAGTCGTAATTGTCCTTTTACGATACTTTACGACTTGACGATGGCGTTAATGACTGAGTTTTACCTGACGCTGAATTTTCAAACGGATAGCGGTAGTTTACTGTAGCCGGATTCGACGTGTTTTGTAGAGGAAAGTTAGTGGGACGCGATTGTTGTGATATAAACTCGCTAGCTTTTGGATTCATTGGAGCGGACATTGACGTCGATTCTCGGTTTACGGTCGCTTTCATATGCTGATAACTGATACACTGGTGATATTAGTAGTAAAAGACGTCGTACCTTGCGACACAACTTTGTCCATTAAGGCAAATTATCTAGTTCGTGGAATCTCCTGAGAATAATCTATTACACTAGAAATTGTCCTTGCTTCATCCAACTCGGATGCAAGATCTTTTTTTCCATCGATAATGTCTAGCTTCGCCTCCGCGATGTCCAAATCTCTCATAGTCCGAATTTTATACAAGTGTAATTTCGCACTTGCTTCCGCATATAAATACTTGAGCTTCGTTTTGAGTTCTGCCGCCTTAGAGGCCGTTTCAGATCTTATAGAATGACGAGAATGTTGAGAGGATCTCATGGACCCACTTCGTAATGACTTTCCAGTAGTACGTGACATAGTTTCCGATCAACTATCTTCTAGTTCCTTTAAACGTAAAGAAATCCGTTTGAAAATATCTGAATGATCCGATTCAAATGTCTCATACCTTTTATTAAAGTCTTATTCGATATCTCGACCTAAGTCTACATGATCACCTTATTGACATTCATTCTCTATAAATCTTTGCGTATGGATGCTAGTTACATGATCTGAACACTCACCTAGATTGTCCCTATGACTTCTGATCGTTTCACAGTCTTTACTGTCGCTATGTAGGATTTCTGTTTTATTGCAACATGATTTCCAAGCAGACAAAGCCCTTGTACAGTTTTTATCTAGGGTATCAAGTTGCCACCAAAGCCCTTTACTTGATGGCTTTCGATCACAAGAACTCCTACGAGGAGCACTTTCAGGTGAATCAACATCAGACATTTTGCTCAATACAGTCATGAAACAAATTTTTCAGTTTAAGCAAACATCATGACATTATACCAAAGTACATGAAGTAACCAATGAAGAATTTACAAAATGCAAAATCAATATACCTCAATCAACATAGGATAAGCCCAAGATATAAAATGCATGAAATATAAAAAATGAATGGCATAAAGACATATCAAAGAATAAAGTTCAATTAGCAATAATAAAATATCAACAAGTAAAGATTAATGTCAAATTATTCAACAATGTGGTCAAAACTGGCTATCTGTAAACTGTAATCTGGGAACCATTCGTCAATGCTGTACTGAAGTGTATCCACTATGATCAACAAAGTTCATGAGTACGTAATAATAATGTTCCTTGAATCACATTGTTTTTCTCCAACTATCTGTAACACGGTCTTCTTTGCATGTAACGACTGTGCCGTACTGTATTTATACACACTTCGAGCGTGACAGTGTTTATACATGTGGTTCGTCTGCATTAATTCGTGTGTAATGAGTTGTCAATTATGAAAGTTTAAAAATAGAAAATCACTTACGATTATACGAAATTATATTCCAGATAACTTAAATACCCAAAGTTAATGAAATACACACTAACACAGTCAATAATATATCGCATATGTCCCTTTCCGTTGAATGTAAACAAGTGTCAGCACACAAATGTTCTCAGAGGTTTTATTGTAGCAGCAGGAGAGTTTTCGCATTAAACACGCACAAAGGGTTCAATAGTTTATTCCCAACAAAGTCAGGTACAATGCACAGGTTGTTGAAGAATCTAAACATTACCGTAATGTCAGCTAACAATAAGGGTCGACAACTGTTGTACTTCCGGTGTGTGATTTTCTCGTGGGAATTGAGCCATCATTGTGTAAAATTAATAAAATATTATATTCTGAAATATTAGTGGATAGGGAATAGGTAAAACATATTGCACAAATATTGACATGGAATGCAAATGACAACACGAACAATTTTATATATACAAAAATTGTAGCATGCAAAAATAAAAATAATATCGTTAGGTCTTAAACTACCCTTTAATTAAAAATTCTTATTTTAAGTGTTTTCATGTAAAGAAATCGTCAGATATATAGATAAGTTAATATCCTACCAACCAATTTTTAGCCTAATTTATTGAACCGCTCAACGACGGCAGATTTTTATTCATTTTTATGATATTGTTGTATTTGGAGTTACCTCCATTCCACTATAGTCCATTCAAGCCCTAGTGCATACATTATTGTATTAATTTGTTGAATTCATTCTATAGAAATAAACTAAGTATAAACAGAAAATAATAAAATGATGTGTAATATATTTTTCTTATTAAAATAAGACATTTTAATTGTAACAAACAGAAGAAAAGGAGGAAAAAAAAGGGGAGCTCTAATAATAATAAATGTTTTCCTCATTATTCTTCCATATAAGCAAGTTGTTTTAAATAATGTTTTAAGCAAGCTGATTTTGCAAATCTAGAACTATTATTGCACAGAAGCATTCTCTTTTATAAAAGTTGTTCAATAAAGACCACCATCTGTTCCTAGTACATCATGTTAATGAAGTAATGATTAATCAACATACATATTAGTGGTTTAATGTAAATTACTAGCATCCATGTTTATAAGTAATACATATGAGCACATTGGAATGATAGAGATACAAACCTTACTTAAGTCATTTTTGCCTAGTTTCAATCTGTTCCCTTCAGTTTGTGTTCTTAGCTATAAATAAAAACTAAATCCTACCAAAATGAATTTTGGATTTACAATGATCATTATTGAGCTGTGTTCACCATAATTACTGCATGTACTTCGGTCAACGGTAACTGATTAACAATAATTACAGTCTCACACTTTACCTTTGCACTTTAATGTGATTTATAACCAAAATTAAACATTGATTTTTGTAAAATTAATAAATAAATAAAGCATGGCACCGATGTTAAGGGTAGATAATTTTATTATTAATTTATTACATTAACAAAGTGAATGGACAGTCAAATTTAATAAAGTCTTGATATATCAACATATTTACATGTACACTATTTCAAGTTTTGTTAAAAATGCTTTCCATGCAGTTTTCTTGAAAGTCATCTTAATTGTAGATATTGAGTTTTAGAGTATACACAGATTTAGAAGAGTTATAGAATACACAGATTGAAACGATACAGAAAAACTTGTTAGATGTAAGCTTTATTACATTTATCAGTTGCTTGGTTTTTCCAGATATGTATGATTCAAATAGGTTTATTTACAGTTTTTATAGTGTGTTGGAAATTCAAGATATACAATCTCTTTTATATTATTTGAAAATTTTTCTTTATGCATACTTTTACAAATATATTGGCAAAGAAAAAAGGCAAGGGGGAAGTTGTATAGTATGAAGAAATACAAATGTTATAAACCTTGTTATTTGTGACCATAGTGGCACAGATATTTGTCACCATAGTTCCACGTCTCAACAGTTGCTTACATTCCATATCACAACTCGACGCTGCGCGTTTCGAAGTGATACGAATGTACACAACTGTCTCGACGTGATACAGGTAGTTGTACCTACACATAATGTATGTAATCTGTATTTATCAGTCTCTTTACCCAATTTTCTAGTAGAAAATTGCAAATGGCATCAATAACTTTAAGAACAATTACTTTGACACCTAAAGACAATGAAATTTTAAAAATACATGTTCCTGAATTTTTATAAAATAGTCCCAAAGCTTCCATTTTGTTCAAATGCACGTCAGGCAATAATGCATAGATATAGTTTGGGGGAATATGCAATTGTTACATTAATTGTATATTTGTGTATTAAATCAAAAAACAAAGAGACAGCGACAGACAATAATGAGCTTACAAGGCATTATTAGGCAACATCGAATTGATGAAAAGCTAAAAAAAAGTCATATGTTATGCACAAAAAAACACAGTGCAATCTGACGTCTAGAAAAATATCTGAACTAGAAAGAGAATTGGACGATTTAAAATCTTAAATTGATGAAAATAACAATAATACTGATGACACAATATTTGAAAGTAGATGTCAAAATCTGAAAAATTAGCGATTGATATAACCTGTGTGATACAAAACCTTGTATCATCTATATATGTGATACAAGATGTACTTTTGTCAGAACTACTTCTTGACGTCACAATGAATGATATAATCAATGATTCGTTGAATTACTCTCATTCTATGAATGAAATATGACGTCATAATACATGTGACGTTAGGGACTCTATTTTATAAACAAATGGTTCGTTGAATGTTAAATTTAAATATTAGTTTTTTTCCCTTTTAATACTTTCTAATTTTAGATAAACGTGTTACATACATTTAAGTGTAGGTACAAGTACCTGTATCACGTCTCAACAGTTGCTTACATTCCGCATCACAACTCGACGCTGCGCGTTTCGAAGTGATACGAATGTACACAACTGTCTCGACGTGATACAGGTAGTTGTACCTACACATAATGTATGTAATCTGTATTTATCAGTCTCTTTACCCAATTTTCTAGTAGAAAATTGCAAATGGCATCAATAACTTTAAGAACAATTACTTTGACATCAAAAGACAATGAAATTTTAAAAATACATGTTCCTGAATTTTTATAAAATAGTCCCAAAGCTTCCATTTTGCTCAAATGCACGTCAGGCAATAATGCATATAGTTTGGGGGAATATGCAATTGTTACATTAATTGTATATTTGTGTATTAAATCAAAAAACAAAGAGACAGCGACAGACAATAATGAGCTTACAAGGCATTATATGTCAAATTATTCAACAATGTGGTCAAAACTGGTTATCTGTAAACTGTAATCTGGGAACCATTCGTCAATGCTGTACTGAAGTGTATCCACTATGATCAACAAAGTTCATGAGTACGTAATAATAATGTTCCTTGAATCACATTGTTTTTCTCCAACTATCTGTAACACGGTCTTCTTTGTATGTAACGAATGTACTGTATTTATACACACTTCGAGCGTGACAGTGTTTATACATGTGGTTCGTCTGCATTAATTCGTGTGTAATGAGTTGTCAATTATGAAAGTTTAAAAATAGAAAATCACTTACGATTATACGAAATTATATTCCAGATAACTTAAATATCCAAAGTTAATGAAATACACACTAACACAGTCAATATATCGCATATGTCCCTTTCCGTTGAATGTAAACAAGTGTCAGCACACAAATGTTCTCAGAGGTTTTATTGTAGCAGCAGCAGAGTTTTCGGATTAAACACGCACAAAGGGTTCAAAAGTTTATTCCCAACAAAGTCAAGTACAATTTACAGGTTGTTGAAGAATCTAAACATTACCGTAATGTCAGCTAACAATAAGGGTCGACAACTGTTGTACTTCCGGTGTGTGATTTTCTCGTGGGAATTGAGCCATCATTGTGTAAAATTAATAAAATATTCTATTCTGAAATATTAGTGGATAGGGAATAGATAAAACATATTGCACAAATATTGACATGGAATGCAAATGACAACACGAACAATTTTATATATACAAAAATTGTAGCATTCAAAAATAAAAATAATATCGTTAGGTCTTAAACTACCCTTTAATTAAAAATTCTTATTTTGAGTGTTTTCATGTAAAGAAATCGTCAGATATATAGACAAGTTAATATCCTACCAATTTTTAGCCTAATTTATTGAACCGCTCAACGCCGGCAGATTTTTATTCATTTTTATGATATTGTTGCATTTGGAGTTACCTCCATTCCACTATAGTCAATTCCAGCCCTAGTGCATACATTATTGTATTAATTTGTTAAATTCATTCTATAGAAATAAACTAAGTATAAACAGAAAATAATAAAATGATGTGTAATATATTTTTCTTATTAAAATAAGACATTTTAATTGTAACAAACAGAAGAATGGGAGGAAAAAAGGGGGGCTCTAATAATAATAAATGTTTTCCTCATCAATCTTCCATATAAGCAAGTTGTTTTAAATAATGTTTTAAGCAAGCTGATTTTGCAAATCTAGAACTATTATTGCACAGAAGCATTCTCTTTTATAAAAGTTGTTCAATAAAGACCACCATCTGTTCCTAGTACATCATGTTAATGAAGTAATGATTAATCAACATACATATTAGTGGTTTAATGTAAATTACTAGCATCCATGTTTATAAGTAATACATATGAGCACATTGGAATGATAGAGATACAAACCTTACTTAAGTCATTTTTGCCTAGTTTCAATCTGTTCCCTTCAGTTTGTGTTCTTAGCAATAAATAAAAACTAAATCCTACCAAAATGAATTTTGAATTTACACTGATCGTTATTGAGCTGTGTTCTCCATAATTAAGGTCTTTCCCCCTTTCCAAGGGAAAGACCTTCTTGTCTTTCTTATGATTATTATTATTATTATTATTTTTCTTCTTCCGCGGAGGTTTGCCAAAAAGTGTCTGGACGTATCATTTCGATACTTGGTAACATCAATCGGTCATATCCGGAGATGACATGGCTCATGCTTTTAGACCGATCTATTTTTAGTAACAGAGTTATCTGCCCCAACACGAAAACCCTTGTTAGCAGATAAACTCAGAAACCGTAACCGATTCTTAAAATCTGAAGTATACAAAATGTCGCTGGTCCTATGGCGATGATTTGTCATGCAAATTTTTTTTTCCAATCGACTTCCTGTTTACGCGTTTTTGACCTGAAAAATGTCGCAACGCGTCAAAATTTTTTTCTCAAAAACCGTAAGTCCTAGAGACTTGGGACCACCACCATTGATCCTAAGTGACATATGTTACATTTAAAAATGTCAAGGTCAAAGGTCAAAAGTCAAGGTCAAAGGTCACCATAGGTCTTGTTAGCACTATATCTCGCAAACTATAAAAGATAGAAGCAGACAATAAATGGGAAAAATACTCCACTTATTGAGACCTTCATTTGGTACATTTGACCGAAAGCTGTGCGATGGACCATTTTTGAGTTACTGCCCTTGACGCGTTTTGGTTAATCGGTTTTTTGGTTAAAACTTGAAAACGGTTAGAGATAATATAGTAAACATATAGGTTAAACATGATCAGTGGGCAAAGAGCTTCAATTTGAGCCAAAGATCAAAGGTCATAGGTCAAGGTCATACCCTAGCAACAAGGTGACCGTTATAAAAAGTCCTTAGCAACTATATATTTTTACAATCAGAATGATGTTCTTTACTGAAATATGTAATTTCATGACCAGAAGTGGCCTTTTGTCCCTAGCAACCGAATGAAAGTCCTTAACAACCATATATTTTTTGGCTCGGGACCACTTTCTTTACTCAGATAATTCATTTTTATGACTGGAAGTGACATTTTGTGCTTTAGCAAGACACAAAATCCCATAGCATCACCTAACTTTTCTTACTTAAGAGGAACAGTGGGAAAGACCTTCTCATTTGTTCTCAGAACAAATGGCATTTTATTACTACATGTACTTCGGTCAAGGGTAACTGATTAACAATAATTACAGTCTCACACTTTACCTTTGTACTTTAATGTGATTTATAACCAAAATTAAACATTGATTTTTGTAAAATTAATAAATAAATAAAGCATGGCACCGATATTAAGGGTAGATAATTTTATAATTAATTTATCACATTAACAAAGTGAATGGACAGCCAAATTTAATAAGTCTTGATATATCAACATATTTACATGTACACTATTTCAAGTTTTGTTAAAAATGCTTTCCATGCAGTTTTCTTGAAAGTCATCTTAATTGTAGATATTGAGTTTTAGAGTATACACAGATTTAGAGGAGTTATAGAATACACAGATTGAAACGATACAGAAAAACTTGTTAGATGTAAGCTTTATTACATTTATCAGTTGCTTGGTTTTTCCAGATATGTATGATTCAAATAGGTTTATTTACAGTTTTATAGTGTGTTGGAAATTCAAGATATACAATCTCTTTTATATTATTTGAAAATTTTTCTTTATGCATACTTACAAATATATTGGCAAAGAAAAAAGGCAAGGGGGAAGTTGTATAGTATGAAGAAATACAAATGTTATAAACCTTGTTATTTGTGACCATAGTGGCACAGATATTTGTCACCATAGTTCCACGTCTCAACAGTTGCTTACATTCCATATCACAACTCGACGCTGCGCGTTTCGAAGTGATACGAATGTACACAACTGTCTCGACGTGATACAGGTAGTTGTACCTACACATATTGTATGTAATCTGTATTTATCAGTCTCTTTACCCAATTTTCTAGTAGAAAATTGCAAATGGCGTCAATAACTTTAAGAACAATTACTTTGACATCTAAAGACAATGAAATTTAAAAAAAATACATGTTCCTGAATTTTTATAAAATAGTCCCAAAGCTTCCATTTTGTTCAAATGCACGTCAGGCAATAATGCAAAGATATAGTTTGGGGGAATATGCAATTGTTACATTAATTGTATATTTGTGCATTAAATCAAAAAACAAAGAGACAGCGACAGACAATAATGAGCTTACAAGGCATTATTAGGCAACATCGAATTGATGAAAAGCTAAAAAAAGTCATATGTTATGCACAAAAAAACACAGTGCAATCTGACGTCTCGAAAAATATCTGAACTAGAAAGAGAATTGGACGATTTAAAATATCAAATTGATGAAAATAACAATAATACTGATGACACGATATTTGAAAGAAGATGTCAAAATCTGAAAAATAAGCGATTGATATAACCTGTGTGATACAAAACCTTGTATCATCTATATATGTGATACAAGATGTACTTTTGTCAGAACTACTTCTTGACGTCACAATGAATGGTATAATCAATGATTCATTGAATTACTCTCATTCTATGAATGAAATATGACGTCATAATACATGTGACGTTAGGGACTCTATTTTATAAACAAATGGTTCGTTGAATGATAAATTTAAATTTTAAATATTAGTTTTTTTTCCTTTTAATACTTTCTAATTTTAGATAAACGTGTTACATATTTAATTGTAGGTACAAGTACCTTTATCACGTCTCAACAGTTGCTTACATTCCGCATCACAACTCGACGCTGCGCGTTTCGAAGTGATACGAATGTACACAACTGTCTCGACGTGATACAGGTAGTTGTACCTACACATATTGTATGTAATCTGTATTTATCAGTCTCTTTACCCAATTTTCTAGTAGAAATTTGCAAATGGCATCAATAATTTTAAGAACAATTACTTTGACATCAAAAGACAATGAAATTTTAAAAATACATGTTCCTGAATTTTTATAAAATAGTCCCAAAGCTTCCATTTTGTTCAAATGCACGTCAGGCAATAATGCATAGGTATAGTTTGGGGGAATATGCAATTGTTACATTAATTGTATATTTGTGCATTAAATGAAAAAACAAAGAGACAACGACAGACAATAATGAGCTTACAAGGCATTATTAGGCAACATCGAATTGATGAAAAGCTAAAAAAAGTCATATGTTATGCACATAAAAACACAGTGCAATCTGACGTCTAGAAAAATATCTGAACTAGAAAGAGAATTGGACGATTTAAAATCTCAAATTGATGAAAATAACAATAATACTGATGACACAATATTTGAAAGTAGATGTAACACTAAGGGTAGACCCTACAGTTCAAAACTATGATCAGTTTATTATATGATGCATAGTAGGCAAATTGGAGTTAACCATATTGTCCCTATTATAAAGGCTTTTTTATCTTTAATGGATGTTGAAGTTGAAGAACTTCTAAGTTTAAGCACAACTGTGAATCTTTCAAATGAAATTTGGTGCACAGCTGGGCATCACATTTGCGAAGAATTAAAATCCAGCTCTAATCTGACTATTTATGAAATTGAGAAATCTCTTAACGTGCCTTCAGAAAAAAATACAACTGAATCTATTACCCACTGTCTTCTCAGATTTGTTTCCAAATTGTTTTTCAAAGATGAATCAGGTGATCCGCTATTATGTTCAGTTTACCTAACGTCGATAGGATTTCAATCTGTACCCATAAAAAAATTCTAAGTCGTTTTAATACTTTGTTTTATAATCCTGCAGGAACTTATTTTTTATCTAGCCATTGAAAGGCTTATTTGTTAAACTCCAAAAATAATTTAAATTTTTCCAGAATTTTATATTTACACACATTCAGGATGAAAATATACTAGCTATCTGTAGGTCACTTGGAATTATATGCACTGTTTTAACCGAACCATATTGGGAAGCTGCCAGTGATGATTCAAAATCCGCCATTGACATGGGAAAATTTACCGTCGATATATTTTTATTTTGAATACTTGTATTGAAAATCCTAAACTTTTACTATGTAATAATATAAAGCTATTTGTTGGACCTTCTAAACTGTTGGACAATGTTCGACAATGTTTATTCATGTCTAAGACTTTCGATAACGAAACTGAGGTTTGTTTAAAAAAAAATTGTATCGTTTTAAAGAAAAAGGCTGAGCATTTGTTTAAAGATTTCTTGGGGATGGGGGTGGCAATTATTATGAACCATCAGAATCATTAATATCCGATAGTAAAACTTGTCCATCCAATAATATTACGATTGAGAGACTTATGGCCATGCTCGACAGCAACTTAAAGAAGGCACCTAATATGGAAAGTATGATAATGTTTAAAAATAATAACACGGAGGAATAGTTGAGAAATAAAAGTGAAATAGATCGACAAAACATTGTATCAGAGTCATTAAAACTAAAGAAAGAAAGAAATAGTAAGAACAATCAACGTATTAATAAACTTTTCACTGATAGAATACAAATTATTGAGGAGAGAGAAAAAAAGCAGAAAGACAAGACACAAAATTTATTTAATAAAAAAGGAATGTTCAGTCTGAAGAAGAAATTGATAATGAACTTGATAAAGTATCTAATAAAAAAGGAAAAGCTTCAAGTTTTAAAGGACCGTGAAACCTTTAATTTTTCACCGGAGGATAAACATCTTTTAATGTTTAGTAACAAAGGAAAACAACACGGCATAGACAAACTGAAATCAAATGTGTTTAAGTTGATTGCAAAACATAAAGCTTCTCAGCTAATCTCTGTTATTGACCAACCAGAGACACTAGTAAGCAAGTTAGTCATTCATGCATGGACGGATGACAATAGTTCGGATACTAAATGGAAAGGGAGAATATTGGAATTTGCAGATAGCATTTTTAAGGTTAATACTCCTGAACAGTTCATAACAGCTCTAACTCCAGCATTTTTTTAAACTGTATGATATTGCAAAACCTCACAAGTCTGGGTTTCAATGCATGCTTGAACTATTATATGAAACATCTTGACCAAACATTATGATCTTAGTACTAGCTTTAATGTAAAACTTCACATAAATCCAAAATTTTCCTTTGGATACAATTTATATATTTATAGATGCATTATTTTTAAATATCTTTCATTCTGTATTAATCAAAGCATATATGCTTGATTTTTTCAGATTAGAAACACACTGAGATACATGTTTAAGAAGAAACAGACTTTAAATAAGTCAGATTTGACTTATTTCCCTTTAAATGTTCGTCAGAAATAGTTCAAGAAATACATTTTAGTTATCTCTCTTTTTAATTTGCATGCATTAATTTTTAAGTAATTGGATAAATTATTATTCATGATATTGTGCCAGCCAATAAAAAACAAGCTTACAAATATCATGATGAGTCACATGACTTTTTTTATTGGTCAGATTTTAAATCAAAATCTTTAGTTGATGTGCCTACATTACGCAAGAAGTACAAGTACGTAAAACCTGAAAAGATAAAAAAAAATTGTTTAACAAATCTAGCAAGTACTTGAAAAACATCAAACTATCAAATATAAAATGAAAATAACATGGTTTTTATGATAAAAAATGATTAAAATTTACCTCTTTGGGCCATTTATAATGCCTCGAAAACTAACGTGTTTATGTTCAACTACTTGACCGGAAATCATAAGAAAGAACAATACAGTACAAGAATCGTGGCAGCTATAAAAGCGGGGATAGATTAGCAGTAGTAAAATGAAGAGAAATACAACACCAGGCAAAAGAACATTCGTGCGGTGTGATACAATTTATGCAAACAATATAGCATTTTTTTCAGCATCACGAAGGCTTTTACAAAACTCTCTTATCCTTTTTGTTTTCTACGTTTGCTGTAGTTATGTTACAGTTTGATAGTTTTTGTATATAACTCAGCCAGATAATTGATATATTCCTTACAGTACAGTCGTGTAGGTCATTATTATAAAATTAAAGCTTAATTCTCATACATGTTGATTCAGCAATATTTGTCATTTCACAAAATTAGCGACTAAATTTACTAAGCCTCCTTTCTGCAACTGAAAAGGGTTATATTTATGTTTTTCGTCCCACATTGTTTTGCTATCTTAATCATTTGGATTTTAAATATTGTTTCGGGTTGAGCGCCACTGATGAGTCTTGATTAGACGAAACGCGTGTCTGGCGTAGAAAATTCTAGTAACCTTGGTATCCTTGATGCCATTTTATTTGCAACACTGGGTCGATGCCTCTGCTGGTGGACTGTAAGTATCACCAGCCCAGTATTCACACCGGTGATGACAGGAATATCATTGATTCTTTCTGTGATATAGTCATTGCCATAATTTACTGCCCTGAAATTTAGAACATTACTTCAATTCTAAGGTTTTTCTATTTTCAAGGTGTAGATCACCTGTGCCGGAATTGGTACAACGTTTTGGAATTTTGGTGATTAAATCTCTACAACATCTTAATAATTTTATTTTAAATATTATTTTGGTTTGAGCGCCACTGGTGAGTCCTGATTAGACAAAACGCGCGTCTGGCGTAAACAATTATATTAACCTTGAAATCCTTGATGACATTTTATTTGCAACACTTGGTCGATGCCTCTGCTGGTGGACCGCTAGTTCACGAGGGTATCACCAGCCCAGTAGTCACACTAACAGGACTATTATTGATTCTTTCTTTGATATAGTCATTGTCTAAATTTACTGCCCTGAAATTTGGAACATTACTTTAATTCCAATGTTTTTTTTTTCTATTTTCAAGGTGTAGATAACCTTAGCCGGATTTGGTATAACGTTTTGAAATTTTGGTGTTTAAAGCTCTACAATATCTTAATCATTTGGATTTTAAATATTGTTTTTGTTGAGCGCCACTGATGGATCTTGATTAGACGAAACACGCGTTTGTCGTAGAAAATTCTATTAACCTTGGTATCCTTGATGACATCTTATTTGCAAACACTGGGTCGATGTCTCTGCTGGTGGACTGTTAGTTCAAGAGGGTATCACTAGCCTAGTAGTCACACTTCGGTGCTGACAGGAATATTATTGTTTCTTTTTGTGATATAGTCATTGACTAAATTTACTGCCCTGAAATTTGGAACATTAATTCTAATGTTTTTTTTTTTCTATTTTGAAGGTAACCTTAGCTGGATTTGGTATAACGTCTTGAAATTTTGGTGTTTAAAGCTCTACAACATCTTAATCATTTGGAGTTTAAATAATGTTTTGCTTTGAGCGCTACTGATGAGTTATGATTAGACGAAACGAGCGTCTGGCGTAGAAAAATCCATTAACCTTGGTATCCATGATGACATTTTTTTGCAACCACTGTCCTTGGTATCCATGATGACATTTTATTTGCAACCACTGGTCGATGCCAGTGGTTGCAAAAAAATGTCATCATGGATACCAAGGTTAATAGATTTTTCTACGCCAGACGCTCGTTTCGTCTAATCATAACTCATCACTTCGATGCTAACAGGAATATCCTTGATTCTTTCTGTTTTCTGTGATCCAGTCATTGTCTAAATTTACTGCCCTGAAATTTCTAAAATTACTTTAATTCTAAGGTTTTTCCATTTTCAAGGTGTAAATAACCTGTGCCGGAACTGGTATAACGTTTTGGAATTTTGGTGATTTAAGCTCTACAACATCTTAATTATTTGGATTTAAAATATTGTTTAGGTTTGAGCGTCACTGATGAGTCTTGATTAGACGAAACGCGCGTCTGGCGAAGAACATTCTATTAACCTTGGTATCCTTGATGACATTTTATTATACTTACAGTTAACTTTTCGAGGGATAATAAAAAATTAAAATGGCGGTTTTGACGATTTTACACTTTGTACAATCTGTATATTTTTTTTGTTACTCAGGAGCCCCGATTTCATAGGCTATGAATATATTGTTTGTTAGTGCCCATTATTTGGAATGTCAAAGTTCACATTTACGGCAGCATCTTCGAGAAGATTTGGCATTTTCGACCGTTTTCAAACTTTTGCCTATGCATCACATATCTTTCGTCGGTTTACCTTCTGCTCTTATTTCTTCAAAAAAGTGTGGCCATCAGAATTTTCGTTTTTAAATTGTTATGAGAAATCCAGCTCTTAATTACGATCAGACATTTTCTCTCAGTCATAAGTAGTGTCCTTTGTTTTTCATGGATTTCTCTCCACATGAAACTGAGTAACTCGAGAGATGGCTAAGTAGAGGCTGGCACTTATTACTCTTCTAAAGCACATGAATGCACCCTGGTTTTATTGAGCTTCGCTTAATAACTTGTTTATGATTTTTATTTCTTTTCTTGTGCGTGTTCGTCTGAATCAGGGTTTGTATTCAACCTTATAAATAGGTCGGTTTCTACCTGTTATAATTTTCTTAGGAGCCTGACATTTTCATACAAAAACTATATAAACCAATGTGTAAAAACTCAATTATAACCCTTTTCTATCAGCCCAATGTTATGAAGCCATAAAAGCGCTGTAACATGAACCATAGCCAGACAATCTCTAACTAGAGACCCACTGTGACTTTATTATAGTTTTTCAGCTTAGACTAAATGATAGGACTTTGTTAACTGGTATGTATCATACACAAGCTCATTTTTCTAGCTATAAATATTCTATTCGCACAAATATCCATGTTGTCAATAGGAAATCTGACGGTATTGCATCTTCTATTGCCTTTTTGGGAGGGAATGGGTGGGGTTCATTTTATAATACGGAAAGCCTAACCGAACAAAGGATAATTGTAGAAGCTACAAAAGGCTAAACTGTCCGTCCTTACTCCATATTTTTCCAGCGGTAGGCATATTGTGTTTTCGTTGGTCCATCCCGTCCCCGATTAAGTAGTGTTTGGTAATTTGTTAGCGTCTTGAATAATGCTGAAAAATTCTTCGCTGGACAATTAGCTCACATTCAATCAATTAATCCAACCCTCGTATGTGTGTGCCGTAAAACAAAATATAGCATTTTGTTGGTTTGATTTGATATTCTTTGATTATTTAAATTAAGCTTTGATTAACCACTGCTTAATTAACCTTGATTGTAAGTTTTCCTACCAAAGGCCGAGTGTTTTCATTGGGTACTCTTAAAAACTAGACACCTTGATTTACACCCAAAAAACATTCGCTATATGTTAACATGTTGAAAAGAACTGAAATATTGCTAGCCGGACGTTAATTTTCAGTTAACTAGTTGCATGTTATTATAAATGCTATATTGTTACAATTTTCACACGCTTCTTTGTTCTCACAATGAAAATTTAATTAAAATCCGGTAAAGACATTTTAAAATCTGTTAATCCTTTGTGGGCTTTGAAATTTATCAAACCACTTCATGTCTGCATATAGAGTACAATAATCATCTTGTCTAAGATCTTCCTTGTATTCTTGAAAAAAATGTTTTTCCCATGTTTTTAGATAGCACTTGAGATTTTTTCACATTTAAGAAAGTATTTTTCAAGCTGCTACACAAGGAACATTTATATGGGTTTGCGACGACAATGTTAGCACTTGACATTTTGCTTTATATCTTAAAACTTAATTCATAGGTCCATCAATTTTGGTCCAGTTATAGCATATGATGAGTTCTTGTCGGTCAGTAAACTGTCACTTGACCTTGACCTCAATTTCATTGTCTAGTGGCTATGTTACAGTTTTTAGATGAGATCAATTTCTCAGTAACCATACATGATAGGATGACAATATTTTGGTATATAGATTTCTGATGAATAGTACAAAATAGTCTGGTAGGTGTTGCCTTTCTCTGACCTCAATTTTTCAGTCAGTGTCGGTAACTGGATAATAATAGTTGGAATAAAGGTTGCTTATCAGCTCTAAATAACAGCTGCATAAGAATTATATTACATCTATTGATATAATGACAATATAATGCTGTTTATATGTTGTTCATGAATAATTTTTTTCACTACTGATGTAGAATGCAGGCAAGGGATTTTTCTGTGTCCACCTTTCTCCAAAATTGTAGTGGGTTTTTGTAAACAACTGGTTCTCATAGTCAAAGGAGCTACCTCATCAACATAATGACACTGACAGTTTATTATCAATGTTGCCGTTGCTTCTTTTCAGAACTGTTTTTTGAAAATTAAATCCTTCACTTGCTGCCCCTTTTTGCTATGTCGCTACAACACAGTGACATAGCAAAAAGGGGGGAGCAAGTGAAAGATTTAATTTTAATTAGATTGCTGTTTGTTTACAACCATAATTGTTCAATGTACATTGATAAA
Source organism: Limnoperna fortunei (assembly GCA_944474755.1). Lineage (NCBI taxonomy): Eukaryota > Metazoa > Mollusca > Bivalvia > Mytilida > Modiolidae > Limnoperna > Limnoperna fortunei. The sequence goes on along the minus strand of OX104115.1, from coordinate 54,567,557 downwards.
TGATACACAAGCAATCAAATTATCTTGCAACCCAATTGATTCTATTATTTTAACTTCTACCATTTCTTTTCTCAACCAATCTAATATATTAATATTAGTATTATACATAACTCCGTACAGTAACACAAGTGCTTGCTTATTTAAAAATAGTAGCATGTTATTATAAATGCTATATTGTTACAATTTTCACATGCTTCTTTGTTCTCACAATGAAAATTTAATTAAAATCCGGTAAAGACATTTTAAAATCTGTTAATCCTTTGTAGACTTTGAAATTTATCAAACCATTTCATGTCTGCATATAGAGTACAATAATAATCTTGTCTAAGATCTTCCTTGTATTCTTGAAAAAAATGTTTTTCCAATGTATTTAGATAGCACTTGAGATTTTTTCACATTTAAGAAAGTATTTTTCAAGCTGCTACACAAGGAACATTTATATGGGTTTGCGACGACAATGTTAGCACTTGACATTTTGCTTTATATCTTTTAAGCTTAATTCATAGGTCCATCAATTTTGGTCCAGTTATAGCATATGATGAGTTCTTGTCGGTCAGTAAACTGTCACTTGACCTTGACCTCAATTTCATTGTCTAGTGGCTATGTTACAGTTTTTAGATGAGATCAATTTCTCAGTAACCATACATGATAGGATGACAATATTTTGGTATAAAGATTTCTGATGAATAGTACAAAATAGTCTGGTAGGTGTTGCCTTTCTCTGACCTCAATTTTTCAGTCAGTGTCGGTAACCGGATAATTATAGTTGGAATAAAGGTTGCTTATCAGCTCTACATAACAGCTGCATAAGAATTATATTACATCTATTGATATAATGACAATATAATGCTGTTTACATATTGTTCATGAATAATTTTTTTCACTACTGATGTAGAATGCAGGCAAGGGATTTTTCTGTGTCCACCTTTCTCCATAATCGCAGTGGGTTTTTGTAAACAACTGGTTCTCATAGTCAAAGGAGCTACCTCATCAACATAATGACACTGACAGTTTATTATCAATGTTGCCGTTGCTTCTTTTCAGAACTGTTTTTTTAAAAATTAAATCTTTCACTTGCTGCCCCTTTTTGCTATGTCGCTACAACACAGTGACATAGCAAAAAGGGGGGAGCAAGTGAACGATTTAATTTTAATTAGATTGCTGTTTGTTTACAACCATAATTGTTCAATGTACATTGACAAATGATACACAAGCAATCAAATTATCTTGCAACCCAATTGATTCTATTATTTTAACTTCTACCATTTCTTTTCTCAACCAAGGTGATATAATAATATTAGTATTATACATAACTCCGTACAGTAACACAAGTGCTTGCTTATTTAAAAATACTCCACACAAATAGAGACAATAATAACATATAGTTGGAGTGGAAATTCATTTGCTGTCCAAATCCTCTCTGTTGCAGTGTTTATACTTGTAGTTGTCAGATAACATAATTCAAAATATTTACACATGGGCCAAATATGAACATTATTTTCTATTTTGTAGAGAAGAGGTGAAAGAAATTCAAGTAAGTAAAAAAAAAGCTTCTCATTTTATTTATGGATATCAATAACAATAACATTGTTTTTTGTATTTAAAGTAAATATGGCAAATATTTTAGTATGTAATATGCTAATACATCGTGAATTCAGTCTCCTGTTTTGAGCACGTAGTCAATAGAACATGTTTTCTTCTGTGGTTTGTGCCTTTGGAAAAACGAATGAATACTGCTATCATATAATACTGTGAATACACTGAAATGAACGAACAGTTATATTTACCTCACAACATGATTTTGAAGGAACATTGATATCTACCAAACTACACTGTGCATGTATGTGGATAAATATTCAATATACATTGTGAGAAAATATTTAATTTATTTACGAGCTTTAGAAACAGGTAGAAATGTGAGGCTCCGCTAAGCATTTCTCACCTGTTTCATGACGAGTAAAAAAACTGTATATTTTCTGATAATTTACAAATATTGCTTGTATCTTGCAACCATAACATACATTTTACACTTATGGAAAACATGAAAAAGTGCACTTATAGCCGATTTCTGACCTGAAATTTTTGGCGTGTATTCTTGTGTTAGCATGACATCACAAACAAATATAGTATTTGACATCATGTTCATAAACCCGAACAGAATACTAAATATTGTAAGAAGTGAGGAAAATGTAGCAGGAGATATTTTTTAACACTTCCAAATAAATCAAAAATGTATTATCCTACATTTATTTGACAGCAGATGTAACGATTGCAGGATAAACACAAGTTTATGGTTAATTGTATTGCAAATACAATTGTGGGTGAACATGAATGGAAAATGATATATATTGGAACAAAAAAAATGAAAACAAGAATGGGAATATTTTATATTTGGGGGGTATGTGTCTTTTTTAGGATATATATACATTTTCAGATTGTGCAATATATTTTTTATGTGCAAGTATGCACAGCCAATTTATACCAACCTTGATAATAATGTTTAAAAGTACCATTGTATATAACAACTAAATTTAACTCGTACACAATGTTATACACGTGACCTTGCCCAGAATGTGCATCTCCAGGTGTCATCTGGAAAGGGACAACAAAAATTTGGTATTTAGAATAATATTAGACACAGCACGGGAAAGATTAATTGCAAAGGTTATAACCTCTGTAAGCTGATCAAGTGACAGCTGACAGAGGTTATAACCGTTGTAAGGGATAAAACATATGATCTGTGGTATAGATTGTATAATATAATCTTTACAGAGAATAAAGAAAGCTGTGTTTCTTACATTGTGGATGTGGAGGATACACCTGAAGTGTCTGATGGTATGTACTGTATCTCAGAATGTCTGATGTTATTTATTGTATCGCAGAATGTCTGATTGTATTTATTGTATCGCAGAATGTCTGATGGTATTTATTGTATCGCAGAATGGTTGATAGTATGTATTGCATCTCATAATGTCTGATGGTATGTAGTGTATCTCAGAATGTCTGATGGCATTTATTGTACCGCAGAATGTCTGATGGTATGTTTTGTATCTCACAATGTCTGATGGTATGTATTTTAGCTAAGAATATCAGATGAGATTTATCTCAGAATGTCTAATGGTATGTATCATGTGTAGGAAAATCAGATGTTTTGTATCTCAGAATATCAGGTTGTATGAATCATTTCTCAGAATATCAGATGGTATGTATCATATCTTGTAATATCAGGTGGTGTGTAATATATCTCAGAATATTAGGTAGTATGTATGATATCTTAGAATGACGGGTAGTATTATCTATCTCAGTATATCAGGTAGTATGAATTATATCCATAGTATCAGATTGTATGTATCATATTTATACAATAGTGAATTGTACTGATGACTATACCCTGATATTTGGACTGCCCAGGGCAGAGGTATGGACCAGGAATACTGATATGGACTGAGCCAATGGCGATGTCCATATCCCATATCAGGTTTCTGGGTCCACACCATGGCCTGCGGGCTGTTCGAATTTCACGGTATTGTCATCAGTTTAAATTACTATTATTTTTATTGCATTGAAGTAAAGTTTCAACACTTTTGCAAACTTCCTGATATTGACCGGTCTGATTTTCTGATATGGGCTGATAACTATCAGTCCATATACGAACATCAGACAGGTTAACTTTTTTTATATCTTGTATTTCTTTATGTCAGCTGATCGGTTGTAAACTAATACAATGTACAAATTTATTATTGAGATGCAATAACTAAACATATTATATGGTATGTATTGTATCTCAGAATATCAGGTGACATGTTTTGTATTTCAGAATATCAGATGGTATGTATTGTATCTCATTTATCATATTGTGGAAATTACGGGTGTTGGGTATCATTGCATTAAAATGTGTTATATCTTTGAAATGTTTGTGTCTAAATTTTTTTTTCAGTGCCACGGATGAGTCTTGATTAGATGATACATTCATGTGACATAATTGATTTTTTAACCTTATTTTTCGTATCATCTACCATTAACATTTAAAAAAATCTTTGTTTTAATTCCCTGAGCATATTTTAACCAAACGTTGACCTATTCATCCTTAAGGTGTCAAAAATCTTCGAGCAACTCCTTTTAAGAGTAAACATGACCTAGATTTTCAGTTGAATTCTTATAGCAGTTATGGTCCTTAAGTGCTTTTTTCTTTTTTTTTGCGACTATTATCTTAAAACTGTAAAAGATATATAGAAACTATAAACAGTAAAAATGATCAAGAAGTCGAGGTCTTTAATTAAGTCATAACTAAATTAATAAACTCCTTATAGGAGTTGTAGCCTTTTAATAACCTTTAATTTTCATGAAGTAACATTTTCAGAAATCTTATTTAAATCCAAAAGTTGGCCTGAATTATTCTTAGAGTGTCTGGTATACAATTTGTGATTTTCATTGCTAACCAACCAACATGACCAATGACTAAAAATAGACCCAGGAAGTTAACAAATGTGTTTGACTTTTATTTCCCACATTATAACTAATTAAAAAAAGTATAATAATCTACCATTTTTCTATTGATTCAAACGTTCTTACCAATAGTGTTGGTTTTATTTACCTTTAACAATTTTTTCAGATTTTTGAAATAGTTTTGGCTATTATCTTGAAAACTTAATATAAAACAGACGATAACTGTAAACATCAAACACAATCACTAAGATGAGCATTTTAGTCAGACTATGTTTTGTCTGATATCTGATATCTTCGTGTACTCCGGCTTCCTCCCCAAATAAAAACGGGATGCCATGATATACCTGAAAAATTGATTAAAATGTTGTCAAAAATCAAACAAAACAAACAAAACACTAAAAAGGCATTTTTAGAAGATTACTGGAAGGTGCATGGTGGCTATGGGAGTGTTTTCTATATAATCTTAAACTATATTAGACTAAGAAAAACTGTTAACAGCAAAAAGAATTGGCAAGATCTACATTTAAGTCCAGCTTTGTTTGATCTGATAACCCTGCTTGTGATTGTTAGTTTTCCAAAAGGGTAATAACAGGCTACATTCATCTATTTCTAAGCTATATCATGATGTGCAGTTTTTATTGGGGGAGGGGCTGGAGTTCCAGGGGAAAACTCCTGACCTTTAGCAGGAAAACTGGCTATCCTTGTCAATTAGGATTGGATTTAAGCATGCCCTGTCAGCAGTCAGGCTTAACCACACTGTCATCAAGACCCACAAATACATAAATAAAACTGAATATTATTCGACATTAAATTAGAAAATATTACATTTGGTAAGTGCATTTGTAATTTTTTAACTTTCTTACCCTGTTTTCTTTCCATGTGTTGAGACTCTGATGAGTCTTGAATAGACGAAACGCGCGTCAGGCGTAGCAAAATGTATTGCCTGGAACTTTGTTGTATTTTTTATTTCTAACATCCGTGAGTGATGGTTAGCCTTGCTGGTGGAGTTTTAATTCCCCGAGGTTAGCCCGCTCCGGCATCAACTCTTTTGTGTTGAAGAACACATCAAAGCCATGAAATTTTCCGTGTATATTTCAAAATTGTCAAAACCTTAAGGTTTTTCTTACACCATGTATAGGTTGATCTTAGTCATAATTTGATTATCCAGTTCGGCATATTTTGGTTTTATTGTTATATGCTTCATATTCATATAGTGTTTGGCATTTTCAATTTTTTGGGTAGAGCGCCTCTGATGAGTCTTGAATAGACGAAACGCGCGTCAGGCGTAACAAAATGTATTGCCTGGAACATTGTTATATTTAAAAAAAAATTTAATACATGAATAAAGGCCTTAAAGCTAATCAATCTTATGGTTAAAGCTGAAAAACCCAACTTGTATGTTTCTTTTTATTTTGCATTCTTTACTGCACTGCTTATTTAATGTTGTTATTCATTCTCTTAGAAAGCATTCCATTCCATTGCCTTGTTGTTTCATCTACATATTTTATTTTTCCATTGGTGAATGGGATTTCTACAAACTGTCTGTTTTACTTAAGACATGGATTAGAAAAAAATCAGTTAGTTTGTGCATCTTTTTTCCTGGTTACATGTAGTTTTTCCGCAATCAATAAAACAGAAATGTGTTTCTCAGCTGAGGTCAAAATAACATCAGATGTTGAAAAATTACAAAGACCTCAAAATGTCACGGATTTATATCTTTTCAAAGAAAGTTCTTCTTGTTGATTAATTTTAATCCATTTCATGACTTTTTAATAATGCAGTGCTCGTTGATTAAATTTAATCCAATTCATGCGGATGATGCTACCTATGGCAAGTTAAAATTTATGGCTAGATGATTCAAATCTGGTTAAAGAAATAATGTTGCATGTAAATGTTGATTAAATTTAAGAAAATTTTATAACTGGGATAACTACTGTTGCTTTTGAATAAAAATAATCATGGCTAAGTATTTTTCCAAAAATATTTAATTTTTACATTTTTGAATACATTCTTTTTCATATTGCAGATTGTGTCTGTAATTTGACAGTGTTCAGCAGATAACCATATGGCCTATCCTCCAAGAAGTACAAAAATAGTGTGTGCAATCACTTCATGCCTGTTTATTGTACTTTGAAGGAAAATCCATCTTTTCAACACAAATTGAGCTGAAATGCCGGAAAATGTCACCAGTGAGACTAATCTGAATTTAGGAGTAAATCTCATTCCAGAGGAGACTGTCTTAAGTACATGTATTGAAGTGAAATTCAGGTCAAATGCAAACATTGACAAAATAAACATGTGACATAACGCAAACAAAAATTTGTGTTTCTGGTTTCACCCTTTAAAAAATAAGGTAGGAAGGTAGGTTTTTTGATGGGGGTGGGGGTCGGGGTGGGGGTTTAATATGTTATTAATATAGATCTTTTGTAGAAGAACTATCAACCAAGATTTCAAATAACTTGTATTTGCAGCGGAGGTTTCAATGTAGATATGTTACGGTAATGTTACCTAATAAATTTGGACAATTTCAATACGCTGTATACAAAATTTCATGGAATATGCCGATATTTTTAGGGGGAGCCACTACAGGGGAAGGAAACGCTCTTAAAAAACAAAAATGAAAAACAAAAACATATCGGAAATGGACCCAATTTTCCGGTTATACATTTTTTAACCGCAAATTGACAAAAAAGTAGGGTCAAATCGGAAAAATAGGGTCAGTCGGGAAACCAAAATCACACATATTTGTTTTGGCCTAATTCATTTTCTTACATATATAAAACTACATTAGCCTAAAATAATCATCCCAACACAGCCTTAACGAAATGCTTCGGTCTAACATACAAAACCAATATGATAACGTTTGGACAGGCAAAAAATCGTTTTCTGTCAGTCTGGAAGTCTGACGTTCGTTCTTGTTATCGAAGTTCAAGTCACCCTGATGGTTTTACAGGAAATACTTGTATATCTGGTCCTACTCATTCACCAAGAGTTCCACATTTTGAGTAAATATGTAAACTAATAAAATTGCAAAGATCTTGCGTATTTAACTCATTTTTCAAACGATTTCATGTTTTGCAAATCGATTACATGCAATTTGTTTATTTCGGGGATACGGCTAATCAGCAACTGAGAAATGAGAAAAAAAGTTGACGAAAATGGGCTTTAATGAAAAATCATAACTGATTGATAAACACACACTCTTAAATTGGTTTAAAACTCAAAGTTCCTTCATAATATATTTTATTTTAATCATTGGCTTTTATAAATATATTCTAGTAAGCTGAAAATGAAACAATAAAGATAACTAGTTATCCATTATGATAATTGGGGCAGATAGGTGTCCCATGAAGCAGTTTCTTTCAGCACAGCTTTGTGCAAGTGGATGTGCGCTCAACAGAAGAACTATTTTCTGTGTGTAATAAAATTTTATCTTATTTATTCTTTAGACACTTTTGCCCATATAAACATGACATGTTCATAACAAACATTTATGAATGTTATGATGTTGACAATAACTTATGTATGATGTTTATGTCTGTATCTACATGTATATAATGTAGTTACATGTTAGTGATAGCAGCATTATACAAATTAGCTCCTGCAAAGCTGCTTCGGTCCAGTACTGCGGGGGAAATTGATGGACCGAATGTCCACCATTCTATGAAAAGATTTCGTGAAGACTTACCAACATGTGCTCAAATTATGTCTATTTAGTAATCCCCTAGATGTGTATTCATATTAAAAGTATGGATTCAAGAAATAATTAATTTCTGTTATTTTCAGATACGTCTAACAAGAAAATAAAAATAACAACATTAAGTCACTGTACATAGTACATAAAAAACATGGCTATCACGGGATATAGGCTTATTTCTTTATCAGTTGAAAATAAGAATTCAAACATGTAAATCAAGCACATTTCTGGTTCTTAAGGTCACACATTTTCTGCATGTACAAATAAACCTTTTAAGTATTATGTTGCTGGCCCAATGTTGCCTATACTAGCCCTTGAAAACAAAGTGTTATTGTTATAGAGATGATGCCCATACCAGCCAATCTAAACACAATGTAAAAATTAATTGGACGCTGCCCAAAACAGCCAAAACAAAATGTTATTGCTAATGGGATATAGCCCATACCAAACCAGGTTTTTCAGAATTAGCAATTTTCTTCAATGCTTACCGGCCAATCAAATTTTTCAACACGAAGCAAATTATTATGTCAGAAGGAAAAACTGTTCATGCTTTTGTTTGAATGTACGTAAATTTTTTTAGAGACTTGGGGGAGCTTTATGGTTTACTGGATGAGGAAGTTTTTCACTTAATAAGGCCACATTGTGGAAATATGAAAGAAAGCATGAGATAAATAGAGACTGGAAAAAGTAAATATTTTAAGTTCAGCATTGTTATTTGAGTTTTTCGCTTTGCCATTATCGTCTCTAAACTTTTATCTTTCTGTCTTCTTCTCTGAAACCACTGGAGCAATTGACTCCAAACTTGGTCACAATGTTCATTGGTTGGGCCCTTAAACAGTTTGTGTTTTCTTTTTAATTCTGATCAGAAAACCAAAATGGCCACCTGGGACACTTTACAAAAAATGAAAATTAATATGTTATTCTTCTAATAAAAAGAAACATATCTGCCTTTTGATGTTTTATAATATCCTCAACTGTAACGCTTCTAGAGTGGATTAAAGGGGTAAAATTTTGCATATGGGGCTGCCATATTGACCGTATTTACCAGGAGATTGTAGGTTGTGGTGTTAGAACCTGCTTTATCATGTAGATATGATAAATAATCCAGTTTATTAAATTCGTTTTTCTGCCTTTGCTCTTTCAAGAATATTAAAACTGCCGCGATGTCTAATGACCAGCTGACAACATAAGATAACAAAGTACGTCTTAATGTTGTAATGATCTTTGTATTAATAAAAGTACTTTTAGTTAGACACAATTTTAAATCTGTCTTTTATTTATTAACGCATATCAAATAGAACTTACCTAAAACATATTTGTAAATAAAATGTGTATTTATATAATGATTTTTAAACATAGAATAAAATACCTTAGACAATTTAGCATGTTTTGAAGCGGCAGTTGCACCTTGACGTTTACAGGTAAATCATTTCTCGTTTATGAAGGGTAATTAACATGTTTAGCAAGTAAACAAACAGGTTGTTTACTGCAATTACGAAATAATTTGACGCCGACTTTGAAGTATAAATATTCGGACATTTTCAAAAGATAACTAGATTAAAGGTTAATCATGTAATTCGAAATTAGAACGGCATGCCCCCTCCTGCACAGGGCAGGTATGATTTGAATACACTGAAGTGGCAGAGCACAGGATGATGTAGATAAGATTTTGAATACCTGTAGATGCCATGTCACAAGAAACGTAAAACTGACAATGTGATACAAATTTACACATGTAAAATTTTGAAAACTGCAGAATAAATTTTACCAGTAAGAAATAATAACAATAAATGTACTAAAAATGAAGTGAAATTTTGATGTGCGAAAACAGAGTATTTAAAAATATTGCATCTTTTGACCGTTATTTCTTAAATAGTCAACGCAAATATATTTTATACAAAAGTTTCGTTTAATAACTTGCATAATTTGATTACACAATACAAGTTGAAAATAATAATACGAAGAATTTTCAATTTAATTCATAGTTATGCACGAAATTCCAACTAATATTTGAGGAAAAATGAAAAATGAGGTCACCTAAATGATGATCACCTTACCTTAAAACTATCCACCAAGCAACATTCTGCAAAGTGATCTTCGCATACGAAGTTGTTTCTGTTGTGGACATAGTCTAAAGGAGAAGTCTTTAAACTGGCGAAATACTTGTTACACAAGTCAGGTCTTTTGCTTAATAGATCAGGAATACAAAACGTAATCTTGCCAGAACCTTGTCTAATAGTACAACCTTCTGTTATTGACCGTTTTGCGTTATTATCATACGACAACTTTTAGGTACTTTGCTGTTAAGTGATCTCTATTATCACCGTCTAGTGACGAGATAGTGACAAGATGGCGGACCTCCATAAGTGCATTTTTTACACGGTAAATTCAATGTAGAAACTTAACCATTGAAAATATAATAAAACATCAAGAGGCAAAAGTGTTCTTTTTATTTGAAGAATAACATATCAAATTTTCATTGTTTCGCAAAGTTTCTCTTTAACATAGCACCCTTAGGAATCAAGTTTAGGAAGGCTTCTTCTATGAAGCCAGTTAATACATTGAAATAAAACTTACAAGCAGTATTCCTTGGATGGTTCACTATAAAGATAATGTTTCTTTATGCCAATCCGAAATTCAAAATGGCCATAATATTTCTTTCTTCACAGATACTGCAGAGCTGATAGAAGCCACAAAGTTATAGATAGTTATTTAAACAAAAAAATTTCTGATTGGAAATCCAAATGGCTTCTACTGCAGTACTTAATAGGTTGTGTTAAGTTTGTATTTAATATGTATAATTTGGACCCCTTTCTTGGAACAAATGGACGAAAAAATGCTTAAATGGATGTATAATCTGCATATATAAGATTCACAAAAAGTCCCAAGATGAACACGTTGAGTCCAACTTTGCCGTCCTTTTTAAACATTTTAACTTGAGTATGTAATTTATATTATCTTGAAATGCCGATTATGTATACAGTTACTTTTTTTCTTGTGCAGATAATAAATAATAGTGGATGTTTTATTGTTTATTTTGATCGTTGCGAAAACGGATTCTCAACTGAAAAAATAAACATTTTGAAACCAAACATTTTTGTCAACCGTTGTCAATCACCAAAAAAAGTAACAAAATCGATCATATATAGGTTTAAGTTTAATATCAGCAATATTAAACCTCTTTAAAAAATTGTATGCCAGTTAGATATTAAAAATGGCCACCTGTACATATTTTGATTAACATAAAACCTATGGGAAGAATTTGCAAAAGACCTCTTTTCAGAAAATGCAAACAGTCTGAATAAAAACCAGTGGATGCTCATCATTCGACTGTGGACTTTAAAATTGTTGTCATCTCGAAATCCAGTGATGTATTTTATTACAATCATGTAGTGATCAGTCAATCCGTCCATCTGTCTGTCCAAAAATAATCGTGTCCAGACTACTTTTTAATCTTCGTATGTAGGTAGATAATGTCAAGGCGAAGTGTCGCATACCATGGTTGGTGACATTTGACCTCTAGGTCAGTGGGGCCCACAGAGATGTATACCATCTAGCTGAAATTTATTTATGTAGTAAAAGACAAGGTTGCTTTGAAAAATAATTGAATTAATCAGTCTTTCCTCTTCCTAGATTTGAGCAACCTGCAGGTTTCTAATAAGAGATAGGAAGTGCTTATTTGTCTGAAGCCCCTATGTGCATCCATGGTTTGCTACTGGGTTTGGGTTGCTCATTGTTAGTTCTTCTTGGTGTCTGGTTTCTTCTCCGTGTATGTTTTTGGCTGAGCTCTGTCTGATTTTTTGCATTGTCCCTTGATTTTTTATGCCCCCGTGACGATAAGTCGGGGTGCATAATTATCCGTTTCCGTCTGTGGGTCCGTCTATCCAGATTACCTTGTCCGGCTAACTCCTCCAGAGTTTTAGGACTACAACATTTTTGTTTAGCAGAATGTATGTATACATAATTAAGATGTGCAGGGCCAAAGGATTTAATTTTGATTAAATTTTCATCAATTTGGAGATAGCTGGCTACCTTCTCCTTCATCTTATATATTGTTTATATTCGGTAGGATGTTTGAACACATAATGGAGGTGTGCAGAGCCAAAGGATTTTTATTTTGGTGAAATATTCTTAAAACTACAGAAAGTTGGACTTAGTTTGCATAACAGATAATTGTCATAGGGGTATACCTCTTGTCCGGCTATCTTCTCCTTCATCTTTTGAATCTATATTGTTTATATTTGGTAGGGTGTTTTAACACATAATGGAGGTGTACAGGGCCAAAGGATTTTTATTTTCGTGAAATATTCTTAAAAATACAGATAGTTGGACTTAGTTTGCAGAACAGATAACTGTGATATGGGTATATGTCTTGTCCGGCTATCTTCTCCTTCAGTTTTAACGCTACAGCATTTATATTTAAAATTGTGTTTGTACACATAATGGTGGATTGTAGGACCAAAGGATTTTGATTTTATTTTCATAAAATTAGAGATAGTTGGACTTTTAGTCAGTTTGCAGTCCAGATATCTGAGGTAGGCGCTTCCTGTTGCAACACACTGCTTATGTTGCTAGTCAGGCGCAGGCATCATTTGTGTCTGACAGACAAACTTTCTGAAAAAAACTTGCCACTAACATATCAATTTTTAATTCTCAGCTACGGGGCATACTTTTGCCTAGTTTTCTTATGGATCAGCTACCTTTTTCTTTATCTAAAAAATGTAGTTATGTTATTAACTTTATTAAATATGTTTTATCGTCATTATTTGCAACATTAATTTACAAGGTGAGCTTACATGGAAGTATGAAGATGATAATGACTTTGAGGCAAATTTAAAGGAACTGAAAGCAGTTAATGGTGAAAAAAGAGTGAAACTAAGAGAAGCTTTTCTTGAAGGTATATATAATTGATACTAAAATAATTCATTTACCTTTTGTGTATCTGATGCCAGTTACTAAACAAATACATTTTGAATGTTATTTTTGAGAATTCATACTTGAAATTCAAATGCAAAAATGTACCACTATAATGTGAATAGAAATAGCATAATTTGGTGGAAGAAATTTCGAAAAACATGGAAACTTCTAATTATACTGAAGTGAATATTTATTACTTGAAATATTGTAATTGATGAAAAGAAAACCGAATTAAGTGAAGAGCGGTTCACGAATATACAAGTTTCAATACATATTTGTAATGTTTATATTTGTAAAATTGCTTTTCTCTGAAACTTGTTATTTTTGACCTTGAAACAATGTTTTGTCCCCTTTCCACGTGTAAAGTAGGGAATAGGAATGCTGCGCATCAATTTGTACCACTTGTAATCACTCTCACATTTACATTTCCTGTCAGAGTGTTTATTTAATTGAAATCGTATGTTTATTTATCTTGAACAAGTTTAAAATTAAGCATCAGTTGATTATCTCTGCTAGGTATGCCCCAATGAAATGTAAATTCTATAGAAAAAAGTGTTCTCATACTTACGTTTCTTGTCAGTTTCTTATAAAGTTTAAATCAAATGGTTATAGCAATAATATATTGGACAAGTTCAAACATCACCACCAACCAATAATTTTGTATTAGGAGGAAGATGGGGTTATGCCCCTTGGAAATGTAAATTACATGGAAAATTTTCCTGTAATTTACCCTTCTACATTTCTAGACAAATTTTGTATGCTATGCAAGGTGAATCCATTATAGAATCCACAATATCTAGGAAAAGTTGTTTAAAACTAATCACAGATAAATAATTGTTTGAAGGAGTTGCACCACATGGAATTGTAAAATACAGAAAATTGTATTGCAAGTTTTCCCATGCCTACATGTCTTTGCATATTTTGATAACATTTATGTCAAATTTTTTATCAACAATATAAAAAAGATGAGGTCAAAGAACAGCACAAGCAGATTTATATTAAGTCTATTAGTCTGTCCACATTAGGCATCAAATGGATTTGCAGTTAATTTCTATAACCTTTAAATTTTATGAGTTTCCTTCAAAGTTATTATTTCAATTCAGTTCTCAATCTGTTTATATCCTTGAATATATTTTTAAGTAAATTGATATCAAAATATTTGTATATTAAATGCATATCGTTTTCAAGAAACAGTTATTCTACAGTTATGACATATATGATTGTCACATTCAGTCATTCATTAATTTGTTTTCACCTTTTAGATATTAGACACATAACGACGCCATTTGCATTTTACGCAATACAGGTTACGCATCCCTTATTTTCGTATCCATTTTAATTTTAATTTTTATTCGTCCTATATAATTAATATTATATTACTAAAAATAATTCTAGTAAAAATTAATATCATTACAACGTATACATATGGAAGTTTATAAAAGAATAATGTTAGAATAGTACGAAAATACCGCATATCACACAACAAAATGGCTACCGCCATTAACTAGTCTCGATCACCCAGACGCATTTATAATTGCGTATGGGATCACCTTGTTGTAATTTCGCTATCAATGGGTGGAGACAAAACAATCATTCTATTTTTAGGGCCTTATTTTTAGACCAGGAAACCATGAAAACATGTCAACACGTATAAAATGACGTCACAAAGTGTTTCTCTCATTACTGTGCATAAAAATACTAATTGTTTAATGAGTTGATAAATCAATATTTAATGAAAAAATATATTCAAATGTAAACTTTGGTACAATTTTTATACACTTCTTCGTATGAACGGAAGTAATTTATTAGACAATACAAATATCATCCAATCAAAAACTTACGCCCAGTTTTGGGCGTAATGATCACGAGTTCAATATAGAGATGAATCCAGACGCACAAATGCAATTAAGCGTCTGGATGATCGAGACTAGCCATTAACAAGAATCAGGTTACAAAAGCGCAATTATTTACAATGCATTTCCCATATGATATCCATTGCAATTAAGTTCATTTGTGCAAAAAATCTTTATAATTTAGCCCAAGAAAGCAGTTTTTTTGAGTAAGTTGAAATGAAATCTTCATTATTAACAGATAAAAAGTATAGGTCGTGCGGCAAAAATGACCGAAAATTTTGGTTGAAGTAATCACATCTGAATGACACTAATCGTTTTAAGCTCAATTTTCAAGGCTATTATAAATTTCCTCCCAAATGTCGAACATTTTCAATGAATAATGTTTATAATTTTAATTTTTGCTATCTTCAGAACTCCAACATCCAATCAGATGCTTCCACGTATTTTCTTCTGCATACTTTCTTGGGTTTAAAAAGTTCACAGTGTCATGCATAAACAAATTATTAGGCTATTGTAACCATCAACGGGTCGAAAACAACTCTATCGAGTCTGTATTTACGAATAATCCATTATTTCCAACTTAGATTAAAAGAAAAAGACCGCGCACAATACAATCCTAATTACGGTATACATACAAGTCATTTATACATATCCTTACGTAAAACATGTCACATGTATACATGAAAAAAAAATGCAGTTATAAAAATACCATGTGTTCATTGGAGGTGTGTAGGGTTCTACCTCTGTTTATGACAAAGTTATACCTGCACAGATATTACCCTCTATCATGTCTATTGTGCATAGAATCAGAATGTATTGTTTGATTGATTGAATAATAGCTTAACACCAAACAAATAAAATTTCAGCTATATTCAATTAGGAAAATAGAATGACACAGCTATGTTGACTGCCATAATTACAATAATTACTATTGTCATATACATAGTAATAATATGTTTGTTTTTGCATATGTGATAAAATGTTAGTCAACTCATATGACAAAGGGGTGTGATAATATTATCAAGTGGGCGATAATGGATGCCATATCACACCCCTAGGAATCCATATCACATCCCAAGGAATCCATATCACACCTCTCGCTGAACTGACATGGATTTCCAGTCTGTTGGAAAAAAACTTTTTTTTTCGTGTAGCATTGGCATGTCTGGATCCGTCTTGGGTAATCCTTTATTATCTGTCGTCTGCTAAAATATGGAATCAAACGAGAACGAAAGGTTTGGAGTCGAAGTTGACACATCTTCTTTCATCGAAACTTCGCAGAAAGATTCGTGTAATGAAGTTGTGCACCTGCTATTATGGAATCGGGAACTTAGTCATTTTTCAGAACATTTTCAGAAGATGGTATCTAAATTTCGTGTCATCAACTCCTCCTACGGAATATTGCACATGTATTGAAGTTGTGCACCCGTAATTATTGAATTGTTCGAGGAATTTTTCCTAATTTTCCAGACTTGGGACCGTAGTAATTATTCATAACATTGACAGAAGACGATACCCCCTACAGTTTTCAACCCAGATCTCTGAAACTTCACAGAAAGATGTGATTTTGATTCGCCTGTTCGTGTGCGAACATATGTACACTTATTTTAATCAAGAAAATATCATTGAAAATTACAATGATATATTCATTAAAAATTTCAAGCTCGTATTTGATTACAGACTTCCATACCTGATGAAAAAATCGATATCATTAAAATTCTCACATTAATATGTCTAAAATATATGATAAAAAGGTTATTATATGGCGATTTTCATATGTGATATGAACATCGACATATAATAACCTCTTAATAATAAACACAGTGTTAAGGAAACTACTTACTAAAATGTGGAGTGGTTCAAACAAGTTTCACGTGAGGTGAGTAATATTTCATTTTATATCCAGAATTAGAACTAACCAAATATGCACATGTATAGCGTGTACCCACGAACTACACAGAACTCCCTGTTTATTCCTGCATCACGTTGAAACAAAGTACTATTTCCATATCACGCGTTTCCCTTTAGGAATTCTATATTCAAAAATTCTATTATGTTGAAGACATTGCGCATCCTCTAATTGGTTGTTTGTGTTTTACGCCACTTTCCGTTATTTTTCAGATATATCGTGGCGTTTATTTATGAAAAGGAAGGCATCGCAGTGAAAACTCAAACCTTCCACAGGAAAACTGGCAACCGCTAAGATAAGAGCCGAGGAAACCCTGCCCAAGGTCAGGGTTAAAAATACAAAAATTCCCCAGCTAGAGAACAATTTTTCGCCATTTAGCCCTTTTAAGCCATGGGTTAAATTGTAATATGATTACATACAATCAAACGTATTTTCATTAAAAAAATTAGGAGTAAAAACTAAATCATAATTATTTCCCAGAATACCTATGACCTATTGTGTACCAGGAACCTGATTTAGTAAAATATAGAAATGAAACCGGTGAAGCGTAAAATCTGCATGTCCGTAAATATGCAAGTTCCGCTACGGGTTTCCGGTCAAAACTTTTTTACGCTGACTTGTGAAAATCGCGCAAGTCCGTAAAAACTGCAAGTCGCATGAAAATGTCAATAAATCTTGAAAATCGAAATTATATAGTAAATGCACGAATCGTTAATTGTTTCTTTGTTGTGTAAATTAATATTGAAGTCAGGGGTTATAAGTTATAATCGTTAATAAGTAATAGTTGTATTGCGTGTTCTGCAATCTTTTCGATATTATAGGTTACTGGTCTGAGCCAATCTTCAAAATATGTACTACTCACACAAATAGTTGGGAATTGATGATACTTACTAGATCGGTATACGGACAAAAAGTCACAGTACAGAAAGTCACAAAATAAGTAGGACCAAAAGTCACAATGATGACGTTTGATCGTATGGAACAAGCAGTCACAAAGATGACAAAACATTCTCATTGTTGTTGTTTTTTTTTTGTATTGTTGTTATTAATTTCTTTTTATTTAAAATGTTTGTTTTTAATAAAAAACATTATTTTGTTTTATTTTGTTTGGTTTTTTATGGGGGTAGGCATTTTTTTTTTCATTTTTGTATTTTTTGTTTGTTTGGTTTTTGGTTTTGTAATGTTTTTTTGGTATTTTTTTTTTAAATTTTATTACAACAATCTGAACTGAAAGAAGCCATTCGTATTGTGTTTTGAAAGTCACTATCTTTTATTATTGTCAATTAATGGTTTCAAAGGTAATAATTTATTTTACAATAATTTATTCTGTATTAATTTTTATAAATCTCGTTAGTTTACTATAAAAACATATAAATATTAAAATAAATACAATTTTAATAATAAACACTTAATTATTTAAATTTTTTTTAACTTTAAAAATTTAATTAAATCCTCATAAAACAAATGTTGATTTATACATAATATTTTAACTATTAAAATTCAAATTTATCTTCTTTTGCTTTTTAACTGTGACATTTTGTCCTTTAAAAAAAAATCTAACTGTGACTTTTTGTCTATGGTAAGTTTGTCCGTGACGTTTTTTCTGTGTCGATTTAAAATTGTTCAGTTCCAAGAAATGTAGCTATGACGTAGCTTCGACATAAAAAAAAATGATTTTTTTAATGTTTACATATTATTTGTTATTTATCTGAACATAAAAATTATAAGTGACACAAATTTCGCCTCTACTTAAAACTTAATCACCACTGTCGGTGTTATCTACTCCTATAATAATATCATTATACTATCAAAATACAAAAAGAACTACAATCTGGGAGTATCCAAAAGTTCATTGAAATATAGAGAGACATGCGCAACCCCAAAGTTCATTGAAATATAGAGAGACATGCGCAACAGTGTTAGGTCTGAGTATTTAAAGCAAACCATATAGTCTGCTCTGCCCAAGCGCCTTTGAATACTAATGGAATAGGATGTTTGCTAACAAGATAGTAGGTAAGAAAGTTAACACTTATTATAAAATATATTTAAGCTATTTTGATCCATGAATAGATATAAGGAAACAAAACTACATATTTTTCATTTAAAAAATAGAAGAGTGGTTTCTTGAAACTTAATGTGTTGTTCTTAATAAAAAGACAGATGAAGAATAGCATAAATACAAAAATATTGAGATACAAAATGGACAATCGACTGTATATTCTTGCAACATATAATGGCAAAGAAGAAAATATTTTTAACGAAGAGTTACTTGGTCATGCACCTTTACAATTGTACTAAACCAACACTTAAAATGTTCATGTAGAGAAATAAAAAATGACAATATTTGTTGCTGTAGACAACTGGATCGACAATGTTTCGAGACTGTTATTGTTTTCGTCTGTGTTTTTCCATTCATAACTGCTGGTCATTAACAGATACATTTGTGTGAGAATTACCATTTAAATGGTTTTGTTTGTTTGTTGGTTGGTTTGTCTTTTTTTAACATTTTGAAACGTTTCAAGCATTGTAGGTATAGATGCAAATTTAAAACGGGCGAAATATGTCGCTAATGATACAAAGAAAATTAGGCAACAAGTATTCATAATTTAATTCAACAAATGTAGTTTCAGAGCTTATTTTTGAGGCGTTGAGCACCGAATTTTAAAATTTTCTAACTGAATGAATAAAAACAGCACTATAATAATTGATCTACAAAATTGTGTCCAATTACGTTTTATATTCCAGCAATTGGTATACATTTTAGTGATGGGAACAAATAGTAGTTTGTGAAGTGATTTTTTTAATCTAAAGGAAAATAAGTTGTAAAAAAAGTACTATACATCGGAATTTTAACAGAATTATCTTCATTGTAAAAAGATATTTTTCATTATTTTGCCAATAATGACTTCGTTTTAGATACAAAATTGTATTTAAGCTATTAATAAATTGATATAATGGTATAAGTATGTCATTAATATTTGAAAATTTAAGAGTAAATAGTAAAAGAAATTAATTTTAATTTTACCATAAATGTAATATCCATTCTAAGTTTTGTCGGATGGTGTCCTGCATCCCCATAATAATGAAAGAAATACTTTTAAATGCACTTGACAGACTGTTTGGGATCTCGAAGTTCATAATGAACTTAACGTGAACACACGACTACTGCACAGACATTATGGTACTTCAGAGTGAGGTTATCGATAACCAGGTTATACCAGGACGACACCTAGTTATATTTTAAATAATGAACCTCGGCCCAACCAACAAGCGTGTCAATATGACTGTATTGACATTACCCATATTAGGGATTGAGTGAAACGCGTAGAGCTGCTTACCGTTCTGAAATTAGGTTGAAATCTTTTAGTTATATGGCGTTAAACAATAATCAATTAAATTATATTTATAGCACAGTATTCAGATTGAGACAAGTACACTTTCAAACGCGCAAGCGTGATAAATTGTATTTGTATAACAAGAAAGGCGGTGCTATCAATTACTTGTAACATGAATAAGCCTCTAGATCCCGCCCATTAATAATTGGTGTTTATTACGGTGCGACCGATATTCTACCAATCAAATGAAAAGCTGATATTCGAAGCTTGTGTCATCCTTTTTGCAGTGAAACTCAAAATATAATTTGACATAATTAAGGTTGAGTTTTACTGTGCATTATTGGTTCTATTGCTTTGCTGTTTTCCCCTTGAGTTCAACACGCATACGTGACCTTTCATGCACTATTATCCAAGTGTTTAAATTTAGAGTATACATACTCGTCGTCTTTTGTTTGTTCTTCAAAAAGAACAAAGGATTCGTGTTACAGTCAGTTTTAACCATAAATACTCGAATCTGTTACCAATGCACATGTAATAATAAGCTAACAAGTTGCTTCTAACATTAGAAAACTTAAGTTTAGCCCAAATGTTTATTTCTATGTTATAGAATTATATGTAGCCCAAATGTTTATTTCTATGTTATAGAATTAAATGTTCTACACAAGTTCTATTAAAAGCCGTAGAAATGTTCAATATACATAGTCTACTCTGTTAAGCGTCAAGAACCGACCGAGTGCTAAAAACTTCACAAAAACTCAAGAAAACTCCGAATATTTTCCAATGATATCTTTATAATTATTAAATAATCCTTCGTGAATAGCACAAAAAAAAAGAAATTTTCAGAACCATAATAATATTATGTGATTATCTATAAACTTAATAGATTTTTACATACCATGTATTATCTTAACAGAGTTGTTTCTGGTAGTTGTCTCGTCACTGATGATCGCACATGCACAGGATTGTAATAGCTTGAAGACATGCTTGAAAAGCTATGTTGCCCGATTTGGAAACATGAAATTTGATAGCATCAGTTCTGAGGGTCTTAAGAAATTGTACGATATAATTTGCAGGTATGTAAAGATTGGTATTTTGCTGATAAATTATGTGATATCTAGCGGGAAATCACACTAAATTTTATGTTTCAAGCTTTTGGACTTCTTTCTTTAAAATTTGTTTTTTAACAGTTCGAACATGTGAACTTTAATTTTCTAATATATTTTGTGTTTAATAACTTTACACATTTTAAGAATAAAACTTCATTAATGTATTTTGTTTACTAAATACTCTTTAACTATCAGACATTTTCATACTCATGTCTGTTTTACACTGTGAATAGCTTTTTACAGATTATGTTTATTGTTCAAATAACTTATCTGGTTTCATAATTATTTTATACCTTACAAACAGAATTGATGTATAGTGTAAAGAGACAATCAGTTTTCTAGTGACAATAATCCATTGGTCAATTATCATCTTTTGTTACTCTTAAGTGCTTATTGCATGTTATTCAGTTTTATTATCAATAATCAAAATTATTTACAACATGTTATCCTTATTAATCATTATAATTTGTCGGCTATAGTTTTGGGCTTCAGTTGCAATTACCCTTACAAACTCTCGACAAGACAATGTTGTTTTTAATCCATTTCACGCTGAAAATTGATGTTTCGTCGATCATCGCTCTACCATTCTGTGAGTTAGTCCAGCCAGTGATTTAGTTTCCATGATGTTTACTAGTTCTCAGTCTCTGCAGGTTTTATTTTAGCAAGTCTCCTCAACAAAAGCTGTTGAAGTTCGTTTTCATCTACGTAACGAAATCTACTTATTAAAACAATATTCGAAGTATAAAACTTATTGGTCTTTATTTCCGACAATCATTGTCAAATATCTTTATTATCGGAATTGCCTTTGTATTTCTTTTTCGGAATTTTTGTCTTGAAAATAGTATTTTTTTCAAAACTTGCATTAAGGAAACTTTGTTAGCTTTTAGACCTGTCAACAGGGTTATTAAAATATTCGTGGATTTACTTATCTGGTTTTTGTTAATTTACGGATATTAAGTAATTTCAATTATGTTTCCGTATATTTTTTATTGTGTGATGTTGCAATAAGGGATACAAATTACATGACAATATTGTTGAGTGATGGAACATTCTGGAATTTATTATTGCACTGCACAAAGCGATCAATCGATCACGACCTTGACTGCCTATAGAATACAGTTTTAACATTAAGTGAAATAATCCGGATGATGTGGCCTAATATTATCTGAGTATAAAATATGTATCCAATCGAATAATACCGTACTAACACAAAAAGAAAAAAAAATATTACAGTGGAATACAGTTTTTAGGGCAAAACAAAACGTACTTTCAAGATTACCAGCAGAGACAATTTTTGCGATATTGCCATCAAAAAGCCAGGTGACTTTCTCGTAAAGTCTTCGGTGGTAACTTTTACTTACTGGCCGCTTGAATACCAGGATGGCAAACTCAGGTTATTACAGTAGTTCCTTAAAGTTTTGGTCTACTTTATCTCGTACTTCTACTGCCAATGAATAATTTGCGATACTTCAATAAATTTTGGGGCCTCGGTGGCTGAGTGGTTAAGGTAGTTCGTCTACTGATAATCACATGGTCTGTCAACACTGAGGTTGCGGGTTCGAGTCTCACTGCGGGCAGGGTGTACTCGACTCCAATCTTAATTGACAAGGATTGCCAGTTTTCCTACCGAAGGTCAGGGGTTCTCTCCGGGTACTCCGGCTTCCTCCCACAATAAAAACTGGATGCCATGAAATAGCTGAAAAATTGCTGAAAGTGGCGTTAAACATCATTCAAACAAACAAACAAAATCAATAAATTTTGAAAGTGATGACAGTCGTAAATCTGAAGACAAAAACATATATCACGCTTTATTCTTTAAAACCAAGAAAAAAATAATATCTATGACTATATTTTGCAATGTGTACTGATTATGCACTGACAGAAAATTATATCAAGTATTTAATGTATAATATATATTTTTCTATTTAGCGATAAAGATGCTCTTACTGGTTGCTACAACCAACAGAATATACAGGATTGTCGGAAATTATCCGGAAATGGATCAGACTTCAAGAAGCAGTTAACGGATGCGTGTGGACGGACGACTGGTTGGGATACTTCTTTATCGCTATTTGCAATATTTTCCTTTGATCTTTATGTGTGGTATTATTCCATCTCACTCTACTAGCGTGAGGTGGGCTCATCTCACCTAGCTGTCAAGACGTCGTTAAGTAAACACTGTGACGTCACAATGATACAAAACAGCGATAAACAGATTATTTACGTTTCATGAAACTCGATGCATTTTCTCGTCCTTAGAGCTGTCGCCCTTCGATGAGATAAGGACGAGAAAACGCATCTCGTTTCAAAAAACGTAAATAATCTATAATACTTACGTTTTTTGAAACTCGGTGCATTTTCTCGTCATCTCATATCAGGGATGTCGCCCTTCGATGAGATACCGACGAGAAAATGCATCTCGTTTAAAAAAAAAACGTAAATAATCTATAACTCTAGCTGTATTATTAAGTGTCAACGTCAGAATTCAGGAGTACACTAAGCAACGTTTACCAAATTTTACGAATTGAGCGAAAGAGTCTAACGCAAAAAATGTGTATTCTGACCCCCGACTCTTGTTATTACGTTCAAACGGGTAATGTTTAACTGTCATCATGCCTCTGGGTGTGCTACGTACTAACCGACAATTATTCTTCAACATTATGGGATCGCTTCTTTTAATTCATTGATAAATTTTCTCTTTTTCTCATGCTGCAACACCGTTTCTTCACTAAAAATGTTCCATCGGCTGAATCTATCTCTAGTAAATAAACATAAGTAAAACACGAAGTCGGAACCTCACAAAAAAAATTATCCGGAAATTTGGTTGTTCCTAATGTCTTAAAACGATCAAATATTTGAATAATATATATTTCGATAATAGTTATATAATTTGAATAATTGTTGACAATTCTACGTGTCTTGTTAAAGGGA
Organism: Limnoperna fortunei; assembly: GCA_944474755.1. Classification (NCBI taxonomy): domain Eukaryota; kingdom Metazoa; phylum Mollusca; class Bivalvia; order Mytilida; family Modiolidae; genus Limnoperna; species Limnoperna fortunei. The sequence goes on along the minus strand of OX104115.1, from coordinate 54,543,363 downwards.
CACACCCCAATGACATAATAATAATCCGTGCATTTTCCGGATAATTTATCTTGTGGTTCCGTGAGGTTTTACTTAGCTGCTTATTTACTACGAGATAGCTGCAGTGGCGTGTGTAGAATTAGTTAAGAAACGGTTGTTGTCTCAGAAAAAGAATTGCTTTACGATGGGCCAACGTAGTGTTGCAATCTGGTTATGTACCATGGTAGTTATTTTTAGCCGGCAATCAAAATTTAGACGCATCGACGAAAACATTAGTCTCTGTCATATTTTCATTACATTGTTTACAGTGTGATGTTTGTAAACCTTCTTAAATATCATAAACTTTATTTTAGATCTTTTGGAAACCAGTGGATGCATTGTGCAGAAGACGACTGTATCTAGAGCAATAGCAGATTGCTCAAACAAGATCAAAGGAGACATTTGCTCGTACGTATGGCACTACATGGAAATTCAATTAGATTCATTTTCAGCTTCAAACAAGAGTAGTGGCTATGTAAACGCTACTATATTTATATGCATTAATTTTCGTAGATCTGATAAATAAATACATATAAATATATGTTTCCTTAAATGACTAAATTTGTGGGTTCCAGCCGGTTAAGAATCTAAGCAAAGCAAAAGCTTCCTTTAGTTATTATGGTATCATATTTGTTGTTTCTGTTATGATGCTTCAGACCATATTTAAACCTTTAATTTTGCTTCTTAGGAAAATTTTAATGAAATTATGTGATTTTTTTTTATATTTACTTCAAACTGCAGTCTGGACTAAACTTCAAGTGACACTGTATGAAACCTACATTAACATTTATTTCAATACCAAAGCATCTATCATTCAAATTTTGCAGAATATCTCAATATATAGGATGCATAGAATCGGCAATGAAAGATGAGTGTCCGGAGAAAATTGGCCTGTTCCCAGCTATCAAATATCGTCTCTCTTTTTGTGACGCACAGACTGCAGATAACCAGCCTGCGAAGGTAACTGTAGATACGGAGAAAACTGGAGAGAAGGTCGAATCTGCCAACAAAAATCAGTGCGCCGTATTCTGTTCTGGTTCCAAAATTCTTCTTCTACTGTGCTTTCTGTTATTCTTAATTCAAATTGTTAAATGACAGAAATTTGATATGGATGACATGATACTAGTTTTGTTTATCTCCCTTGTTTGTGTTGATTACAACTTATCATTTGGGTTTATTTTTTTAAAGGTAAAATATCTATGTAATTGACATGTTGTAGTTATTTGGTGATTGTGCTGTCGCAAATTAAATTTTACTGCGCCTCGTTGGTGAAACCAGTGCGACGATGTTTTGCACAACTTTCTCGAAAACCGTGACAGTGCAATTTTTTTATTCTACTTCTTTCACAACTCTTGTATTCAATTTGAAAGAAAGTTCTAATTTAAAGCTTTTTTTATTTTAGTTTTTTTTACATGAAATTTTATTCTATAATTTTCGAATTATCATGCCAAACAAGGTTATAAGTTACAGTTTGTAAATTACCTAATATTACAAAGAATCAAAATAGTGTAGACCAATTGTATCACTATGTGTGACAACCTTAACTAAGGTAATCGGGTTAGCAGATTGGGTCGGAAAATGTGTTAATAATAATCTTGGTGACATGAACATGATTAGGTAACACAGAGGGTTTCACAGAATTACGTCTTTGTGTATATATGTATTTTGCGTTACTGGTCCTCGCCTGGAGACGATAGTGTATATACAAATGCAAGTCGCTAAGAATGTGTGGTCATTTGAAACCTGACAACAGCCAAATAAAGTACGTTTGTGATAAAAGACTTCATGGACATTTCAAACAGTTTCAGATTAGTGTTCATTTTAAATTTTGATTATTTGCTTACTACTGTAAAACTATCTTTTAAATATATTTGTATTGGAGTTCAAATTAGGGACCGGTCAATATTTAATGGGGTGGTGGGACCGGTGCAAAATGCAATAGAAGACATACGTTTTTATGCTGGCATATATATGGGACTCCAAGTTTTGTTATTTTCCGCACTGATGGACGGCCAGTTTTTTTCATAACAATATCATCAATGACAAAAACATTTTTTCTGACGTTTAATTCAAAATCAATATACTGTAAACATAAATACTGAATTGTAGCCATAAAATTATGCACTAGGTAGGACAACAACTTGTTTTATAACACATCTGATGTAGGGCAGCAACTTTTTGTGTATTTTAAGGAGATACGCCTTTTTAAAACTGATCATTTGGAATGCACCGGTCCCAACCAACCCCCCCCCCCCCCCCCGCGTCCCTTAATATTTTTACTGTATGTATTTCATGTTTAATAGATAATCTATATGTATTTACATTTGCAATATTGCATTATTTCTCCAATTGTGTACATTTTGACTCTAAGAACATTCTTAGGAAACATAATAGTCGACTGATTTGTAATATGTCTATTAATCGGGATGTGAAGTAACTGAATTTATTTGTTTGTTCATGTCTCATTTTGTTTTGTTATTTAACTTTGTCCAGAATGTACACATATACTTCCAAAAGGAAAATGCTGCTGACAAAGCACAGCTTATCCTGAAGGAGGGCTACAACCTACACAAAGAAATCTGATTCAAGGCTGAATACACAACTACTGGAACATAAAAGGACATCTGCAGAGACAAGAAATTACTGTTATCCATGATGCTGACATTGCTGTTCTATTTGCTAATATTAAACAGTGCTTTTTGTGCTACATTGTTGTATATATATATATTTGTTTAATGGTCTGACTGTTATGTTTATTTTTTTTTTATCTATGAATAAAGTATCAATTCTTTATTTTTAAAATTATTTTTCTTTTCTTAATTACCTACATTTCAAATCATTGTTTTGACAACGATAAGTTTAAAAAACACATTATAAAAACAATTTCCGATGGTGTAACATTTACAATCCCAATTGGCCAATTGTCCATGTCTATCTTTTTTAACTATAATAATATAAAGTGGGACAATCGGAAAGTCACCGGATATTGGTCTAAAGCAGGCTAATGGGTGCCACAATGTCACAATGGTATGAGTTCGAATCCCGCCGATTGTAAGAAAAAAAGACAATATTACAATCTTATTCGAACAGCGTTGGTCTTTATAGGCGCATATATATTTGGTATTAACCCTGTATGTCTGATGCTTCAGAAATCCGCTGGTTAGATATATTGTTGTCACAATATCGCAATACCTAGACGCGTCTACATATGATACACGTGTCTAGGTATTGCGATATTGTGACAACAATATATCTAACCAGCGCAGTTCTGAAGACTCAGAAATACAGGGTTAATACCAAATATATTTTGTGATATCGAGATGCATTTTCCCGTCCCTATCTCATCGAAGGGCGACAGCCCTGAGATGAGACGACGAGAAAATTCATAGAGCTTCATAAAACGCAAACGCCTGGATTTGACAGTTAAAGGTCATTGTATCGACACAAACGGTACCCGTATGCAGATTGTTTACGCCCATAAAAAGCGCTACCTATAATTTTGTGTGGTCGTCGTTTCAAAACGGTGTTGCATTCTTACAGAAAATAAAGTGTTTATTTAAATGAAACTTCCACTAGAAGTTATAGAAAACACATTTAGAGTTATTTCTTTACATGACTTAATATTTCTGATACGCGGGCAGTGTGCACAATGTGCTCGAATTTAAGATTGAAAACGGGTTTGTCTTCGATGTACACATGGCGGAGGTCGAATGTTTACGTTTTTAGGTTCACACAAAAGCTGACACAATTTTGTGTCCGGGTCCCATCCTGTGCATCATTGATGAATTTATATAGAAAACACATTTAGAGTTATTTCTTTACATGACTTAATATTTCTGATACGCGGGCAGTGTGCACAATGTGCTCGAATTTAAGATTGAAAACGGGTTTGTCTTCGATGTACACATGGCGGAAGTCGAATGTTTACGTTTTAAGGTTCACACAAAAGCTGACACAATTTTGTGTCCGGGCCCGATCATGTGCATCATTGATGAATTTATGTAGGTTATCCAATGGCATTTGTCGTTACATAAGTGGCTATAGGTTACCATCCTTGTTACAAGTTTGTTTATGTATATAAAGCGGACCACCCAAAGGATGCTGTGTAATATATTTACTATTAATAATTTCCAGTTATACAAAAAAACTAAAGCAAAAAAAAAAAAAAAAAACAAAAACAAAAACAAAATTAGAAAAACCAACCTACGTACAGATGTGCTTAATTTCCTTTATTCAAGAAAATTCTTGTTAAAATTTGGACTGGACGACCAACACAGACCCGGGTCTCCATATGTAGTCACACACGTTCAGTATGGTGTATATATATAGACAAATACTTATAATATTAATTATTAATAAGGAAATATTTTTAAAAGCAATAATTGTACTCGTCTCAGTGCAGTTGCTGTTTAGGGATAAGTAGCACACTTACCACCCGACCCCCCCCCCCAAAAAAAAAAAACAAAACTGAAAGAAATAGAAAAAGAACCAACTGTTATATTTTAAATAGATATACATGTATTTTTTTCATATAGATAGATTATACAAACATGATATACTTGTAAATTCATCAAACAGTACAATTTACATATTATAAAGAACAAAGAAATGGGTTTTGCATATCTGCAAATAAACATATCATTAGGAAATGTGACTGTTCCTGAAACTGGCCTGTGGCTATAGAACATAATGCATGATACATTTTGAGATTGCCTCACTCTTTTGTGCATGTCGAATATGTTACTTCTCTTTTTTCCTTAATTATTTTGGGGCCTTGTTGGTCGAGTGGTTAAGGTAGTTAGTCATCTATTATTGATAATGTGGTCTGTCAACACCGAGGTTGTGAGTTCGAGTTTTACTGCGGGCAGGGTGTACTCGAATCCAATCTTAATTGACAAGGATTGCCAGTTTTCCTACTGAAGGTCGGGTTTTCTCCTGGTACTCCGGCTTCCTCCCCCAATAAGAACTAGACACCACAATAAAGCTGAAAAATTGCTGAAAGTGGCATAAAAGACCATTTAAACAAACTGAATTATTTTGCGTTCGGTTTTCTTTCCTTTTGCTTCATATACTAGTGAAATATTTTACTTGGATTATAATTTAACATGAGCCAGCTTAAGGTTTATTTGATTTTTTGTCACAATACAATTTCACTTAGAACAGATTTGCTAAATATGTGCTTCATTTATTTATGTATTGTTGCATTAAGTATTTAACTTTTTATCATTTGTTGATATTTACATTTTTATGATTCAGATTTTTTATTTTTCTATGTATATATAGAAGTTTAAAGATAATTTCAACATAATAATTAGAAAAGGTTTACAGGTAACTATAGCATAACAATTATTAGAAAGTTTAAAGATAATTTTAACATAATTATTAATTAGAAAATTGTTGAATCTTGATGAGTTGGATTCTTTGTAAATAGCTTAATTTTGTTGTTTTTCATACACCTCTTTGCATTTTTTTCTGTCTCGAACTGTAATATTTTAAAGGGAATGAAGGACAATTTTATTTAATTTGCAGAAAACAGTAACATATTAATCAACTATTTACATTGTTTCTACCTAAACATACTTTAAAACATTTGATAACTTTTAATTCATATTATTATTGTTTTTTATTATTTTGATTTGAAACCGTTTTAATTTATTATGTATTTTATTGTAATGGTATTCTTTAAGTGTGTCTGTGTTTTTAATGGTTCAATTGCTTTTATTAGTATGTATACATGCAAATCATTCTGGGACCAGTAAAACTAACTGATAGATGTTTTCCAGATTTAATTCAGGTACATTTTTAAAATAGTCCCAGTTTAATGCAAGTCTTAGTTTATATTGAAATTAATATTAATACCAGGAATTTTTATTTAAAAAATCAGTTACAATATTATCAAGCTACCATTAGTTGATAATTTGCTAATATTTCTGTAAGTTATACACATAAAACATGTATACTCTGTTGTTTAGAAAGTTCTTAATTCTTTCTTTACTTGAAAAGCAACTTGAAACATTCTGCCATCCCATAACATTTTTTCTTGTTACAAATGTTTTAAAATATAGAATAATAACTAAAATGTTCCAAAATATAAATTTTCAACTTCATATTTAATCCCTCGTTCGTTGGTTTAAAGACATAATAAACGAAGTTAAATTATGTTCCTCATGTTCGTAAAGAGTTATCTCCCTTTATCACAGTTTTCGTTACGAATAAGCTGACACAATTTCGTGTCCGGGGCTTTAACGATCAACAGTTGATAAAATTGGAACACAAATTATATAGTTCATCAGATTTTATACCCCTGCATTGGTTACCATTTCGATTTATATTATTATTTTTTATTTTTCCTCGACTCTCGCAAGGTTCCAGAAACGAATTCTCAACTTCATTTAAAAATATTTCGGTAATATTTTTCACCAATAAATATATTGGAAAATTAAGCTTATTTATTCAAGATTTCAAAACATTAAGTTTTATTTTTGTAAGATTTGTTGAAAAAAGTCACGTGACCAATGTCTTGCCCTTAGACGCCATTAATTGGTTTGCCGTTCAACTGTAAATAATCTGTTTATCGTTGTTTTGTAACACTGTGACGTCAAGGTGTTTACTTACCGACGTCTTGATTGCGTAGTGAGATGGCCCTATCTCACGCTAGTATAGTGAGATGAGATAATAACACACATAAAGATCATAGGAAAATACAACAAATAGCGATAAATATTAGAAAATAAAAAATAAAAACAACAACGTCAACTTCTATCTGAAGAGCCGACATAGCTCTGAAAGCGCTAACAGTTTAAATTATGTGGACAAGTTTTGTACTTCTGTGGTTTTTTTTTATTTTCTAATATATTCTCTAATATATATATATATTCGTTTAACAACAACATCCAGATACATAATTCAAGCGAAAACAAAGTTTTACACTTTAAAAATTGCACAAATATTTGGCCTGACCAACAGGCAACTTACAACTTGATCTTTGTTAAACCAATCCATTTGTCCACTTCCCTTGGTGTTATTGAATATGACGTTCATCACCATTCGGTTACCTTTATACATTGCTAGAATTACCTTTGGAGAAACACATTCTAATTAACAATTTTAACAAATTATGTTTTCAACTTTTTTACTAATGGGCGAAGTCGTCGTATCCTATTGAGAATAATATGGAGTAGGCATTGCCAAAATGCGAGCACAGACAATATAGTGCTTTATCATTTATATATAATGTGCATTTCATAATTGACGTTACTTCCGAACACCCTAAAAGTGCCTCTAAATTACAGTGGTCACGTGACGTCTTTCTTTGTAATGGTGACGTCACATGAAATCTCATATTGTGTATAAACTATCTTATTAGAGTTGATTGAATACGACTTTGGTAAACAACTCTCACCTACTTACTTTTAAACTGAGCACATTAATGGTAAATCCGTCCATTTGAAAATTTACAGGTGTTCTGCACTTTGAAGTTTAACTGATATTCTTAAAAAACACATTATTCGTTAGTTTTTCGCTTTATTCGTAATGGTGTAGGACCACCAAATACAGGGAACCAGTCCTGAGGTTGTACGTAAAAATAGTGCTATATAAAAATAGCTGGTCACTGTTATAATTATAACTTTTGAACCATAATAGATATTGGAACAAACTTGGCATTTTTGAAAAGCTGAATAATTCAGGAAACAAGAGGATAAAGTTGAACTGATGTGTACTAAAGATAAAAATTATGTGAGTCATTGGATGACATGCACTATTTTGGGAGTGCACTTGAAAGTGAAAGTAGATTTTTTTGAGTGAGTTGACTTCCGGTTGGTAGGTTTTTCTTATATGCAATTAAAGTTGTGCTGAAATTTTGAGAGGATACTTAGGGATTACATGTTGTCATGTGACAGGACTATTTCTTTATTTGAAGCAAAGGTAAAATGTTCAGACAATTTCAAAATAAACTAATTTTATATAGCCGAAGAGGCGATAAACAATGGTGGTCCTACCCCTAACAGAGGTAGTAGCCAGGTATATCAACTTCTATTACTTTTGATAAACATGGTACAGAAAGAAGGTAAATCACCAAGACAATCATTTTAATTGCTTATCAGAGCCAAAACCTATTGGGGTGTCAAATTTCAGCCTAAACATGGTATTATGTAACATTTTAACAAATTTTGGGGTCTGTAGTGGTCTACACTTAGTAGAATGTGCTTTAATTTAAACAAACTCCTGTTTTGAGTTTTAGATGTACTGAAGGGATCAAAATGTATAAAACTAGAACTTGTAGACATTCTAGTATGCAGAAAAATAGTGCATTTAAGATGAATTTGTCAATTTTACACCTGCGGCTTAAGTCGGTTACATTGCTGGCATGGTTTAATACTAAAAGTATTTATTTTCTAATCTGATGCTTGCTGGGGGTAAATTTGTTAGTAAACTAGAAACCATATGCAATACTTGTACTTGTTAAGATAATTTGACCTTGAGATGATAGTACTTCTGTCAAAAATTCCTTAAAAATGAGCAGTAATGAGAAATTTGCCAATTTTTGCAATTTCATACCAAAGCAAGATATAATTTTGTTTCTTTGTATGCCAGTTTGTACTTTAGTGGGTTTGGTTTTAGTAAGGAATGTTCATTTGACTATTAAGCTTAATGGAATAGTGACCGCATTTAATGAAATTAATAAAATTTTATTTAGTCTCAGTTTATAAACTATTAATGTACACCTCCAAAATATAGTACAACTGAATATCAATAAATTTTAATTTGAACTTAAAAACTTTCCCAGGATGGACTAGATGCATAATTAGGACAGTTTTATACTATTTTTCTTAATTGAAATGCATTTCAAGAGATAAAAGTCTTATTCCAACAGTTTGAAAGCACTCAGAATCTCACTTTGGAAAAGGGGGGGGGATGTGAAATAAACTAACAAAATGCTAAATTTATGATAAAATTATGTAATTAGTGCCTTTCTATGTTTGAAATAAGTTCATTTGTGTTGGATATATATTGGCAAGCTGGCCATTTACATCTGCAACAAAGAAATTGAAAATTAAGGAATAATGCACTTCTTGATCACCAAGCTCATTTTTCATGATAATGCGCATGTGAGGTCTTTGTATGTTTTCATGCATTTCTTGAAAACCGCTTAATGAAATTCAATAAAATTTTAGAATTTGTTTATAATAACATTAATCTAAGACTAGGAATTTTTTTATTTAATTTGTTGAACAAAAACATCTTCTTTAGGTGTAGGACCACCAAATACCGGGAACCAGTCCCGAGGTTGTACGTAATAATAGTGCTATATACAAATAGCTGGTCACTGTTATAATTATAACTTTTGAACCATAATAGATATTGGAACAAACTTGGTATTTTTGAAAAGCTGAATAATTCAGGAAACAAGAGGATAAAGTTGAACTGATGTGTACTAAAGATAAAAATTATGTGAGTCGTTGGATGATATGCACTATTTTTGGGAGTGCACTTGAAAGTGAAAGTAGATTTTTTGAGTGAGTTGACTTCCGGTTGGTCGGTTTTTCTTATATGCAATGAAAGTTGTGCTGAAATTTTAAGAGAATACTTAGGGATTACATGTTGTCATGTGACAGGAATATTTCTTTATTTGAAACAAAGGTAAAATGTTCAGACAAATTCAAAATAAACTAATTTTATATAGCCGAAGAGGCGATAAACAATGGTGGTCCTACTCCTGTACATGACATTGTTGACAAAGAATTCCGAAAGTGCATAACTTCTGATTCGATTTGGTTAAAAATGTTCATTCCTGATCATTTTTCCGGATCCATTACATTAGCTGGGATCATATTTTTACCGATACGATTGTACAATTCTACACTCCACAATTTCAATTTGGCAACAATGCCATGAATACGAAAAAGTTTTAAAATAATTTAATTAGACATTGTAGAAATGTCAGCTGAACGGCGTAGAAAGGAAAAAAGTATTTATTAAACAAAAACAGCAGTTTAATAGAGGAAAGTATGCATAAATCCTAAGAGCGTGTTTGCTCCATTAAGAGTAATGGGACCTCTTTGTAGCTCCGTCCATAAAAGGAGCTACATTGTAAACGACAATTCATATTTTCTTCATCATTTATACATCGCCTGTTTCATTTACTTGTCGACCATCGGTTCCACCACGTGTTCATACACCTAAGATTCAAATAACTTTTGTAAATTTTAGTTATTGGACATGTGAGTGACTCTAACTATTATATATTTTTTAACATTCCTGTCAAGTCTCCACAGGAACTGAAAGATGTCTGAAATGATTACACCTTGCTGTCTGCTGTCTTGTTATATAAGGTATTATCCCTTAAATATCTGTGTGACAGTAATAAAAAAGGACACAATAAATACAAGAAAACTTCTGATGCAAAGCATCAGTTCGCCGCCGATTTATTCTGCATTATGCACGCGTTGTCAAAATGATTAATAATAATTTTACGGGACGCATTTTAAAGCATGTTTATATCTATGTTTCAGAGGTTATTTTTTACGTTCTTTGCAATTATAATATATCATGTTTTAATGCGTCAAAGCTTAAGTCAATATTTTGTTTAAGTCATACATAAACAGCATGTACTTAAGACCCAACAGTGTCATTTGCTGTACCTTTAATGCGTGGCTTAGAAGCTGTATTATAATCAAACGTTTCGAACCTTTAAATATTTGTTTTTCTGTTTGCATTTGACTCAATGCAAAATACAGATCATCTCGACAATATGGCAACTAAAAGAGAAGATAATCTCAATATTAGATTGTATTAAAAAATTGTACTATAGAGGACCAGATGTAAGCATAAATAATCACAGTTCGTTTTTAAATACATAAAAGCTTGCGTAGCAGGCATCTCAGATTTTTAATCGAACTAAAAACACACACCTTCTAAGGACTATCAAATGAATATTCGCTTAGAAAGCATTGAAATTTAAAAAAGAAGTCATTCGAACTTTTTCCCCATAAGGTTCTATTTAAAGCTAAGTCCTGAGGTGGAGGCTAGTTTGAATTGACAATTTCTAAATTTGCGCACATGTAATCTTTTCTCATATATTGAATCATAAATATACTTGAATTAAAAATAATATCCACGTGGTACAATTAAATTATTGACATAACATTTATTTATTGAATGTAACAAATGTCGGCGTACTCCGGAATTGTATACACAAAATAGCCTTTTATTCTGGTTTCCGATTTTTCAAAGCTACGCTCGTCAATAGAAATATCACCGAAAGACATAGTACCAGGATTAAAATGTTCTCCCTGCATTATTAACTTCCGTAAATAGAACACCAACAAAATTTATTATTACATGAAATTTTGATATCACCCAAGCATTTTTGCAGTTGAACCTCATATATTATCTTGATTTTTCACTCAAGTTAAATGATTGACTTTCTTGTAGCAAAATTCTGTTCATTTATGGTTACTAAGGGTACTTCGAAATATTCTCTCCTTTATCCATCGTTAGCAACGAAAGTGAATACAATACAAGATAATAAGGATATAAATCAAATTAAGAGAAAAACGATTGGTCAATAATAATTACAAAGTAAAGGACAGCGACAAAATCCAGATGCGACAAAGACACACGACGAATAGAAGAACTAAAAACACAGCATCAAAAACCAACATGTTTTGTGTAATTCTTGTTTTTTTTCAATATTAACTCTTCATCTTGCTGTGAAATACATACATTTAAGATAAAGATCTTTTTCTATATTTTACGGTGTCGTATTAAATTCTGCTACCAAAACAAACGACCTAGAACAAAAACACAATTAAATGAGACCTCTTTTTTTCTCTTTGTCTATTATAACATTAAGTCAATAAAAAACAATTCCACCGATGCATATGGAATGCCTTTTGGTCGTCTGAAAGTACCATACCACTTCCAAACTATATCCAAAATTTAGACAAAATGACCACTTCTAACCCTTTGTAAGCTCTGGAAGCATTCCTATCTTCAGGGATGAAGTCCGAGAGACTCTGAAAACAGGAACTTTGCAATTATTCCACTAGATCAAATTCCTCCTAATCCATTATATTTCATCAAATGTTTAATTTTAAATGTTTTTTTCAAAGATCCTTCTTTCCAATGAGCCCGAAAAGTAAAACCGAAACAAGAAAAAAACAAGAAAAAAAATTACAAAGAAATACACCATTTTATGGGGAACTACATTCGTGGACAACGATTTGCAAAGGTGATTAATTGTGGTGTTGTTCCTAAATATAAGCTGAAAATTGCTAGATTTTAATAAAACTTACCGAACGGCTTCATTGATATAAAACAAATCACTCTGCCAAATTTCATGTCGGTCTGACCAACAGTTTTTGAGATATTTGGATTAAAATTGCACCTACCGTAAGCCTGTAAAACAGCACCATTTTCTCTTCATTATTACCAAACTTTCCAACTTCTCCGCTCTCACTAAAATGGTTGTAACTTTCTTGCTTTTTAAGATATCTACAAAAAGTAAAATGTGTCATAACTTAGAAAGCTACATGTAATTTAGTAAATCTTTTTTGTTTGCACAAAATAGGTGGCAAAAATATTTAACACACATACCTTACACTTGCCCCGGGTCAAGGGAGAGCAATAAACCTCAACAGTTGTACATTTCAAAGAAATTGCAAATTACTCATTAATTAATATTTCTATTGCTTAATTCATTGTCAATTGAAGATAAATTTCACAGAAATAAACATTTTAATGTTAACATGCGAATTTTAAGAGCAATTCTTTGGATGTAGTGCTAAATTTAAGATACGAATTATTAAAAAAATATAATAAAAATCAGAAATCTAGCTTGAAAAATATGTAATAACAAACCTACAATTCTGTGGTCCTGTGTTCAATTCTGTGTTGATGCTGTAGGGCTACACCATACACTAGCAAGCTTAGTATTGAAGATGTTTACCAATGGCTAAAATCCTCTCAAGAAAGCAGAATATAAAGGTTCTACATGCTGGTAGATACAAGAAGGCTCATGGTCAAAATCAGTATTAATACGAATGAGAGTAAGGACCAGTAGATGATTTCGTCACCATCTGTGTGACAGATAGTGTAAAATAATTACCATTTGGTGACCACCTCACTCAACCGACAGAAATCCTTTGCCCATAAAATTGGTGTACGATGTGCAGGCATGATAATATTTATAGGATGTTTAAAACTGACACATAATGGTTCCATTGTCGTTTACTCTTTAATTTTAACTGTCTTTTGTCATCGATGATAGATAAGAATATAATAACCAAGAAGACTTGAAACTGCAATGTTAAACAAAAATGGCAGGTTAGTATTTTAAGTAAAGAAATGGTACAGGTCTATAAAATGACAGTTTTCTTATAATTACAAAAGAACTTTATATACACGCCACGTTTTGAAAATTTTAAAGGAATGAGAATGAGTAACAAAGTATATTCACACAAAATGCGGTTATGCTAAATTAATGTTAGAATTAACAGTAGCATTTAGAATGGTGATTGGCAGAATTAAATATTGAGATAAATATTTTGATAAAAATCAATAAACATTTAAAAATATGCTTGAAAATCGTGGGTATTTATTGACACCACTAACTTCAAAAACAAACCGGTTGTGTTATTATCTGTTAAGCAAGTCATCAAATCACACGCATACATAAACTACATTTATTTAATTTTTTGTCCAATATGGTTGGGTTAAAATAACGTCATTAAATGCAAGGACCAGCGTGTCTCCTTTTATTAGTAAATAAACTGTAAAAACGAGTTCATTAACAGGATTTGGGGGAAAATTGGTTTTAGAGAAATGTCCATGCATTATGACATGGTTTGTTTGAATGGTGTTTAACACCACTTTCAACCTTTTTTCTTCATCTTTATCATGGTGTCTAGTTATATTGGAGAAAAAGCCATAGCACCCGGAGAAAAACTTCGAACGGCAGTAGAAAAACTAACTTTCCTTGTCAATGAATATTGTATTATCGACATTGTCCATAAACACAGATTTGATCAAATTTGTTTCAGCTACGCAAAAATATGTTTGATATTCAAACAGAAAACCTGCCATAAAACCTGGTTTAACGTACCATTTCTTTTAGAATGCCTGTACCAAGTCAGAAAAACATACTGCGTCTTTCTCCTTAATGATAACTGAAGGCCGATATAATTTAAAAAGTGAAACTAAAAGACTAAAGCGTATTGAATTACCTCAAGTCTATACTATCCTGAATAAAAACGACAATGTATTCCAGATTCTGTAACTAAAAATCAAAAAAGAACTATAAAACTACGCTTTTCGACTAGAACGTCGTATGCGATAGACGCGGAAGTTTACTAAGTACATGTAAGTCCAAGAAAAACCAGAGGTATAGCTATGATAGGAGGAAATTCCACGGAAACCTAGGTTCTCCAGCTAAGATACCTTTGATAAGACCGTCTGATAATGGTAACGAATGAACTTGCTTTGATTTTGTTTAAGTATAACTTTAAGTACAGTAAATGAAAAACAACACACCAAAAAGTTACAAAATGAAAAAAAAATATATACAGCAATATAAAAGAATGACGATATGTACTGCCTGAAAGGCGCTAAATATTAAACACATTAAACTCTGCTGAATAATATCGGTCTAACGATTACTAGTTCAAACAAATTAGCACATGACAAATAAAAATCAATTTATTGGATATTTTGTCGTTAGTATTTTTTTAACAGTACTGGCTTTATCTTAGCAACGAGAGTTTATACCTATCTACCTACCTACCTAAGATTTTCTTTATATCGGTATAAAACACTATAGATTAATAACTTTCTGTGTTTTTTATGGTCGATTCAGCTAAAATTATCCTACTATAAATTGTGTGTCAAAATATATTATTGACTTCTCCCTCGGAAACAGTAAAGGAGCTCAGGTTAGGACAACGTCATATCGCTTGCTAGGCCTTTCATTAAAAAGAGTACTAGTAATAGTCTAAATAATCTAGTGTTATTTCATTAATGTAGAACATTGATCTTTGTATCAAGCATAACATGACTTACAGATTATGAACAAATAATATATAATTTTTAATTGGTGGACAATTTGTGGAACATTGCTAATGTTTCTTAAAGAATAAAGACAGGTAAATACAGTTGTGATTTGCCCTTTAAAAATGAATATAGAAGTCAATACTGAAAAATAATACAAATGTTTTGTTTAGAATGTAACCGATCGTGAGTATCAATATTTTTTTAAATCCATCACTCATCCAAATAAGATTTAATACCACAGTGGACAGTGGGTTAATTTTACTCTTTGTAAGAACGTTTGGGACATGTATGACGTTAATCAATTTCATGTAAAAATATTACCAAAATTTTAAGGCATAAGCTTACATGTGAATGTAACCATTTTATAGCAAATGAAGCACACACAGAGCTGATATACCTGGAAGAAAAACCCCAGAGCTGATTAATTCACAATATTGATGAAAACCCTTTAAGCTGATGCAATCACGACCTTATTTACCCAGCTTGTTCAATTACTGTGCAAAAATCCCAGATCTAGAGTGTTCAGAGCTAATACAATCATCATCTGCATGACAAGCTCCAGATCTAATACAATTTCTACGTAGATAAAAAGCCAGAGCTGATGCAATACTAACTGAATGACACCTCCAAAGCTGAAAAATTCACTACATGGTCGAGATTTCCTAAATCTGATACAATTACTATCTGGGTGAAGATTTCCAAAGCTGATACAATTTCTCAATGAATACCACCAAAGGTGATACAATCACTATCTAAATAAAAACAACAAAGCTGATACAATCACTACCAAATTTTAAGAACTAATACATTAATGAAATCCACAGAGCAATCGCTACCAGTTTCTATAATGTTTTGTGTCTATACCGTATGTGTGTGCTATGGTTCGCATTGCTCGACCCATAGAGCTGCCAAGCGTGTCCCCATGTGATGGGTAGGGCATGCCCTCTCGTTGGTGGGTTGTCAGGTTATAATACAGAAAGCCTGACCGCGGACAAGAGCGGTTAACATGTTTGGAGAGTGCACAATAAAGACCCCTTTTGCAGATGTCGATAATAAAAGGCGCATTGTAGCCTATACAAAAGGATAAATTTTCTACCCCTACCCATACCCCGTACTTTTCCATTGGAATTCAAAATTTGTGTCCTTTGGTCCATTTTTCCAGAATTGATTTATTGTTTGTAAACTTGTTCTAGTCTTGCATATATCTGAAATACTGCTTGGTGGATGTAGAGCAAACATCCAATCAATCAATCGATCAATTGATAATAATACAAAAAAATGTAATATTATTAAATGCAGACAATAGAAAACAAAAAAAAGCCTTTAAGTGCTTTATGTTGCATTTTGTTTAATGTGTATCGTAAGCACTTAGTATACCACATGAAACTAAAGTTGAAAAAAGAGTACAAGTAGTTCTAAACACTTACATGTGTATGAAAGAGATTCTGGGAAAAACGTTTGCTTGAATGATTTTGTAAGAAGTAGAGTTTGCTCAAATAATTTTGAAATCGGCCTTGAAAGAAAACAAATGAATAAAATACACAATCTTTCATAAAACGAAACAGTGACAGAATCAATTCTAAAAATGTTTTTGGGGACCACCTTGAAAATAAATAGTGACAGAACCAATTCTAAAATATAAAAAAAAAACATTTTTGGGGACAGCCTTGAAAACGAAGTAAGTACAAACGAATAAGTAAAATTGCTGTTTGGGGTTTTCTAGAAAATTTATGATTTAAAAAAAAATATGTGGCAACATTTTCTTGCTCTCTAAGGCAATGTACTTAAATACAAATAAACAAAAAATTTTTCCTTAACACTAGTACACTAATTTGAACCAGTCTTAGCAAGCAGTTTCTACTTAAGTCGTCGTATTGCAGATTGAACACGTCAGAAATTAGATATTATTATGATATTTTATATCCTGCTCAACTAAAATTATGCCTCGGTACAATATATGGGGGTCTTAGATTGATATTATAGCACTTTATCATATTTGATTTTGGTTCTGATGATGTAAAATAGAAGCTCAAATGAAGTATTACACGTTCTTACATGTTTCATTGGTAATAAAGTTCCTCAGAAAATATTAATGTAGATATATTATAGGATTAAACGCGTATTTGTCGATGTGTGTACGATGTCGACTCATTCACAAACAAATAAACGTCCTTCGGTTTATGATAATATTGTGATTGTGTCGACCTCGTTCATACATCAATGAATTACCGAAAATATTCGTTTAATCCTTATAATTCTTCCAAATTTGTTTTTAAATTTTTAGTGTCTTTTCCCACAATAAAATTGCCTTATGAATGCGTGACATGTAGGATTATACACAACGAACTGAAGACGAAGACGTAGTCGGTTTGGAGGAAATACTGACATTATTAAACCTCACTTAATAATATCTAATATCAAAATAATATCTCGTGACTTTTATAAATGAGATTTCTTGCTAGACAACGCCGAAAATTTGCCTGCAGAGGGTGACAACCTCGAAACCGAACCGGAAACAGGGAGACAATACTATTGTCACCCTCGAAATCACGTGATCGGCAAACGGAAACGGGGTGCAAATACTATTCCTCGACCTGAACAATCCTTGCAATTAAACTCACGTAAACGATAATTGAAACAGTTTGTATTATTAAAATTTGCAATAATGTATGGCATCAAAGTTTTGAAAACACATAATTATGAGAAATAACGCCATTAAAACATGTTGGGTCTATAAAGTTGGTCTATGTTGATTCGCTCGGTTTAATAAAACAATTGTGACCTTCTTAATCGGTGGACATAATTGTCAACTTGCTTGGGTTGTCTTCCCTCGGGCTAAAGCTGAAACATGGAGTTGGTGGCAAAGCCGTGCATCTTGCTGATTTGTTGTGACTGAGAAAATAGTTTAAGGCTATTGTATGTATTTGATATAATGTATTTAATTGTGATTAATAGAACGCAAATTTATCGTTTATCGTTTATATATGCCTTTTCATCCACACTCGAATTCGTCTATTTCCCTTCATTCAACAATGTTAACAAAGAATCCAAAGCAAAGTGCATCGTTACAATATTTTCGTATATGTATTTCTCTGAACAAATGATTTCATAATAATAGTATACAGCTGCTTTAACTAAATAACTTTCCTTTTAAACGATACATTGTTCGATATATTTTTATCGGAATTCGAGTGTACTGACTACATTTATTGTCTGAAGCGTAAACGAAACATGGCCGCCATATTTGTTTATGTTTAGTTAGCAACAAAAAGTATTTCCCCCAAGAGTCGTTCATGAAAGTATCAACGGATCTGTGAATGACTGGTTTCAAACTGACCAATCAAAAATGACTATAAACGTAAACGAATGTAAGATAAGAATGATATGTTATAACAATTTTGTAATGTGGAAATTTCTATAAGGTTGGGATTTGGTTTTCGTTGAGTAAGGAATTATTTCTTGAAGGGTTTCTCACAACGAATCTGTTAATTTTAATATGTAAAAACAGTTAACATAGTTCTCTTTCCTCAACCACTTGTAGTGTACTTATTATTCTTAATTGTTCACGCTAAAGGAAGTTTTTGTTAAGTCGTCTGTACTAAACGCAATTTTAATAATAGTAGTGGTGAGTTTCTTCTTAAATGTTCTAAGTGTGAATTTGACTAAAAGGAACACAATTATTTGGCAGACATATTCCTCGAATTGTCCTTTTAATCAATTATTAAGCGATAGAGTTAAACAGATTGACTCGACTAGCTCTCATGACTGATGTTTACTTACCGTTATTTATAAATTTTTAAAGGAATATTGCATGATAAACATTAAGCAACATTAATTCAATCAATCAATTTATCGTGCTCATTTATTGGTTTATGTGACCAAATTGTTGTTATAGTCCAGAAAAGCATATCATCCACCTTATCAATTCAGAACTACGCTTATCACAATTAAGATCAAATAAAGTTTGCCAATTGTGTAAATTGTTCTAAGATTCATCATTGTTCTCTTTTGCTACAACTGCTTAATTTTAATATTTGTTTTGCATAGTTAAATTTAATGTTTGCGCCTCCTACAATGTTCTTACAGGACGTGAGCAATAATACATGAACTTAAATATAATTGACCTCGTATCAAGAATACCCGTGGGGCTGATCGTAAGATGTTGTAAACAAAAATGTTGTATAATACACAACTGATTGTTGGAATCCTGTTGTCTCAAACGACATGAAATACGATGGAACCGTGTGCCAATGTTCAGTCTATTGTCGATGTGCAGCGTCTGCTGTAGTCTTTGATCTGAATGCTCCAAAAGCCCCTTTAAAGCGGTTATTATGTAAAACTGAAAATATTAACACAAGCAGAGACAAAAATAAGATGCTAATAATTCAATTGAGCAGCAACTTAAATTACATAATTACATTTGCTTTTAAATATACGCTACAACTAGGATGTAAAAAGTAAAAAGTAACAGGTTGCATGGAAGTGGGCATTGGTAGGATGCATCTAGAAAATCATACTCCTTCTTAGCCGCATTGTGTACATTGTGTATTTGTTAGACTAGGGAAACATATTTCTTGTTGAGCCAACAATATCTAGTTAGCAGAAAAGAGGTAAATGAAGGTAATAACAAAATGCCGAACACCAAAAAAAAAACTGTCCAACTGACAATCTACAAATTAAAGTCCGAGAAACCAGCAACAAACATAAGAATCAACACAAAATATATAGCATCTAAAGGAAAACAGAACCTTCCTATTTTGTTTGTGATAAAGATTTATTTTTAGATATCCATCAAATTGATAGTATTTATTTGTATATAAATCAGATATCTATTAATATATTTCATTTTTGTTTTGTTTTTTATTGTTCATGAAATGAAATAAACTGTTATATTAACTTCACAATTTGAGGACTTATGAAGATTTATATTTATTTTTAC
Source organism: Limnoperna fortunei (assembly GCA_944474755.1). Classification (NCBI taxonomy): domain Eukaryota; kingdom Metazoa; phylum Mollusca; class Bivalvia; order Mytilida; family Modiolidae; genus Limnoperna; species Limnoperna fortunei. The sequence continues at coordinate 54,523,355 of OX104115.1, read as the reverse complement.
CGCAATGTATACGGTGGCATCATTTAACATGATAGAAGTTAACCATAAATGTAGCTTCGTGTGCAAATACGGCTTGTTTGAATGAGAGAGCCGTTTTGTTACTGCACAAATGTATATTCATTAAGAACATCTTAATTCGAATACTTTCTTCTTCTGTCCAACTTTTTTATGATTACAATACTTGACATATAATAAGGTATAGTCATGACACATGTGTCACTTCTCATGTGTAAGATGACACGTACTTTATTGAGCTCACCATACAATCTGAAATAACTTCAGTTTGTGATGATCATTTGACGGTAAAGTTAAAAACTGTTGTCATCTCTAATTCATCTGGACTAATTTAAATATATACTTGTTTTGGAATACAATTGGCAAAATCTGATATATTTGCATCATTTTCTTTTGTATTTCTGACAATTGGACTTATGCAAAAATATGTAGATGACAATGATAACGCTTCAATTTCATAGCAACTGAACTAAAGTAAGGGTGAAAAATGAAAAATATACAAATACAATTACACAAATATACATGCACATTACATCTTTCATCATTTGTTTGTTCGTAAAATTTAAAATTAAACCTTGTCATTTTCAAATATTACAATTTAATCAAGAAAGAATGTTATTTCCATTTTTTCAACACTCTAATGGGGTCTAGATTGTAAGAAGTTATGCCAATTAGTAAGCCTCCTCGATTATCCAAAAGACAGCGTATGATAAGAGATTTTACTTTTTACATGCAAAATATTTAAAATAAATTGTGTTCAATGTTTTCCTAACAAACCATCAGTGTTTCATTAAATTTGAAAAGATCACATTTTACATCAATCTATAACATTGACACAGTTACAATGTACCTCTGTTTGCTTACTTTTAAACCCAAAACTATCCTGACTTTGACTATACTCTCCAATCCCAATTATAGTCTATATACTCTCTACCACGTCAAGTTCTTTCTTTCATATAATTAATAATTAAATAATTGAATACTTATACTAGTTGCAAAGTTTCTAATGTAAATTATATTTTTAGACAATGGAAATATCATAGTCTTCTTGAATGCAGACTGCAAGCTATCAGGTGTGGCAGATTTCAGCTATGAAGAACAAACCATTCAGCAGCATCATCTTTAGTATGACCAATATGTTTTTACAACATTGACTGTCATATATTTGTTGCAAAGGACCATAAACACCAGCATCCCAGGGAAGCTGACAATGTGACGTATGAACAGATATAACTTAGATGATCACATTGTGTTCAAGAGATCAGTCAATAGCTGGGACAGATTCATGAGATTTGGGACGATAACTAATAATAGTAAAATATGTCATTTTTAATAGATACAACTGGAAAAAGGGAAAATTACGAATACTTGATGGAGGTTTTTGAAATAGAAAAGCCTGTAAGAGAAACAGTGCCACCAGTCCTCGGTGTAACATTTTCGAACCATCTAAGCTGCATTTTCTGACCATTGAATACTATATATTGTGGAATTGTGAAATTGCACACCCAACAGCACTTACACAGCCAAGAATAGTGAATGTTTCAAATTTACAGAGCAGTGATTGGAGGAGGCTGATATCCAGCATCGCCAACTATGCCAGGAAGATTGTGTTTAAGTTGCACACCCTTCTTATCAACATTAAATATTCAAGATCATATTTCATAACACTAGCATGTATTTCAGTAAAGTATGTCAACTGCAGCACAAATATGTTTACTTTTGCTCTCCGAATTACCAAGGCTATAGGCTTGTAAAGCTTCAGATCAGGCCTCCTTCTCATAAATAAGTACAACCACTTCATAGTAAATAGATTATCAGTGGTTCTCAACTCACTAAATGTACTGCATACTCAGAATATCAATTACCATCTCCTGGAGTATGTACCCATAACCAATTGAGGACATATCATTCAAATAGGAGAAAAGTCTTTTTCTTGTGCAAAGTTTAATATAAGAGATATTCCGTTCAAAACACATTTGGATCATCGATTTCGGCATTTCGTTTCATCAAAGTCTGATATGGACACCATGCTTTAAGGCTGTCTTTCTAGAGGTTCCAATTTTCACTGCCAAACATGCCTCCGTCATTCGATTTGGACTGAACTGTACGTCAGATCTGCTGTCAGGTGAAAGGAGTAAGTACATCAAGGGCAAATTTAAATGTTGGTTAAATTATTAGATAAATCCGGAATTTATACCCAATTAATGACCAATGAAATTTTAGAGACTGCTTTAAAGTTATGCTAACAAATTGTTAATTGATTCATGTCACTTGCTATTGAGAATATTAATGTACTTCGTGAAATGTGTGGGTTTATTATTCGTTAAGTTATTAAATATTTGTTGTCAATTTTGCTTATTATTTTAAATTTAATTTATATTGTAGTAAAAACAACCAATTTTGATATATATCTTATTTATTAAAGCTTTTTTCTTTCATCTGTTTTCCTTAATATTTTTGTTGGTTATTCAATATTTTCATGCGCCTAAATTTTAGATTGAGTGGAATACCACTCAGCATATACCTCATGGAATAAGAGTGTCAACATTTTTCTTTTTTTATCCAGGAATAACAAGGAACCTGTGAGCTACTGCTCATTCAGTGTACGGTAAACAGAAAGTCGATGTTCGACACACCTGAAATCGGTACTCGCAATATACGATCACATGGTAAGGTCACATACAATTCAAGTGGTGTAAAGAGTAAACTGTTACGAAATTTATGTTGCGGATGTAATGACGGACGGACAAACACTTGATTAAGTCGGTAAACAGTAATTAAATATGCGACAGACCTGAAATTGGTACTCGCAATATACGACCACATGGTAAGGTGACATATAAAATTTCAAGTGGTTGTAATAAGTAGTTGCTAAGAAACTGTTACGAAGTTATATTGCGGACAAAATTACGGACGGACGGAAGGACAGAGGTAAACCAGTATACCCCCTCTTCTTTGAAGCGGGGGCATAAAAATGTTATTCCGTAAAAAACAAGCATATACACTGTATATGTTTCAAAAAATCATCAGTTGAATCAACAGAGGCCAAGACAGGTTTTTCCGTAAAACACTCCTTTTTCACTTTGACAGAGACGGAGCTTGACATTTTAAATTGCAGAAAATATCAATTTGATTGGTCTGAGATTCAACAGTTCAAAGTCACATACCTTAATATGCAAATTAAGGTATTAAGGGGAAGATGAAGGGGGGAAATCAAAACAAATAAGAGAAGTAAAAAATGGCATTTCATTTAGTGGCATTTCATTTATTGGCACTTTACACATAACTTTATAATCAATAGGTTTCTTTCCTGTTTCAGTCTCATTTACCTAGAAAACTGTCTTTGATTTTTTCTTCAGTACCTAAACGCCTTTTTGTGTAAAAAATGGACATAAAATGGATGTTTTTAAGATTCGAGTGGCCAAGGGATACGAAACGTAATATGAAATGTCCTGTAAGCGGTTTTACGAATACTTTTTCTTGTGATTTTCATAAAATATAAACAATATCTTGCATCAATCGATCAATTTTGTAGGGGTTATACGTTATTAAAATCAAACAGGAACAGTGTGTCTTCTTTTATTATTAATTAAGCTGTACAAACGAGTGCATTAAAATGTTTCAGGGGGGAAATTAGTTTTCAATTGACACTTTAAATTTCCATGTATTATGATGAAAGTGAGAGAGAGAATATCGAACAACACATCACCGGAATTTTATATTAATTTTTATTTGCTGTGTAATTTTTAGTGATGCGTCGTTTGCGTTTTTAACTTTTAACAGCATCGACCAATAGGACGTCCCAAGCTTTGTTCAACTAGATGTGTAAACATATCGTAGGGACGGAAAAATCATTGAAGATGACGTGGATGATAATTACAATTAGAAGCCTTATGGAATACCGTTGTTGTTTCCCACAAATTCTAAGCGGTAGTTTGGGAGAAGGATTAGAAACAGAGGGAAGTGATCGCGATTGTAATTATGTAGATAAGAAAATGCCAGTGTTTGATAATAAAGCTGTAATACAGTTTGACCCTGCTTTTACTAATTCTGTGTATGTTATGGAAGATACTAAGGGTGTATTTACTAAGTTAAGATTAATGCACACTTATGATCCTGAAGACATTGAATTATGCAGAGAAGTTTATGGCCTTTTGTATATATCTAGTAAACTTTACAAATTGTTTCAGAAGAGTAATCCAATTAATCCATTTTCTTTAAGAAGAGACTTGGAAGTTGTTCACGGTCCTTGTTTATCCCACATTAACGGATTCGTGGACAATGCAAACAGTTTAGATTGTAGATCATTGAGAAGCCCAGCAAATCAATGGATAAGAAGACAACCCGGAATTGGCCTGATGTTGATTTCATGTCGAAAATTATTGATCATGGTGTATTATTTGTTCCTGTTGGATGTAAATAATCACCAAACGAAGACATAGAATGAAAAATGTCATTCGCCGTTGGTAAAAAGCTCCTGATATGTTCTTTTACGCATACCCAGTTTGTGTGTTATGCACTGGTGAAAATTCTTTTAAAAGACGTCATCAACAGAGACAAAAATGTAAAGATGTGATTTGTTCATATTTCATAAAAAACTATTATGTTCTGGGTATCAGAACAGTTACCATATTTTTCTGGAGACCAGACAACCTTATCCCATGTTTGATGTAATGCGTTAAAAGACTGATGCATTGCGTAAAAAATTATTTTGGTGAAAAGTAGTAAGACACGATGAAAAAAGATCTAAACAAATTAAGAGCTATAAGTATACAGGTGACTTTTGCTATTTTAAAAACTCACTATAGTAAATGCAGTTTAGTAAAAAAACGATTTAGCATAAATTTGTCAATTTACATATTTAATTGTTTTTACTAATATTGTTACTTTAAATTTGAAAATCTGTTACAAATGTACTTAGATAACAAATTTGAACAAATAAATGCAAAATTTACGCTTTTGCACAATATATTTCTATGTCAAGTGTTTTTGTTAAAAAGATCATTTATCTAACTTTCTTATGATGCCAAAATATTCTTCTCATTCCAGTCTATAAAGAGTTTAAATCAGTTTTGTTTAAGTACCTACGTAAAAAAAATAATACAGAAAAAACAGCTCATGTTTTTATAATGACACAATGAAAGAAAGGTCTTTGACACGATTTAATGCAGCTGCTAATTTCTTAAGAAATTAGTTTTACCCAAATGGGGCATTTCAATAACTTTTTACAAGTAAACTAAGTTATGTCTGTTTTCTTTGAATATTATAAAAGAAGTCCACAATTGTTACTACGATAGGACTGTGGAACAATACAAACATAAACATCTACTCGGCAGATCAATATATTTATGTAAACTTTTTATTACAAGCATAAGGTATGAATTTTGGTAAACTTGGGCTGCTTACAATTTATTTTAAAAACACGGAGCGAAAATGTAAATAGTGAATTAAAGTACAAATAAGAATATGTCATGTTAAAGTGTAACACTGGTACTCTCTATGTCTAATTATTTCTATGTCATTATTGGTTGTAAGTATTTTGAGAATTCCACAGTTAGCTTTTACAACAAAAAAAAAACAACTGAAAATTAAAACGTGTACGACATGTAGTCACTAAATGACATTATAATATCATTCGAACAGACCGCGAGATTGGTCTTAATTGACCGAAGTACTACATAATTTTCATCGGGTATTACACATAGACACCTGAAGTAACGCAACAAAGAGACTATTAACACAAATCTATTAAACGAATTACAATAAATAATCAAACAAAACAAAAAACACAGCTTTTACCGATGTCATAGAATATTTAACAATGTCCGTCGCTCCGTACAAAAGATTTAAAAGTCTAAATAATTTTGTCATTCGTTTGGGCTTAAAATCGGAATATTTTGATAATGGATATGGTAATTTGTGCAAATGACTGGTACATTGTGGTCTGTTTTCAGACATTTCGGACTCCTATTTCCTGTTAGACCATGCACATGTATATCCATGTAAATAACTATTTGTCATAATTACCAACTGAGTTTTTATTAAGAAAAAAATGCGTACCAAAATCTGCATCCCGAGCGGTGATACGTCATGTGATGCGGATTTTGTCATGTTGGTATCGTGCGTATGTTGGTACAATATTCGTAACAAAATTGTTTTATGCTACATATTATAAAGAAATATATAACAAGAAAAATTAATTAAAATAGTAACATTATATAAACGATTTTTACTATGGTGCGATCATTGATAAACTACATTTATGAAACTAATTTTCCATAAATCACAAAAGAACTTTAAAATCAAATCTGTTTTCGGTTGAATCATTTTCTGTTTACATTAATCAATTGATCTTAATTGTTTTTGCACTGGTGTAATTAATAATAAATATAGATGCTGAAAGTTATGCATAAATGTTGTTATTGCTGAATATATAATATGGCTACACTTTTTTTTGTTTAAATCTACAACAAGGGTGGCGCTTTCCGGAATATCCGTATTATAATCTGACAAGCCCCAATGAACTTTGTTGAGTAATCTAGGAAACATGGTACTTGCATAAAACAGAACTGTTAAATGTTGCGTTATTTACTTGTGTTTTTTATTGAGACGAATTACAACATAAGTAAACATCACCATTATCTGCAATGTACAAAGGCTTGGAATAACTTATGTATTTGTATTGTATGTCTGTTTACAAATACACTCACAAAGGTTAATCGGAATAAAAAATAACAAATTTAATTAATACAACCATATTTATTTATTTTTTTAACTTTTGAAAACACAACTGCTGCTAGTAAATGGTCATGGAAGTTCAGTTAATAATCATTATACTCACTTTCTACAGCTTATTTCCATAATTGCATAACCATTCATCAGGTTTTGTGCGGTCCTATTTATCTTTATTTATGTTAACCTCACATCTTAATTTATAGCATACAGTTTACGAGGTGTCACTATAAAACTGGCTAATCACTACATCAAAACCACCAATTAAATTCTGTTTCAGTTCAAATTTTTAAGTCACTGTTTCAACCTCAATTTATAATTATAGCGATTGATATTCACTTGCAATTTTGAAACAATTCCGATGGAAAGCCAAGTCCACCGTTTCATCTGAAAACATGAGTGGCGTTAAATTAATTTGTGAATCTCTGGAAACACTGAAGGACCAAATAACAAAATGTCGAGATTGCTGTAGCGGAAATCATCTTTCATACCATTGTTTACTATGTCCTACGGATAAATTTAAACCATCAAAAATAAGAAAAGTTGAGAAGCATTTATTAACTCACTGGAAGACGAGAGTACAGGGTCAAAATGGTATGTATATTTGCATTCCTATACTGTATTGTGATCTCGTTTTATAATGAAATTAAATTGTTAATTTTATATCTTGATATTTATTTATTTAAAGAACAGTTATACCCCGTGAGGGGTTGAAGGCATACATAAACAAAAATTAACAACAAATCATATTGTAGAATCATGCAATCTTCAAGTCCACTTTCCTCAGTATTAAAGACTTTTTAATAAATGGAACAACATACTGCAAACGACTAAAAAAGACATTATATTTATATATTTATTTATATCATATTCATAACTATTTTTAATGTTATTTTCTAAATTTTTTCCTATATCGGAGTATTTCGGACAATGGGAAAAGTAGTGAATTTCATCTTTTAATACATTGTTAGTACACATTGTACATAGTCTATCTGGCCTTTTCACTCTTTTGTATCTTCTTCTTTCAATTTCAATGAAGTGACTTGTTCTCATTTTACATATATTTCTTCTGTTATCAAAGTTTGTTTTTAATAAATATTCATCTATGTTTTAATTTTACTATATAAATATATTTTATTTTCTGGTGAAGGTTTTTTAGTTTTTGAAAAAAACGTTTTACATATATATATATATATATATATATATATATATATATATATATATATATATATATATATATATATATATATATATATATATATATATATGTATATATATATATATATATATATATATATATATATATATATATATAGAACAACTTCACTTTTAATGGAGACCATTTCTTGCAAATAAATGGAACAGCTATGGGAACTAAAATGGCTCCATTATATGCCAACATATTTATGGGTAAATTAGAAAAAGAACTTCTCCAATCGTCTATTGAAAGACCACTGTCTTGGTACAGGTTTATTGATGATGTTGATATGAAGTGGATACATACTGATGTGGGATTGCAAAACTTTATCACACGTGCCAATAACATCCATCCCTCTATCAAATTTACTTATGAAATCTCAAAATCTAATATATCTTTCCTCGATACTTCCAGCTCCTTATCCGCAAATGGTGAGTTGTTTACGGACCTGTATTCCAAACCAACAGACACCAACCAATCCTTTTTACCTAGTAGCTGTCATCCTCCTCATGTGACAAAGAGCATTCCTTATAGTCAAGCTCTTAGACTCCGACGAATCTGTTCCACCGACGATTCGTTTAAAAAGAGACTAGGGAAATTAAAAGGACACCTTAGAAGAAGGGGGTACAAGAATAATAACATCAAAAAGAATTTTGAAAAAGCACAGCAGACATCGAGGAGTACCCTTCTTCAATATAAAGAAAAAACGAAATGCAATAGAGTTCCCTGCGTACTAACTTACCACCCTTGTTTGAAAAACACAATTAACACCATTTGTGAACATTGGAAATCGATTGAAAAAAATCCCAGATTGTCAAGAATATTTCCAGAGCCCCCCATGGTTGCGTTTAAACAACCCAACAGTCTCCGCAACTTATTGGTACGAGCAGAGATTGCAAAGCCCAGCACTGCCGCTGGCAGAAGTCAGTCTTGTGGTGACAAACGCTGCAAATGTTGCAAACATATGGAACTCTCGTCTACATTTAACAGCAAAGTCACAGGTAAACAGTACAAAATATTTACTACTGTTAACTGCAAAAGCTAGAATGTCATTTACATTCTTGAGTGCCCCATCTGTGGCTTACAATATGTCGGCGAGTCCAAACAGCCATTCCACAAACGACTGAATGGTCACAGAAGTGACCTTACTAAGAAACAGTTTCTGCCCGTAAGCCAACACTTCAGACTGCCCGACCACATATATATACTGGTCAGAGAGTAGTTCTCGCCATAAAAATGACAGAAGCAATTCTCGCCATTTTGGTGACTGTGCCGTTATTTTTCCATTAAAATCGACAAAAAAGGTTTCATTTGATAGATTTCACTATGTTTAATCCAAAACAAATTACGATTATCCCTTTTAAAATTCTAATTTTTCACAAATACTGTCAAAAAATCGGGTTTCGAGAATTACTTGCCGGCGAGAACTACTCTGTGACCAGTATATATATATATAAAATTCGTCTAAAGAAATAGTCAACAATTGCTCGTACGGGATGTTTTGATCGTTACGGTAGATAACGATGCTGTACAGACTAAAATAATAATATATTCGTTTAAAAATATGTACAACAACATCTAGATACATAATTAAAGCGAAAACAAAGTTTTACACTTTAAAAAATTGCACAAATATTTCGCCTGACCAACAGGCTTCGTCAGTGTTTTTACAACGAATTGTAGTAAAAACACTGACGAAGACTGTTGGTCAGGCGAAATATTTGTGCAATTTTTTATATGCATTTAATCCACGCCCAGACCTTTTCAATACTACTGTTTAGTAACCCGTTCCATGTCTAAAATCTTGTTATATACATTTAATCCACCCCAGACCGTTTCAATACTACTGTATATTAACCCGTTCAACTCCTAAAATGGTGTTATATACATTTAATCCACCCCAGACCGTTTCAATACTACTGTATATTAACCCGTTCAACTCCTAAAATGATGTTATATACATTTAATCCACGCCCAGACCGTTTCAATACTACTGTATATTAACCCGTTCAACTCCTAAAATGGTGTTATATACATTTAATCCACGCCCAGGCCGTTTCAATACTGAATGTATATTAACCCGATTCGGACCTAAAGTTATGTTGTATACATTTAATCCCCAACCATGTCGTTTCAATACTACTGTATATTAGCCCGTTCCAGGCCTAAAATTATGTTATATACATTTAATCCCCAGCCATGTCGTTTCAATACTACTGTATATAAGCCCGTTCCAGGCCTAAAATGATGTTATATACATTAAATCCACGCTCAGACCGTTTCAATACTACTGTATATTAACCCGTTCAACTCCTAAAATGGTGTTATATACATTTAATCCACGCCCAGGCCGTTTCAATACTGAATGTATATTAACCCGATTCGGACCTAAAGTTATGTTATATACATTTAATCTCCAACCATGTCGTTTCAATACTACTGTATATTAGCCCGTTCCAGGCCTAAAATTATGTTATATACATTTAATCCACGCCCAGACCGTTTCAATACTACTGTTTATTAGCCCGTTCCACGCCTAAAATTATGTTGTATACATTTAATCCACGCCAGACGGTTTCAATACTACTGTATATTAGCCCGTTCCAGGCCTAAAATGATGTTATATACATTTAATCCACGCCGATACCGTTTCAATACTACTGTATATTAGCCCGTTCCAGGCCTAAAATTATGTTATATACATTTAATCAACGCCGAGACCGTTTCAATACTACTGTATATTAGCCCGTTCGATGCTAAAAATTTTGTTATATACATTTAATCCACGCCCAGACCGTTTCAATACTACTGTATATTAGCCCGTTCCAGGCCTAAATATATGTTATATACATTTAATCCACGCCCAGACCGTTTCAATACTACTGTATATTAGCCCGTTCCACTCCTAAAATTATGCTATATACATTTAATCCACGATCAGACCTTTTCAATAATACCATTTATTAACCCGTTCCAGGCCTAATATTATGTGATATACATTTAATCCAAGCCCAGACCGTTTCAATACTACTGTATATTAACCTGTTCCATGCCTAATATTATGTGATATACATTTAATCCACGCCCAGACCGTTTCAATACTACTGTATATTAGCCCGTTCCAGGCCTAAAATTATGCTATATACATTTAATCCACGATCAGACCTTTTCAATAATACCATTTATTAACCCGTTCCAGGCCTACAATTATGTTATATACATTTAATCCACGCCCGGACCGTTTCAATACTACTGTATATTAGCCCGTTCCATGCTAAAAATTTTGTTATATACATTTAATCCACGCCCAGACCGTTTCAATACTACTGTATATTAGCCCGTTCCAGGCCTAAATATATGTTATATACATTTAATCCACTCCCAGACCGTTTCAATACTACTGTATATTAGCCCGTTCCACTCCTAAAATTATGCTATATACATTTAATCCACGATCAGACCTTTTCAATAATACCATTTATTAACCCGTTCCAGGCCTAATATTATGTGATATACATTTAATCCACGCCCAGACCGTTTCAATACTACTGTATATTAACCTGTTCCATGCCTAATATTATGTGATATACATTTAATCCACGCCCAGACCGTTTCAATACTGCTGTATATTAGGCCGTTCCAGGCCTAAAATTATGCTATATACATTTGATCCACGATCAGACCTTTTCAATAATACCATTTATTAACCCGTTCCAGGCCTAATATTATGTTTTATACATTTAATCCACGCCCAGACCGTTTAAATACTACTGTTTATTAGCCCGTTCCAGGCCTAAAATTATGTTATATACATTTAATCCACGCCCAGACCGTTTCAATACTACTGTATATTAGCCCGTTTCAGACCTAAAATTATGTTATATACATTTAATCCACGCCCAGACCGTTTCAATACTACTGTTTATTAGCCCGTTCCAGGTCTAAAATTATGTTATATACATTTAATCCACGCCCAGACCGTTTCAAAACTACAGTATATTAGCCCGTTCTAGGCCTAAAATTATGTTATATACATTTAATCCACGCCCAGACCGTTTCAATACTACTATATATTAGCCAGTTCCAGGCCTAAAATTATGTTATATACATTTAATCCACGCCTAGACCGTTTCAATACTACTGTATATTAGCCCGTTCCAGGCCTAAAATTATGTTATATACATTTAATCCACGCCCAGACCGTTTCAATACTACTGTATATTAGCCCGTTCCAGGCCTAAAATTATGTTATATACATTTAATCCACGCCCAGACCGTTTCAATACTACTGTTTATTAGCCCGTTCCACTCCTAAAATTATGCTATATACATTTAATCCACGATCAGACCTTTTCAATAAGACCATTTATTAACCCGTTCCAGGCCTAATATTATGTTACATATGTATATATATTTTATCCACGCCCAGACCGTTTCAATACTACTGTATTAACCCGTTCCAGGCCTAAAATTATGTTATATACATTTAATCCACACCCAGACCGTTTCAATACTACTGTATATTAAACCGTTCCTCTCCTAAAATTGTGATATATACATTTAATCAACGCCCAGACCGTTTCAATACTACTGTATATTAACCCGTTCCACTCCTAAAATTATGTTATATACATTTAATCCACGCCCAGACCGTTTCAATACTACTGAATATTAAACCGTTCCCCCTCCTAAAAATTATGATATATACATTTAATCCACGCCGACACCGTTTCAATACTACTGAATATTAAACCGTTCCACTCCTAAAATTTAATCCACGCCCAGGCCGTTTCTATACTACTGTTTAATAACCCGTTCCAGGCCTAAAATTATGTTATATACATTTAATCCACGCCCAGACCGTTTCAATACTAATGTATATTAACCCGTTTCGGACCTACAGTTATTTTATATACATTTAATCCACAGCCAGGTCGTTTCAATTCTACTGTTTATTAATCCGTGGCAAGCCTAAAATTATGCTATATACATTTAATCCACTCCCAGGCTGTTTCAATACTACCATTTATTAACCCGTCCCAGGCCTAAAATTATGTTATATATATTTTATCCACGCCCATGCCGTTTCAATACTACTGTATATTAACCCGTTCCAGGCCTAAAATTATGTTATATACATTTTATCCACACCCAGACCGTTTCAATACTACTGTATATTAAACCGTTCCCCCTCCTAAAAATTATGATATATACATTTAATCCACGCCGACACCGTTTCAATACTACTGAATATTAAACCGTTCCTCTCCTAAAATTGTGATATATACATTTAATCAACGCCCAGACCGTTTCAATACTACTGTATATTAACCCGTTCCACTCCTAAAATTATGTTATATACATTTAATCCACGCCCAGACCGTTTCAATACTACTGAATATTAAACCGTTCCCCCTCCTAAAAATTATGATATATACATTTAATCCACGCCGACACCGTTTCAATACTACTGAATATTAAACCGTTCCACTCCTAAAATTATGCTATATACATTTAATCCACGCCCAGGCCGTTTCTATACTACTGTTTATTAACCCGTTCCAGGCCTAAAATTATGTTATATACATTTAATCCACGCCCAGACCGTTTCAATACTAATGTATATTAACCCGTTTCGGACCTAAAGTTATTTTATATACATTTAATCCACAGCCAGGTCGTTTCAATTCTACTGTTTATTAATCCGTGGCAAGCCTAAAATTATGCTATATACATTTAATCCACTCCCAGCCTGTTTCAATACTACCATTTATTAACCCGTCCCAGGCCTAAAATTATGTTATATATATTTTATCCACGCCCAGACCGTTTCAATACTACTGTATATTAACCCGTTCCAGGCCTAAAATTATGTTATATACATTTTATCCACACCCAGACCGTTTCAATACTACTGTATATTAATCCGTTCCACTCCTAAAATTGTGTAATATACATTTAATCCACGCCCAGGCCGTTTCTATACTACTGTTTATTAACCCGTTCCATGCCTATAATTACATTTAATCCACACCGATACCTTTTAAATAATACTGTTTATTAACCCGTTCCAGGCCTAAAATTATGTTATATACATTTAATCCACGCCCAGACCGTTTCAATACTACTGTATATTTACCCGTTCCAGGCGTAAAACTATGTTATATACATTTAATCCACGCCCAGACCGTTTCAATACCACTGTATATTAACACGTTCCAGGCCTAAAATTATGTTATATACATTAAATCCACGCCCGGGACGTTTCAATACTACTGTATATTAAACCCTTGAAGGCCTAAAATTATGTCAGATACCTTTAATTCACGCCCAGACTGTTTTACTACTAAGTATATTAACCTGTTCCAGGCTTTAAATTTAATCCACGTCCTACCGTTGCAATCCTACAGGTTATTAGCGCATTCCTGGCCTTAAATTATGCCCGATATATTTAAACCACGCCCAGACCGTCTTATTACCAATGTTTATTATCGCGCTCCAGGCTTAAAAATATGTCTTATAATACACTTAATCTACGCTCCTGAAGGCCGTTTTATTACAACTGTTCATAAAGGTTTTTCGGGCATGACATTTTGAGCAATAACTTTAATCCACGTACAGACCGTTTCAATTAAACAAAAGGGCCTTTGAATTGAAACGGGGTTTGCCTAAAAAAAATTGTTGCGGCATACTTGATACCATTAAAATTCAGATCGGTCTGGATAATTTTTATATAGCAGAAATATATAAATTTAATTATACCCGTCGCATGGGTGAACCTGTGCGTGTCTCGAATGTCAGGCAAAAATGCATTAATAAATGTTGTCATAATAGTTTGTATATGGATTCCGATTCTGAAGCATAAGTTTAGGCATTATTGCGTTGACAACAATTCATTTTGGTGTAAAATAGATTGTTTGTTTGAATGGTGTTTTAACGCCACTTTCAGCAATTTTTCAGCTATTTCATGGCGTCCAGTTTTTATTGGGGGAGGAAGCCGGAGTACCCGGAGAGAACCCCCGACCTACGGTAGGAAAACTGGCAATCCTTGTCAATTAAGATTGGAGTCGAGTACACCCTGCCTGCAGTGAGAATCGAACCCGCAATCTCAGTGTTGACAGACCACGTGATCAATAGTAAACGAACTACCTTGACCACTCGGCCACCGAGGCCCCTTGGTGTAAAATAGAAGCGACGCTAATATTATAGCCCTAGGGAACACTGCAGGCAACATCAAGTGCATCGGTAGAGAATGGGGAGAAACCATCAAAATATTTTTGTGGACTAGAGAAGCGAAACTACGTTAACAAAACTGTAACAAAAATTGTGAATCAGAAGGGTGATAGGGTAACAGATCAGAAAGAAATTCTAAATGAAATTAAGATGTTTTATAAAAATCTATACAGCAGTCGAGACAATATACTTATACACGCGGATCTAAACGAAATTTTGGCAGAATATAACATTCCAAAACTTACTGAGGCACATCAGTGAGATGGTAAAATAACATATAAAGAAGCTTTAGAAGCTCTAAAAAAGATGAAAAATGACAAGTCACCAGGCACTGATGGATACACCGCCGAATTTTTTAAGTTTTTCTGGAATGATTTATGTCACTTTATTGTACGCTCCTGTAACTTTGGACTTGAAAATAGTAAATTATCTATTACTCAAAAACAAGGGATAATATCAATCCTCCCAAAGGGCGATAAGCCAAGAGAGTTTCTAAAAAAATTGGCGTCCTATTTCACTCCTTAATGTTACTTATAAACTATTATCCGGATGTTTAGCAAATAGGTTAAAAACTAATTGTTTTAAATAAGTTAATTCATGAAAATCAAAAAGGCTTTCTAAAGGGAAGGTACATTGGGGAAAACACTCGTCTTGTCTATGACATACTTCAGAGTACTGAAGAACTTGAAATCCCAGGGTTACTGCTGTTAAGCGATTTTGAAAAAGCATTTGATTCAGTTTCATGGAGATTCTTATATCCGATCATGAACTTCTTTGGATTTAGTAGCAGCTTTATAAATTACATAAAAGTTTTGAACGCGGAAATTAGCTTGTGCGTTTTACAAAATGATATATTTTCAGAATTCTTTACCCTGGGTAGAGGCTGTATACAGGGGGACCCAATCTCACCGTATTTATTTTTATTATGTGTTGAAATTATGGGAATCTTGATCGGAAACAATCAAGAAATAAAGGGTATAAAGATAAAAGAAAATACTTATAAGATTTTACAGTATGCTGACGATACAGGACTTTTCTTAGATGGTACAGAACAAAGCTTAAAGAAAACTCTTGATCTACTTGAACAATTTTCAAAATATTCAGGACTAACTCCAAATTTTGACAACACAAAAGCATTTTGGATTGGTTCTAAAAGTAAAGAGGAATTATGTAGGAATAAGAAACTGACCTGGACTAATGAGCCATTTGAAGTACTAGGGATAACTTTTAGTACTAATCTAGGAGAGATTATAAAACTAAACTACAGTAAAAGAATATGCAATATAGAAACAAAAATAAAGAATTGGCAAAAAAGAAACATTAGTGTCCTAGGTAGACTAACAGTTGTTAAAACTTTGCTTATTCCTACCCTTACTCATTTATTTATTGCTATTCCTACCCCAGATGACGTATTTGTGAAGAAATTAGAAAACATAATGTTTAACTATGTATGGGATGGTAGGGATAGAAAAGCAAGAAACCAAATGGCTGAAAAAGTTTTACAAGGGGGATGTGGCATGCCCCATCTAAGTACTTTTATAAAATCACTTATTCTAATATGACGTCCTTCAAACGCTTTGGAAACACACCTCTATTTAAATATTCAACAAAATACGGCTGTTCCAGCCATTTCAAAAACCCCCGTGTGTTGATGTTTTTGCTTTAAAATTTATTTTACTTTGTACCTTTGTAAGAAAATCCAATAGATTTTCACGATATCAAGTCCTTTTTCTATTCTATGCCTTTATTGTTTACATGTTACAAGTCTTCCTTGACTTTAGCTACGTTGTGTATTCAAGGGACGTTGCGTTGTATACAATGACGTTCAATGCAAACCGCGAGACTTTTCCCGCCCCCACCACAAACAAATTTACCGTTACGTATCAAAAGGAAAACGCAACCGAATTTCAAAATGTTGATTAATTGTGGAAAATAACTGTCGATTTAAATTTGCACGATTGTGGATCTAAAACAGGAGCATAAGATTGACCAAATGCGGTAAGCGGTTTTGACACTGGGTTTTGATTTCTCACGCAAACACAGCAACACATGAACAATCCCAGACACGCCACACGGCGACTGATGTAATGAAGCATTTAATTTTGTCGTTCTTTGTTTTGATTGTTAAATTTTATTTTAAATGTTAATAAATTTGTTTGTTTGTTTTTAATTTATATTTCTTCTTTTTTTTTTATACTAAGTTTTACACGAGAAATATAATAATTTCGAAACAAGGGAGGTTCTCGGAAATTGGAACAGCCAAAATAAACCTTTACCTAGGTAGTCGCGAAATGTAAAATTTCTGTATTTTCATATCAGAATCGAAATAATTCATGCCTGTCCCAATTTTATGGATTATTTAAATATGGGTAAGCATTATATTCATGATATTTTACCATTCGCTAACGCTCATGGCAAAATATTCATGAATATAATGCATACCCATATTTAAATAATCCATAAAATTGGGGCAGCCATGAATTATTTCTTAAATCTTACTTGGATAAGGAGACTGTTAAATAATGAATCCACTTGGAAAAAACTTGTGCCAACCCTAATTAACATAGATTGTAAAAAGCTCACCATATTTGGGGATGACTACCCATCTGAATTGAGTAAAAAGACCAAAAGCCTTTTTTGGAAACAACTTTTCGCTGTCCTTTCAGATTATAAACAAAGTGACATTTTAAGCAACCACAACGATATTCTAAAATATCCCTTGTGGAACAATTCTGATATAAAATCGACCGAAAGACAATTTTTTTCACGAAATGGTATGAATCAGGAATATTCTATATATGTGATCTTTTCGATAAAAATGGAAAATTTCTTCAAAATCAATCTCTATGTAATATTTATAACATAAAACCTCCAATCACGTTATACTATGGATTAAGAGAAGCACTATTTACAAAATGGGAGAAACTTAAAAGTCCCGTATCACTTAATATCCCAGAAATTCCATTTATACCAGTTAAAATGGAACCATTTATTCGTTACCAAAAGGGAGCAAATATGTTTTATCAAATTTTTATTAAGAAGTTAAAATTTCCACAAAAGTATAGGGAAAAGTGGTTGGCAACTTTAAACACTCCATTTGAAATTAACTGGAAATCTGTTCACGATTGCAATTTTTCAACGACAAAAGATACAAAATTAATATGGTTTCAGTTTAGATTAATTCATAGAATTCTAGCAACAAATCAATATTTGTATAAAATTGGAAAGACCAACAACCCCTTGTGCTCTTTCTGTAAGGCTAATGATGAAACAATTATGCACTTATTTTACGAATGCAATGTTGTCAACGAGTTTTTTTATCAGCGTTGAGAGATGGATATATCATAAGACATCTACTTTACTTAACATCACAAAAGTTGAATTAGTGTTTGGAAAAATTGGAAATAAGTTCATTATTGAAAACCTTATTCTTCTTATTTTTAAATTTTATATATATAAACAGAGATGTATAGATGATGAACTCTCTCTTACGGGTATCAAGGCTGATATTTATAACTGCTAAAACCAAGAGCAATATATCCTTAGCCAATGGAAAAAAGGTGTCTTTTGACAAAACATGGGAGAAATACAAAAGCTTGTTCGAAGAATAGAAAAGAAATGTATAAGAAAATGTTACCACTGAATTTTATAATTTTATAAGACAAATCTGTTAGAAATGCTCATGCTCTAGCAATCGATAACACTTAAAATATAATGGCTTTCCTGAATGAGTGTGAGTGAGGGAGTTTGTTTTTGTATTTCAAATATATTGTAAAAATGTCTAAAAAAACAATAAAAATTATAAAAAAAAACATCAAGTGCATCCCCGATACTGACGAGAAATACAGCAGCTTCCAAAAGCAGGGGAATGATCTGGAGATGAGGTTCATCGATGCGATGCTCGCTAGATACCTTGGCCAGAAACCTCGCCCTCGACCTTCAAGACCGTGAAGGCGAGATTTGGTAACCGCCACGAGCTGATGATTCGTAAGGGGATATTCCCCTACGATTATATGTATAGACGTTAGAAGCTTAAAGACACCAAGCTCCCACCCAATGAACCCTTTTACAGCGCACTCTGTCGAGCATATCAGTAATGCGGATTATGCACACGCCCATATAGTCTGGGAGGTCTTCGGGTACCACGACCTCTACTTCGAAATCTAGAACATTTCAGAATATTGTCATTTATAAGATTAATAATTGCAACTGCTTTGCCTTGTCTTAAAAATGTGGTAATGAACTTTATGATAAACATTTATAAAGTATTTCTATGACAGTTTTAAAATTACAAAAATATCCGCATTTTGTTTCTCAGTCATAAAGATGTTAAATTGCAAGTTTTAAGGAATAAGCTGTTCAATAAAAATTATGTATAGCGAATACAAGTTTATGACAGTACAAGCTTTATCAGCATGACAAAGCATGGGTTAAATTTCGATACTTTAAAGGTGTTCTACAAAACACATCTGTCACAAATGTTGATTAGATAACCATAAGTCATTGATTATTTGTATGTGATATATTAAATTATAAACTATATTCTAATATGACGTGCTTTAGAGGCTTTAAGACCACAACTGTGGTAAGAAAATGATTTATCTATGAGCAACACGCGCTGAGTAGGGCGTGTTTTAAATGGCTGTTTCAACTACAAAACTGTAACTCCCACCGGAAAGCTATAGCGTATGACGTATAAATCTTATAAATAGCGACACTCGCTATCGCGCGCTATAATTTTACGTTGCAATATATTGTGTGTTAAATTGACGTGACAGCCAGTTTATGGCGGACATGATGTTTTCTATAGGTACGAAAAAATTATAAATGTACCGTAATTGTCTTATTAGAATAGAAATAATTCACGGAGGCTGTGATTTATCATTGTTTTACAAAGGAATGACCATTTATGTCGTTATTTTATCCCTCGCCATCGCTTAGGATAAAATAATACGACATAAATGGTCACCCCGTTGTAAAACACTTATAAATCAGAGCCTCCATGAATTATTTCTTAAGTAACAGTTTTTGAGAATAAAAAAATAATAATGCCACGGGGAAAACAATAAACGAGAAGTTCCAATAATGATAAAAATATATATTTTATACCTTATAAAAAACTGTCATTTGATATAAAAATACAAGTGTTATTAATATAGCAGTTGAATATATTTTAAAATGAGGTTGTTAATGATACACAACAGTCTTTCATTGAAAAACAGAGTTATCGAACCTTATTATTACAGTTATAGCTGTATATGACATATTTAACCAATATACCCTTTTCACAACGTGTTTATTCCGATTTGGTCAGGATTGTACAATATACCGGACGTTTAGCGAGATCGAGGCTAAGGGTGTATCAGTCCGATCAGTCGTAGAGAAACGGATGTATAAATTAGGTTTTTTAGTGTATCATAAATAAATTGCTTTACTTTCTGAGTTTCTGTTATTATTTCATATTCGCATTAAGACGTTAATTTGGTTTAAACATCTCTAATAATTTGAAATAAACATGATAAATGCCACGATCAAATGGAATATATTTTAACAGGAGTTTCGCCTTGAATTTGTTTACAATCCTGAATGAAGGAAAATCGTCGAAATTTGAGTGGGTAGCCATATGAGGGTCTAGAGGACCTTTCTCGGGACGCCAAGATTGAGCATTTGTGTGCGTTAAGAGAATTCGGGATTTGGATAAAATTTGCTCTGGAATTAAGGATTAAAACGTTTAAGTGAGATCAGTGAAAAAACACATTTTCATTTCGCTGGGAATTCGGGATATAAAGTTACTGGGATTAATTTGTATTGTTTAATAAATGTCAAACCTTACATTGCTACGCATGGATTCCGAAGACCAGGGAATATCATCGATATTATCACTGTTTACAAGTGTCATTTTAGCTTATCCCACTTACAATGCTGAACTTGTTGTTCGTTGCTAATAATAAAATAGTAGAAAAATTATGTCAAATTAGTATAGCAACTTCAGGTTGATCTACTTTTCAATATTGGCCAAATTGACAACATCTGGACATTTTTTTTCATTTATTAACATTCTGAATTTTTCGCGAATTCGGGAAAATGTCAATTGTATGAACGGGAATTCGGGATTTTCTAATATATTTGTGATCGTAAATTCGGGACGATGACCCCTCCTCCCCTCCTCTTATATATTTCAAAGTCATTTTCTTTTGGGATTTTTAACCATTTGGCTAGAGCGCTTTTGATGAATTATTGTTTTTCAAAATGTTGACTTTGGGAATGGATGTAGACAAATTGTAGGTTAAGATATTGAATATATAATTGTGTCTTTTGACTAACTTTTCATAAGTGTAACTTTGATTATACAAGTACATGTTGGGGTAACACGACTTTTTGGGGGAAAAGTGTAGGATTTTATCTTTTTATATGCCTTGTGTCACCTTTTTTCATAACTAAGTCACCGTATATACATAACCCTAACGAAAAATGCACGGCGAAAATTTTTTAAGGTCCGTATGCCATAGTCGCTCTTTGGCTTTTAAATTAAGTTCATTAAATCCTATTTCCTTGATGGAATCTAAACTAAGAAGATGATTGAAATTGTCCACAATGTCCGAGTCCTCGTTTGACCCGACATCAGAAGTTGAACTCTTTCGATCGTCTACAGCTGATTAAATTTTAACACCTGGCAACTAAAATCCGCAATGTGACAAACACGCTTAAATTGCCATTTTCTCTTAAAATTTTCTTTTAACACATCTCATGATCCAAAATTGATCTAGAACGTATTTTTGTTTACATTCGATGCCATTGTCAGTTACAGATATACACCCTTAGCCTCATTATGAACTGATAAGAGCGATCTATATTTAGAAACTAAGACATTGTGAAACTCGTATATTACATTGATTAATGAGCTACCTGTAATATTCCACAACTAGTGTTTTTACTAAATAAATAATATCACAGTCTATATATATATATATATAAACAGATGGAACTAATATGGTTGAACGACACCTTTGTAAAGTACTGGTCCTCCTTTATGCAAAAGTACTGCCGGCCATACAATATATTTTACTTTGTCCCCGCTCTTTACAAATTCCTTGTATAAATTTTTATCAAAAATTGTTCCTTGTTTTGGGCCATCATCCAGATGCATAGCGGGATCCTGAATACCCATGTACCAGCATAGACAAACACATTTTCAAAGAATTTGGTATGCAAAAGTAGTTTCATTACTTCTTCGTTTTTATTGAAACCTTGGCTTTCCATATTTACTATTTTGCTTTTGAAGACCTGTAAAATATTGCAAAGAGCTATTAAGTTTAATTTTAAACATATTATCATATACTTTCATTGCTATCAAGAGGTTAATCCAAAAGAAGGTATTGTAATTTAATGTTTTCCAAATTGTTATCTGCAGAGACCGCGAGTTTTCAAAGGCCTTTTGGCATTTCTTGCTTCCTTATCCAACTTGCTTGTACAATATATTAGCTCAATTCAATGATTTAAAAACGTTTGGGTCAAATCATTTCGAAACATTTATGAAACTTTCATTTCTAAATTCAATATCATTATGTGCAAATTGAATCAAATTTTAATTACCCCATTCTGCAACAAAAATTGTGCATATTGTTCACCAATCTGTCTTCTAACATTAGCTATATCCTTATATCCTGGTATTTGTGTTGGATCTTTTCCAGCCTGTCAATAACAATATGCACACATACATAAATTCAAATATTTGTTTTAATTTTAACAACACCTGCAACAACTAAAGTAGGTTTGCTTGCGCACTGCAATAAATCTTTCAAAAAAGTATATTTTAAACTTGTAAACACTTAATATAATGCCTAAGCCTATTGCTTTCCACTGTGATATGGAATTATATGTTGTATAATTAGTTAAAATGTCCGAACGTTATCTGATAGGAGACACAAAATTGTAGTCCATAGTTTTTAAGCTTAAGTTATCTTAGTATTAAAAGGCTAGCCCTTTAGTAAAATTATAAAGCAATTAGCAGTTTATTGATATTCTTTTCCAGACAATGTTCAATACAAACAGTTGACGGTTGTTATGTAAATGAAGGTTATATCAAAATACCAAACCAATCATAGTTTAAGTAAGCATCTACAAATTTCTAACTCTGGTGGCGACGACTGTTATTTAACAAAATATTTTCGGGCTTCATTAGTTCTTTAATGCAACACTTTTCTTTAAAAGCAAAGATTAACAGAGGTAGTTTAATCTCCGGTACAAGACAACAAGATAGTGATTGGTCTTAATATTAGGAAGCTTTAAGTAACGGTTGTTACATTTATAACAAGCAAAATGGTCTTATAAATTTTGATTTATTTACGCGCACAATACAAAATCTCATAACTGTCGAAAGACCAGTACTGTACCTGTTCAATTGACAGAAAAATAGTTTTCATTACAACATCGCCAATACATTGTATTTGTTCTGTTGCCAATTTCCGACACTCAGTACAACAACACTACAATTTAAAATGTTCATCTTTGGAAAATTTGGAAACATCTAATTCAAAACCATTTAAAATAATGAGAACGACAACTACAAACAAGTTTAACAATAAATATACCTTTCAACATATATGGATTAGATTAGTCACTGTGACAAAGGATCAAATGATGAATTATAAACGCATATGTACAAGATGACTGTTTCATTAGCATGATCATTTGATTAGATAACATTTTTACATATTTTAAAGGCTACATTTTTATTTCTTGAGAGTGTTCAGCAAACGATTTTTTTATTTGGAAACAATTTTTTTGTTAAATCTTGTTCTCAAATTTTATTTTGTGTCTTGTAGTAAATTTAGCACATGTAATTTTAAACCTATTGATCGTAGCATCGTAATTTGATAAGAAAAAAAAAGAAATAATTCGTTGAAATATATAGTGCTGCATATCTATTATTAACTTCATTTGCAACTGTGACTATACAACTAACATGAATTACACATTTAAGCAAACAAGATTACAGATCATTTTAGTAAACGGCTGCTAATTTGTTTGAAAATAAAGTCTTCAGTTTATTAAAATAAAGATGTTATTCATTTCCATTATTAACTTCAAAATGTAAAGAAGCCAAACATATTAAGAAAATATACATCTATGTCAACATGAACAAATACTTGCAATAAGTATTGTACATGTATATAGGTGTTGTATAACTATTTCCTCGATTTCAGATTTCGTTTTTTCAGGATAAAATCGCTTTGCCGCATAAGTGCATTCCATTGCATCTGTCCATTCGTTGTCATAAAGTTCTCCATATCTCTCACCGATTTTCATCGGGCGATATGGGTCACCAAGATCAGTTATAGAAGGATTTCCTTTTGTCAGTTTGTCGCCAGCAATGCTACTTAGTCTACAAACAGTAAGAAAACAACAGTGCATAAACATTATGCATCTAAAGTACAAAACTATAGCATATCGCTTAGTCTATAATTTGTCTAGTTTAATTTATTTAATTACACTGTATTTTTTATCCATCTAACTAAAATCATGTTTGCTTCTATATAAAACCTCACCTCTAATACTGCACAGATATCACCATTCCATTATAGGCAGAGATAAATTATTCAAATACTCTATTTGTACCAATGTGCACCGGAGAAGCTATCGTTAAAATGCTACATTTTTAATTGATATATTTCTCCTGTACGGCGGTCGCATTTTCCAACAAATTGTTATCATAGGTACAAACTGTTTTCCCCTCCTCATCTTTTTCCATATTAATACGAGGTGGTTTTATTTTAAGATCGTTTCGACAAAAATTGATAAAATAAAAAAATAATGTCCAATCATAAAGGAATTCACGTTTGAACATTTGAAGTTTAAGACTGAAGACATATCGTCAACTTAAGTAGTATATTATATAAAAGCAATCGTCCCTATGTAAATGTTATAATTTCAATCATGAAATGGTTGATAGTTCTTGGGTATCTAAAAACAGATGACAGATATACTTGAAAAACGATCCCTAGTCCTTGTTCAAAACTGCAAAATCGATTTTGACCATAGGTATCACAAGGGTGTCACTTTTGAACCTGGATATGCTTACCTCTCGGAACCCTTTATACTCCTTTGTTTTAAATTTGGTATTTTATGAGTGTGTATTAGTGGTATGCTTCCAGTGTTAATTGTTTTGTTCGAAAGACTTCATGAACTTGAAATTTCGAACAAGTTAATTGTTTATTATTACTCTGTATTTACTAATATTATACGATATAATACATAAATGTATGATTTTTTGATTTAATTTTTACGCAACTAGCAAGCACAATTTCAACTTTATTAAAGACGAGAACAAGTTACAAAATCTATATGTTGATCCATCAGATAGGACGCTCAATGTGTCTTTGATGATTAAGCTATATCGTGGCGTCTAGTTTTTATTGGGGGAGGAAGGCGGAGTACCCGGAGAAAACCCCTGACCAGAAAAAAAAAGTAAACCAACCAATTTTTTAAAGATTGTTCCATTTTATGCATATTGTGTATATATTTTTTTTTATTTTAGGGCAGCAAATATAAAAAAAAATGTGAGCCATTCTTAATAATTGATACCCGCGCTTCGAATCCCAAATACAAGATAACAACGCAAATATCAATTGTACAGTGGCACTATGTGAACAATTTGCATATATTCAGTGATGTAGGAGGAACTGTACGTTATCTTATCTTATCCACTACAAAACAAATTGTGGGCAAATCGTTGGCTATGTTGCAGCCAGTTGACAGCTAGCTTGTTTTAGCAAAAAAGTTTAGGGATAGATGTTGAGCAATTTTTCTCAGTTAAACCTGACCAAACTTCAGTTTAGTGGTTAAACACTGCAGAAAAGGACTAATACAAACTTGCCAGGTCATCATGTGTTTGTTTTCGATATTCAATGTTAGGTTTTACTTAGATGGACCAGCCTGTACAATAAGTCGGAACTCATTAAGACCTATGACTGCCTAAATGCAGAATATTAAGATTTGGTATACTTTTATTTATTGAAACTGGAACTTGCTGGATATGCCTTAATTATCTTTGAGTTTTGTACCAGTGGTGGATTTCACAAAATGTCTTAGATCTAAGTTAGTAATAAGTGTCATAAGTAATTTTTGGAGATTTTGATTGGTTCACACTAACACTTAGAACAGATCTTAGATTAACGATTTTATGTGAAAATTACCACAAGTTTTTACAGCTGTTGAATTGAAGCTTAATCGGCAATGTAACATATAACAAGTTTCAGCTGAATAGCTGTTGTCCTAGCGGTACACTAAAACTTTTCATTTAAGAAAATTACACAATTAAATTGTTGGCCAGCGGGCCATCAACTATTGGCCAACTGTCACTCAACTTTGACCATCAAGTGTTGACCAACTGTTCCCCAACTGCTGGCTGTCAACTATTGGTCACTTGTTGCTCAACTACCTGTCATCAACTATTGTAAAACCAAATATGATGCTGTTCAACAAAATTGTATAAAGTTGAGAAAATACATAGTTAAGGGAAATCTTATTTGCATGGCAAAAACCATGTAGTCGACAACTGTCCCTCAACAGGTTATTCAACTGGCAGCCAGTGTATCACCCTATCACTTTTTCTATATGGGATGACAAAGAATGGATTTAATAATGGAAACCGAAATATAATTTTCATCAAAATGTAAAATATTATGTGTACAATAGCACTATTTGACAAAATTATGTGAGGATTCTAGTACTAACCAGCAGATGCATTAAATTTATGTTTCCTATAAATACCATCACAGAGACAAGGTTATACAGTGTAGTTTTCTGGCAGTCCTAAGCTTATATACCTTGTTTGAAAATCATCCTTTTCCTTCTGTAATTTAATAATGACATAATTTTTCTCTGTCAGTAAACTTTTCAACTGTTCAATCTCGTGCTTATCGTTTTTGATTGAAGACGCCTGCATGCTTACGCTTCATGAATGGAATGGAAGTTATAATAGGTGTCAACATAAACAAACCATAACACAAATGTGTTTTGTAATCAGCATAATAAATGTACTATCTGTCAAGAACAATCGTTTTTGCATATCTTTAGTAAAACTGTAATATTTCATCAACTAATGATTACTCTTGCAATTTTCTCGTATTCTGCATTTATCTTGAACCACAATGCAAATCGGACGACATCATATATAGTAAAATATTTGCGCAAATGTAGGGTAAAATTCAATGCAAACAAAAGTTAATCTAACATGTGTTTAAAATACACTTGCTTATCTTTCCATGTGTTCCTTGTGACAACGTACATGAGACCACAAAGTCCGACGGCTTATGTTAATTGATTATGAAACTATTAGTCCTCTTCCGCATCTGGTTTTATGGCGTTTGTATTATTTTTTCTATCTGTTTAATTGTGTTTTGTTTCTTTACAATGCTTTAAAATGAGTGTCTTTATCTTAAACTTGTTCTTTGGGTATTTTTAAATAATTCTTGTATTCACGTATACCCTTTGGTATATGATTGTTCAAATCGATATTTCAACACCAGAGAATTTTCAGTGCCATTTATCTTGTCTGCAAATCACTATTTTCTTTCTGCAGTTGTCCAATACTATCTTCGTTAACATTTACTAAGCTGTTCAATTTGTTGATCTCAACCGAAATGTTCTCTGTTGATGCTGGTTGCATGTTTACTCTTTAAAAAATTATATATTCTTAACCGGACATATACATTTAACATACGTAATTAGTTATACAGACCTAACATAATTTTCATTATTAAAATGAAGCAGGGCTTCTTTTTGTTTCCTACCATTAAACTATTTATCATAACAAAAATATAATACTCCTACCTTTCTATCAGCTCATCCCTGCATTTTTCCAGTGATTTTATTTCATTATGACATGCATCGACGATGTTTTGTAAACGATCTTTTTCATTTGAGAGTTCTGTTATGCGAGACCTCAGCTCTTTTATTCTAACAACATAATAAAAACTGACTGAACAACTGAAGGCAGTAAACTACGGAACTCGTAAACAAATAACCAAAACATACAGATCTATACTAATCTAAGCAGATTTAAAAAATAGTAGTAAATTTGAATTAAACGCAAATAAACGCACTGACATAAATGTACAGAGTATAAGTTATAGTTATTTCTAGCCTTTTAAGCATATTGGCAAACTGACCATCTTAACAATACATGTACACTGTCAGATTATGTTGTTTAAACAACAAATAAAGAACTTATTGTTGATATATTGTATAACTTGTTAGCATGATCATCCTGATTTATTGGCTAAATTTGTCAATATAGATCGGTAAGGATCTAGGTTCAAATTAGTCCAGAGGAGAAACGTTTGCTTATTAATTGTATTTTTTTCTTACATGCATGTTATCTGCAGAATGTAACAAAGTAATATGTTAAAATAACAACAAGAACATCTAAATTTTCTCCATAATATGCGGATAAAATCGACATCGGAATGTATGTTGGTATCTATATAAAGTATAATAACTCCTTTATTTAATTGAGATTTAAATAGAATATATTGTTAAAATATATAGTGAACAATTTTCCATTTGTACGTTATAACAGGTATATAAAAGTCACTATATTGAAAGGGAATAGACATGGTTCACTTATACATGTATATGTAAACCAGTAATTTCAGATGAGCAGATATGACATGTACAACTTTAAGGTCTGTTTAAAATATGTAATGAATGATAATTGAAAGTAAATATGTTAAGTTCTCGGTACACTTCAACAGCAAATAATTTCGAAAGAAAAACCTAAAATATATACCGTTTTAAAAAATAACGTCGTTTTTGTTCCAGTTTCTGTATTTCTGTATGCAAATGTTCGACTTCTTTATCTTTGGACATCAATTGTTCCTGGAGTTTTCTTATTAAGTCTGTGAGGTTACGTTGCTCCTCTCGTAAATGTTTTATCTCTCCTCTCATTGTTTTACAACTTTTGTCAAAAATGTTGTACAAATTCATTATATATTTAGATTTTTATGGAGAATCATTCCAACGACAACCAACTATTTTACGAATTAAATTTAATTATTTTATCATAAGTTGGTTCTCGCAATATGCCATCTAGGACAGAAAGAAACTTAAAATTTAAAATATATTATTACGTTAAAGGAGGCCATGTTTCTTAAAGGTCCCTCAAATGTTGACAAGCTTAGAAGTGTTACACAATGACTGACATATTATCTACACGCTGAAACCTAAACATCGCATATTAATTTCTGTTTGGTTGTCACTTGCACAAAGATAAATTAGGCAGATTTAAAACTCCTGATTTTCCAATCTAATTTCTAAAATTTCTTCAAAGAAACGTGAATTTTAATAAAATGTGTAGTGGTATGAAATGATTTTTCAATGTAATGCCAAAGTAAATAAACAGAAATGCGCAGACATTTAAACTTAAAGATTTGTTGGGACGATTAAAGTATGAACTAATTAGTACATGGTCACATTTAAGCACAAATGGCGTTATATGTATATAGTTACAATAAAATGAGGGCTTAATTCCAATTACAATCATGTACATCTTTTGGAGCTATGTTGTTACTTGTAATGTAACATATTTTATGAAATTAAATTGTTGATTTGACATTTCAGTTTATCTAAAGCACAGATTGGTTGAAACTACATGAGGAACATTATACTTTACGGGAAAACCTATAGATGTTATGTTTTTTTTGTGGTTTCAAGCATTTACATCAACAAACTTGTAAATTAATGTTCAAATTATAAAATTGCTGCTTCACACACTTACTTACATTTTCTCTTCACATTTCATGGTCAAGTCTGAGCAATATCGTTCCACATTTTCACTTTGGTCATCTTTCCATTTTACACTGTCTTTTAGATACATGTCTAAATCTAGTTTTGCTTGTTTTCTAAAAAACAAATATGCAAATAAAAAAGTAATCATTAACATACTAATTTTACACATAACACCCCGAAGCTCTCAATGATTAATATGACACATATACGCAATAACATTTGCATTTCTCCATGAAGGTTTTTTCCTGACTGGCACAAATAACATAAAATCCAATGAATATTGCTGTTGATCTTTATTGGTTTAATGGTTCAGACCTGCCATAGTTTTTTTATGATAATTCTATGTTTGCAATAGCAGCAACACAAAATCAGCAAAACTATAAAGAGAATAATCAAATTAACATTTACATTTATATGGCTTTAATGATCGTTACACTTTCTGATAATAGGGGATTGAAAATTCTTCTTTATGGTTCTATTTTCTACGGGGTCAGTATTGGTGACCATTTTTAATTTCTAATTGATCTAAACAAATTAAAAAAGGACAAATATTGCTGATAGGTTTCAGATAAGATTCCTTTTTAAAACTAATTTGTCAGAAGGTAATTTCAGTCTTTATGTGGAGGTCATTTTGAGTTTCGGATTTACGCAGAAAGAATAACCTCTATAGTAGATTATCTGATAAGTTTTATTTCGATTGCTTTACCGAATTCAGAGAAGAATTCTTTAAAAACGACTGAAAGTCAGAAACAAAAACAAACCAAGCACTTGAGGACCATACTATTTACATGCAGATACAATGTGGCTTCAAGAAGCTTCTAAGTTTCTAAGAAGAATATATTAACTTAAGTCGAGCAGAAAATATAAAGCTTAATACACTACAACGATGACGCTGACGACGATAGACACAAAGAGGTCACAATAGGTCACATGGCCCTAAGTCAGCTACAAAAAATTCTTTTTGTCAATGACATTAATCTAATTCTCAACTAAAGTAGTAGATGCATCAGATAAATGAGTCTGATTGTATGATTGATAAAAAATATCAACTAGTATAATTAATTATTCACGAAAAGTTAAAAAAGCCAAAATAAGATTTTTTCTTTACAAATATTACCATTGCATGTCGTGAAAACTTGCTTAAATATATGACATATAGACCTTATTAAATTTACATTTCGTATTTTTTAATACACGTAAGATTAAAGTGTTTGTTGCAAAATCGAGAGAGTAAACGTTCGATTGTCGTTTATAAGTAATTAAAAATCCATTAGGTAATGTGCATTGTATTGCTGTTTAACAAAAAACTCACAGGTCACTGACAAGAGTATGTACACCATCTATAGCGTATTGCATCATTTCTGTAAAAGTTACTCCTTTGTCTTTAACATTCAACAAAGACTCTTTGGGAGGACACAATGTAAATACTGACCGACAGAGATGCTCGGCCATGGTCAACATTTCATTTCTCTTCTTGTCAGTTTCCCTGCATTAACAAAACCATTTAAAATGTACAAATTATGACAGAAAACACATACATGTAGTTTACTGTTATTTGTGTATGTCTAAACTAATTAACAAACATCATGATCGAAATGACAAGATCAAGATGTATAATTATAAATCGGATATATTTTTAATAGTCTAATGAAAACACCAATGGAACTGGACTGCTGAAAAGGTGCTTAAAGGAGCGTTCAACACCAAACAAATAAAAGAAAACCAGGTCCTTGGTTTTAAAACTACTCGTTTAAATGCATTCATACTCTATATAAAGCATTTGTATACGAATAAAATCAAATACGTAAAAATAATTCACACTTATTTATTTGAATGGAAAACATTAAGAACCCTTTTCCGGCTTCTTCGTCGTGGATTTGAACTATCGTTGTGAACGATGATGATAAGTTGTCCATCATTTTTTCAGTATGAACTGGTAAAACTTCACATTGTTGATCACCACTGTAAATATATTGAATTCAGTCAATATATTAAAGAAAGAATTTATAATAAGCGTCGTTGTGCGCATGTTTACACACAGGTTCGTTTTACATCGAGCGATAGCTGCGATACAAACATATAAACAATGACCCTCTTTGCGAGTGGATTAGTAAAGCGTTATTCACGCCGTGCATCATTTATATCTAATGAATAAAAACAAACAATTTTCTGGGTTTTCTGGTGGAGAAAATATGTCTTTGACTGTGCCATGGTATACCCTCCGCACCCATGTGTTAATGGAGAAAAAACGGCAAACGAACAAAAATATAGGATAAGATATTTTTTAGACCACAAGATGTCATTTTAATGGACCTAACATCTTCGTATACATTATTTACCTGGAGGTATTAAATCAGACATCCTTATTGCATTTGAATCCTAGCATTTCTTCTGTGTAAACATATTGTTTACTTTAAGGAGATTTCGAACTGTTCATTTAAAAATGCTAAGATTGTAAATATTCCTAGAACGAATTCGTTATTAATGGACTGAATACCGTTTATAGAATGAATTTGTTTGGGTGAGGTGAAATTTTACAATTTTAAAGTCAGATCGTTGCTACTAGAAATGTGTTATTTTGTCCAAAACTCGGTAAGTGAACATCTGGTGTTACTTACCAAACAATGGATCCATAAATTTTCCCAAATTTTGATAGGTCCATGGTTGTAGAACGAAATTCAATAATTTTTTTTTTTGAAAAAAATTAGGAGCTTGACATCTTTCTTCTTGATTTAATTGGCTTTTAATCTCTGTCCATATTTGTAAAAATACTGCCGGAGATTTCACATGGGTGAGCAAATTTACATTTTGTGATGTTTTTCTAATTTGCTCAATATATTTTGCTTTATCCAAACACATACTTTCAAACTGAATTTCATATCGATTAAGTTCTTTTCGTAAACAATCTCTTGTACGTATAAGGAGTTTTCTTAAATTAAGTCCTTGTTGCTTTATTCCTTCATCAATTTTCATCCATATGTTCTTGTTTTCTGTGACGCTTTCAATGAACTTCTTAGCTTCACTTTCGTTTTCACTTAACTGAACCAAGTAATCAGGAATGCTGGAATGTATATTTTTAAACGCGTATTCCAAACTTTCAATATCATGACTTACATGAATGTCACAGTCTGGACATGTTAGTTTGCTACATGACAGACAAAACCCTTTAACAAGCTTTGAATGATCTTGACATTCATGATACTCTAAACAATATTCTTTTAATAACGTGCAGCTGTTGTTCTGTTTGTGTTCAGTTAAACAATTTTCACAACACTTGATTCTACATACATCACAACAAATAACTGCATTGCTGGAATCACACACACAACATGAGTATATTTTCGACATATTTGGCTATATATATTGCATCCTTGTTAAAACGAAAGTTGAACTTTAGAATTTTAGAATGCGGTTCAGGGGCGATAACAAAAATACAAATTGTTGAACATACAAATGGATCAAGTGTCAACTAAGAAAAATTACTTTACTACTTTTATGTAACTTTGTTCAATTAAATGAAGTTAGCAAGTAATAAAAGGAGAGCGTTAATTTAATTTCAAGTATATAAATATTCAAGATAATTACTTTTCGTACAATATCAAACACCCCAACCCACAAACGACCAAACTAGGTCGATACAATAATCATCACAACACAATCACTTTGTACTGAAAGCAAAAATGTGGAAAACGATTTGCAAAAATATTTCCAAACGAATATTTTTTCATCAGGGAAATGGTATCTGTTGTAAAATTCTTGTGTACCTGATCAACTGAGAAATATAGACGCCTTATGCAGGAGAAGCTGAAAAATTGAGAAACTAAAATCGTCTCGTTTGTCGTATACTCGTTTGCTAAAATGCGTCATATTCGGGAAGTAAAACTAAAAACGATGTAGCTGAAGCTTTGTCTGTGATTTCTTTAATTTCCAGTTAAGTTTAGTCTGAAGGATATATATTTACGGAAGCCACTCAGCAAATTGATTGTTTGTTTGTTTGAATGATGTTTTAACGCCACTTTCAGCAATATTTCAGCTATATCATGGCGTCCAGTTTTTATTGCGGGAGGAAGCCGGAGTACCCGGAGAGAGCCCAGGACCTTCGGTAGGAAAACTGGCAATCCTTGTCAATTAAGATTGGGGTCGGATACACCCTAAAGCAGAGAGAATCGAACCCACAATCTCAGTGTTGACAGAACACGTGATCAATAGTAGACGAACTACCTTAATCACTCGGCTATCACGACCCTCTCAGCAAATTGAGGGTTGTAAATTGAAAAGATCATCAATATATCTATATAAAAAAATAAAGGACCCACATTATACTATCTATTTGTCTGTAATAAGACGTTGACAAAATTCAATTTCATAAGAATACATGAACACAGCGGTAAGAAGTTGGGCACGGTTACTTTATATTCATGTGTGGGTTGGGGACGAGTCTTCCTTATTCAATGTTATAAGAAATAATGTCCGTGGGATGCGCTAAATGCTAAGAATTTAATTAAAAATAAAATTTAATGGATGAAATCAAAACTAATTTACACATTACATATTATGAAGAATCGTGTATTTACGCGCGCGAGAATTAACAGATGATCTCGTCTTGTATTGACTGATTGATTGAATGCATATCGTTTAGCATTATTAAGTAGGAGAACAAATTTAAAAACAATTATCAAGTAGGAAAATATCATTTGATAGATATTAGACATAGTAAGTAGCGTTATGAAGAAACTCTGTTGTGCTCAATGAGCTTATTACTTTTCTAAAACTATACAAGGGGCATTTACATTCAGAAAAGCATAGCACTATTCTAACACGTTACACACTTTGTTCCTCGACCAGTCTTTCTGTCGTTTTACCTGACAACCTACAACGATAGTGTTTACTGTATCTGCCACCCTGAACGCACATGGCTTTTTGCGGAATTAGCCTCAAAATCGGATCTTGTAATCTTTATCTTTAAAAAAGAAGTCAATTTTAAATTAGACCTTTTTCAGACATTGCTATAATTTCATTAAGATGAAGGTTACAACAAAAAAACCAAATACTGAAAACTTTCAAACTACCACAATCAAAATAGCAATGTCCAAAAAACCGGAACGAACAACAGAAAATGTAGCAACAACAGCAATGGTCCTGACTTGGTACTGGCATTTCAAAAGAAATGAAGGTTTAAACCAGCTCTTATGGCATGCTGAACCTCCCGCTTCCATTACTGTAGTATGCAAGTTGATTTGTTGCTGAAAATTGTATAATTTGATAAAAATTCACAAAGTGGTAGGATGTACAACTCTTTCAAATTCCGTAACCAAAAAATTAAGTGTAAATGCAGAAACACACATCTTTAAAGCAATACAATTTTCCAACATTTAAAATGTAATACCTATATGCAAGCTCATATATGTAAAAGACATTCTCTTAATTCTGTTACTGGTACAAAGTTCTACAAGTGTATCACCGGTGGGGTGAAACTAATGAGTTTGTTATGCATTCGTTTAGGATAGTAAATCATCTGCAATTGATTTCTGACTTATGAACACTAAAGTTGCGAGTTTATGCCTTACTTATGGGTTCTACAGCACATTTACTGCAGCACGTTGTAGATTTTCTCAGGTTATCCGGCTCCTCAATTAAAAGTGAATGTCATGATATAAATTAATGTAAATACCCTTAACCCCCATTCAAAGAAACAAACAATTGACACTCTTAAATAAATATAGTATGAAAATAATAGAGTATGAAAATTCGAATACTAACTGATATATCGTAAAGAACCTGCATGGTGATATAATGGGGCTTAGCCTCGAATCGAAGTAATGTGTAGTGATGTTAAAAGAGTGCGACTTAATGGAACTTGAAGTATTATTTTGTTTTATTTTCGTCGTAAAACTCAAACACTTAAAGCTACATGTGTATTCCCAATTTATACA
Organism: Limnoperna fortunei; assembly: GCA_944474755.1. Classification (NCBI taxonomy): domain Eukaryota; kingdom Metazoa; phylum Mollusca; class Bivalvia; order Mytilida; family Modiolidae; genus Limnoperna; species Limnoperna fortunei. Next base: position 54,487,454 of record OX104115.1, on the reverse strand, counting down.
AACGGAGTACGGAGGTTCACACCGAGCACTTTTACGTTGCCCAAATAAATGGAACAGCTATGTCAAACTAAACAATAAATAAATTACAAAAAAGCATCCAAACACAAAATCAAATATAATATTTTTAAAGCACATAGTAGTTGGCAGAAGTATGATTATTTTTTCGAACGAGCCATTTAAGGGGTATGTGATAAGTGTTATTTATGTCATGAATTAAACAAAACGGCAAACTTAATAATATGCAAATTAAATTCTTAGAAAAATTATCAAAATGCCAGTAACATTTTTACATTCTAATCCTGTTAGGACAGTTGCAGTTATCGGTCTTAAAGGATACAGTTAGTGTTTGCAAAAACTATTACAATTCGCTTTGAACTATCGTATTATGTAAATTTCCAGTACAAAGAAAAAAAATATAAGCAAGTATTGTATTTTTACAGTAACATTTTTATATTGTGTGTTTGTTTAAATGGCGTTTAGTTTCATCATTTTTTTCAGCTTTGTAACAGCGTCAAATTTTAATTGGGGAGGACGCCGGAGTATCCGAAGAAGACCCGCGACCTTCGGTAGGAAAACAGGCAACCTTATTTAATTACGATTGGAGTCTAGTGCACTCTACCCGCAGTAAGACTCGAAACCGCAATCTCAGTATTGACAGACCACATTATTAATAGAATACGATCTACCTTAACCACTAGGCCACCGAGGTCCTAACAATACAATATTGATTTGTCCACTGTACATTGCAACCTTGAAAGAATTTCTTAACCAAAATTAAATTTTTCATCCTGAAAATGGCGGCTAAAAAAATCATGGCGTATAGGGCCCGCTGGAATCGAAAAACACAGGATGTTGTCATATTAGAATTGTAATAATTCATTCTTGAGTATAATGTTGTACTCTTTTACACACAGACAGGACATTGGTAAAAAGGTAATCAAATATAAAGGCCAAGCCAATGTGTAAATGAGTAAAACATCACACCCCTCATGAAATATTTTTAATCAAATACTAATAGTGCACAAAACATAAAAGATAAAGCGCTGTTATGTTTATTACTATCTACATATATGCAACATGAATTTACAGCGATTCCATATTATAAATTTGTGGCACAGACAAATTCATGTTTCTTTGTGCGTCCTAATTAGATTTACGTAAATGGTAATACAAAAATTAAATGAATGGCGAAACATATGAATGTCAGAATCAATATGTATATTCAGAACAAGAACCGGTGACAAAGAAAATATCAACAGAAAACCAAAGGCATTGATTAAACTAATTTTCTACAGGAATAATTGGATAGGAAAGGACATGCTATGAAGCGCTTTTCTTTTCAAAAAATCGGAAACGGGGAACGATCTTTTGAAAGATTACTCATAATGCTCCTCCTTTACGATTCCGAATTACAACGATAACCTCGAGTGAAATAAGTTCTAATCTTCTACCAGGGGCCTTGCTTGGCAGTTGAATGCTTCAAGCACTTGAAATTATTTTTAGGACCTTTTTATAACGCTCTTATATTTTTGCGGTCTCATAGCCACCGTGCATATCGATGAAATTTTATTGTGTTGTTTCAAAACAGTTGCGCCGGAAAAGTGTTTACATAGAGCTAAACTATATATTGTATAAAATCTTCTTTTAAAAAATAACTCATGTATGCCATACTTTATTGCCGGTTTAATATGGGTGGGCATTATATTCTTGAATATTTTCCCCTAGCGATAGCGAGGAATAAACTATTACGAATACGCATGTAATGCCCAACCGCGTAAAAACTACAATTAAAAGTATTTTATGTTTTATGTTATTTTAATTCTAATTATGGCTAATACGGTAATCATTGTAGCGAAAAATAAATGTGCGCTAGTATAGGCTTTTCCACTTAGCTCCCACGTATATTGTAGAGTTGCAACACATAACAAAGTTGCAACACATAACAAAAGTGATTTTTAATTCAATTTTTACGTTTATTCAAAACACAGAGCTTACGCATTTGCGAACTAAATTTATTCGAATTTTAACACGGTTCTTTTGCATAGCTAACACATGACGTCACATTTTAATGTAAATAAATTTATTAGAGGGAAATTTAAATTTAATTGTCTATGCATCCAATAGAAATACAGTTGTAAATAGTTACCCTTAGGTTTTGAATTATAAGCAATTACTAATAAACTCTAGTTTGCTAAAATGTAGTTGAATTATATAATGACGTCGTCAATTGTTTCGATTAGTTACCATTAAATAATCGTTATTAATAGAATGTCTACAGAAACTGTACAACAAATAGTTTAATATAATCTTCAAAAATACAAAACGGTTGCGTGCTATGGAAACCTTGCACTTCATAGATAAATTGTCAACATATTAAGGGAAAGAAGTGCGTGTATTAACTAAAATACAATTAAAGAGTAGTTTAAAGAGTAGTTTTCCGAATTATCTTTAATGGTATTATTGTATATGAAAAGGACAATATAACGTCTACATTTATACAGTCAAAATATATGGAAGTTGAGCACAATTGAACATTATATTCATAGAAAACAATGAATATATGGAAAGAAACAACAAATAAGAACATAAATCACAAGCGAGTAACAAAAAATCGTCATTGACATTACAAAAACTGCCCTTTTGTGCAATGTAACAGTCTGACATACATGTAGGTTTAACCGTTTCAACGTTTGCTGAAGCGAAGCACAGTGCCTAAGATCTACTGAATTTACTGAAATAAATGAATTTATGATACGATGGTTAAAAGATAGGAGTAATTGTTCGCAAGCAATTAAAAGGTCTTTCTGTTACAAAAGAAATAGACAAACGGTAACACGAATTCAAATTTGGACAATTAACATAATATACAATACAAGAAACTTTAATCTTTTGAACATAAAATAAATACAATAATGTGTTTAGCCTTCACTAAAATTTAACAAATTCTACTTTGCTGAAAACGTTCTCCATTTTACTTCATTGCTTATGACAAATTTTAAATATTTGCATTACTCTGTACTTAAATGGCTATATAACTTTAAAAGTGTTTTATTTGTATGCCTGTACGACACCTTTGAATAATAACGGACCGCCCTTGTGTAAAAACAATGCTGGCCACACGACATAATCTACTTTGTCTCCACTATGAACAAATTCCTTGTATATATTTCTGTCATAAACTGAACCAGGTGCTATTTCGTCGCTCAGAAACATTACAGGATTCTGTATTGCCATGCTCCAGCAAATTTGTATACATTTTTCATAAAATGAAGAGTTCATGAGCCTTCTCATCAAATCCTCTGATTTCAATGGATATTGCCAATCACTATCGACAATATTCTCAACAAGCATCTAATAATTAAGAAAATGCACACTTAAACAAACTATGATGTATTGATTTGGCAATGCTTGGAATTAATATTATTGTCAGAAAGAAATGTTTTGTCTATAGATATTTCCAACAAACAAGCAATAACCGAAAATATAAATGCAAGTTTATGTTGTCTTTAAAATGCTTTTTTAATATTCAGTCCATGATTTCTTCGTATTGTACAAATCTGTATTTGACACTAGTAAGATGTTCTAGGAAAAGGCATTTTGAATCTACAATTTTAGATGAAAAAAAAAAAGTTAATATATTTGTACATACGTCAATGAGCTAGTATATTGAACTTGTCATAGTACAATGTAATGCCATCTTTTAAAATTAGGTGAATATTTACCAGCTCAAGTTTGAATAACACATTTGAATGCATAACTGTTTACCTTGTTTTGATATAATTCCTTGGCGAATTTGTCAGCATTTTGCCTTCTAATTGCCGCTACCTCTTTACAACCTGGTAAACTTTCTATATCTGTGCCAGCCTATGGCAAACCAAAACAGAAAAATGCAGCATTCATGTGTACAATTTCAGCAGAAGTATCTTTAAAGACAAGCAATTTGTTAAACTAAACAACCGTTCACAAACGAATAATCAAAACTGTTTCTATTCTCATTAAAGGGCGTGGAAAGAATATATTTTTTCAACAGAAATTCAACTTTCCATTTCAATTCATTGAGCTAATAATAATAAAGTTAAATTAAGACTTAATTATATGAGAATGTTCTTTACCATATACTTACTTTGCTGGTATCAAATAGGAGCACCTGTGCGATAGTTAATAGTTGGTCGTTAGACAATTTCAAACATTCTTGATAACATTGCTAAAATTATACAACCAAATAATTAATGGTGTAATAATTAAAAGACAATGACAAAATAAAATAAGTATATAACATTAAAACTAGTATGATGTTTAATGAGTATCGATGTACGACGAACGGGCAATAAACGACAAGGTTGATTTTTCGTATGAGTATTCTTGCTTATAGTATAAAATGCTACCATGCTGCTGCCATGGATATTTTTGCTCTCTGATATCGTTGATAAGAAGGACCAGCACATATTCACTGAGAAACAATTGTCAATCAATTGTCTTCACACTTCCAATGTAGTTTGTTTGCTTATATATGAGGAATAAATCTCAGACATTCTTTACATTTTGATCGCCTGAATATAGCTGAAATATTGCTGCTCGGGCGTTAAACACCATTTATCAATCAATCTTTACATTTTGTACAGAAAAGAGAATAAACACCATTATACAAAATGGATTACAAAATTATGTTATATAAGCTGGTCTGAAATTGTGTTATGTCAAGCAATTGGTTAATGCTAGAGAACTTTGGGGTCCTTCTGTTTGATTTTGCCATCGGACCTTCGGACAAAAATACTAACCAAGGGGATTTTTCGGGCAGAGTCACTTCTTTAACATGTTATTTTGATTCACTGCCTACCCTATACTCCCCTTTGTTGATTTGTTATATTTAAACAACTAATAATATGATAGTACAAGGCTAAGGTCAATTTTTGCGTAATTTAAGAATAAAGAATGAGAACAATTATATTAGGATTTTACGAAACACATTGCTTATGGTGTATGCAGTAACAACTTTTTTATATACAGTTCTTGCACTCGTACGCGCAACACTTTGATTAATAACTGATTGCTGACGGATTTTACATCACTGTAGGATTGACGAATCCGTCAAACCTTGGCAATCGTCAGCGATCACTTCGTTGAAGAATCCGATTTTAATTATATCCATATATCGGTCAATATATTGACAAATACATATGACTTAATGGTGTTATTAAACTAATTGTATGTCATTAGTGCAATATTCACAAACGCAAATATTTAATAAAAGTGTTAATGTCTCGTTTTAATATAGCAATCATAAAGCCAATTTATATAATTTAATCAATTGAAAATTCTTATCAAGTGATTGGTTGATTGTTTGTTATTTAACGTCAAACAGGCAATATTTGAGCTATATTGAGGACGTTAAAATTCTTAATAAAAGAAGAACAATAGTGTAGATGAAATATCTCGTCATCGACAGTAAACGTCCAAATGTGCAATAGTAACCTGCACTGAATTCAACTGTGAATTTTTACATTTCACATTGTAACTGATAATTAAGTAATGAATACGCATTGGGATTTGTGATATTTTTTTTGTTTTTGTGTTTTTTTTTGTTTTTCTTTACTTTCAATGCATCCACTATTTTCTTGTCTTTGTTGTAAGATTGTTGTTAGAAAGTCGCATTAGTTAACACCTCCACCTAAAGACCAATTAAAAGCTGACCTTTATGTTCGATACAAGGCATATTAGTATCGACGAGGTACATGTTTTAATTTCGTAATACATAATTGGTACGTTTTTATTTCCTCGACTCGTCATTTCTGTTTTATGTGACCTGTTACATGTTACCTATATATTCATTTTTTGTCATAAATTCTACACATAACTATCTCCGTCACGCATTTACGAATTTGTTTTTTAGCTTTCAAAAGATATGATGTTTTATCGACAAAATTGTTGTTCATGCAATTATTATTATATTTAATTATATAAATCTATGCCTTGAATCACTTTTTGATTTGATTTCATTTTAAACACTTTCTTAATAGTTTTTAAATATTCATTCAGCTTTAAATTTGTTGACACATTATTCAAATGATTTCTGCGACTAAAATAATACCTAAAATCTACCCAATTCTAACTTTTTTACTTCAATATGTATACCATTCATAACATTAGACTTTTGTACTCCTTTTTACGTATAGCAATGCGGAAATAGCTGTCGTACCATAAAGGTTTACATTTTTGTTCTTGAAATATTTGCGAATGAAACACATTTTTAAATTTCGAAAAATTTATATATCAATTAATCCGTCAATTTCACACTGACCAGAAGATAAATTAACCGATTGGTGCAACGAGTCCAAACCAATCCTTCATTTGATGGATGGACGGATTGGGAATGATTCGACTGTTCATACTGATTAATAACGAACAGCTGACGAATGGTTCGGTGATCTGTGACTGTTGCAAAAAGTGTTGCGTTTTCAATCTCGAATAATGTAGGAATATTCTGCTTTCATGTTCTTTTTTGATTAGAGACATGATATTTGTAATAACAAGACGAGGACATTTATTATTGTCAAAAAGAAAGTCAGTAAAAGAATACTAAATAGACAATAATCCTTGTCAAATTCACTTATGTGCTTAAATATACATCTTGACGAGAAATACTTGGAACTACCTAAATCTATGTTTAGGGAACCCGGCTACCTCCACACTCTAAATTAAACTAAAAAATGAAAAATTGCTGAAATGCTGACAGCGGCGTTAAACTCTGCCCTAAAAAATTAACAAAATATGTCATTTAAAATTTTGACAAATGTAAAAAACTAAACAATTTCGATTAGGCATACCAACTTTTATGATTTAGTTTTCAATGTTCCACAAATATGTTTCCAACAATGTTGTCTATTACTTTACAATAATAGCTTATTTTCTTCATTTTCAATAGTACAATACCTACAGTGAGTATCCTATACAGATGATGTATGACTAGCTTCTCGAACTTCTCTGGCGTTAATTCAGTAAACAGTTGCTTAAAATCACTTGTACATTCTATAGCATCAGTCCATTCATTATCAAATAATTCCCCATACTTTTCTCCTATCTTCATTGGACGGTTAGGGTCTCCAGGATCTGTTATTGCTGCATTTTCTTTTGTCAATTTTTCACCCGCAATGCTGCTTAGCCTTGCGCAAAATAATTATTTTACAATCACAACACAACCAACTTATGTCTTGATGTATTAATGCAAAAATATATTTATACAAACATTAAGGCTTGAGATTATTTATTTATTAAAAACTCGTGGAATGATATCAAAAATATATACAACACTTGCATTTTGGCATTAAAGTGCTGGTATAGTTTACTAACGCTCTGCTACATTGCGAGTAATGGGACTAAATTCGTACTCTCGCGAAAAGATTAGGCATGTTACTAAATATAGATCTTGAGTTCGGTTTGATTGATTTACTAGTACACAATATGACAGCAGACTATCACTAATACGTGAGTTTTATTGTTTCTTAATTGTTTGCTGTTAAAATATTAATGTATAAAAAAAGTTCTTGCTATCGTTGTCTTTCTTATTGAAAATAGCCATGAAAACTGATTAGATTTACATGTATGCCATATTTATTAACATTCTAACAAAAATTATAACAGTAATTGTAACTATATGTAATATAACATTTTCTTTCAATTCAGTTTATACGCTTTTTATGGAGCTTGTAGAAAGATATTGACCTCCGATTTGTCGTCGGTCAATAACGTCCTACAAGGTCCATATAAAGCGTTTGTCCTTTTCAAATGTCCATTATTGAATTATACGTGGTTAGTCCATGAAGACAAACTTACAGAACTAAGATAATACCACGCAAACATCTTAACGTAATATCTATTAAACTTTTCGATTGTTACATTAATGTTACCTATTTTGAAGATCATCTTTCTCTTTTTTTATTGCAGAAAGAGTGTCATCTCTTTCTTGAATTATAGATAACAAATGTGTCCTCTGATTCTCTTTCTTTTGCTGAAGCTCTTTGATCTGGGCATTAAAGCTTTGTTAATAGAAACATTATAACATGATGTTAAAACAAAAGTGACAGGTTTAACAAGCTAGTATTCTTGGAGACGTAAAAAGTCCATCTAAAATCATATTTATTTCACGTTAGTTACAACATTGTTTGATCGACATTATTTGCTGCTAATTGTTATGGCATAATGCACATTGAACTTATAAGTAAATATTTACAGTCAAACTTCAGTAGCTCGAACTCGGATCGCTTGAACTTTCCCCTATATAATCAATGTTAAAATTGCTTCGATTTCTCGAACACCGATTTCTCGAAAACTATAACTAAATCAGCAGTCTCAATACTAAAAATACATTGCAAATCAATGAGTAACTCGAGCTAAAATTATTAACAGCTTTCATGACTAATTGGTCGTAAAAGGTGTAAAGATCGAAGTCATACATGTAAAATGCAAAGCTTGATCTTCATTGATATAATCCTTAATAATTAACCTAATGTCATCAATTTGTATTTATGTACTCATTTGTAGGAAAAGTTGTTAAAATAGTTTTAAATTAACTAAAATATGCGCCAATAAAGGTCATTGACACAATTACGTAATGCAATAATACTTGTCAATCCTTATGCACAAAATTAAACAAGAAATATAACAGTAAACATTTTTATTTCAATAAAAACAAAAAAAAACGTCCTTGAAATTAAGATTTATATATGAAATGGAATGACGAAACACAATTTTATTAATCCAATGTGAAACAGGAAATTAACCGAAATATATAAACCGATATCGATTCCGGTTTGCACAGACATCACAAGCCCCGGTTTCTCGAACTCCCGATTTCTCGAACTATTTTTGTCTGCCCCTTCGAATTCGAGCCATTGACGTTCGACTGTCTATACTAAGCCGACTGCATAACTCTTTCAAATACTTGATTGGAAAAGTATAAGAAACGTCTATGCTATAATATTCGAGTTTCAATAAGTGTTCGGTGAATACAAACATAACAAACAATTCGCCTTACCACTAGTTATCAACTTTTAGCAAAGCAATCTGTAACCTTTAATTACTTAGAATTGTTGATAAAAATCTCGTTTGCCGTTCACTTTTCTGCTTACAAAGTACAACTGCCAGGTATTTTTTTTTTACAGATTTCCACTAATCTCCTTTTAGTCAATCATGATTGATATAACAAAACCTAACAATTTAATAAATGACGTAACATCAAATTACCAATAATTAAGAAACAAAAACCCACAAGCAACCCAAAAACGTGGGAATTATACAGGTTAGAACAGTTAACATAAAATAGTGTGTGGCGCCATTATACCGGTTAATTGGATCCCTATCCTAACTTATATATAGGCGAACATTTTCAACATGCAAATAACTAAATGATAGAACACACGTAAAATACAAGGGATAAAATAATGTGGCTGGTCAAAGGGATCCTAAACCCTTGCACTGTAATACCATAATATTAATGTAAATCAATATGTAAGGGGTCGTCCATAATTGTCAACCATTTTCATAAGTGTGCAAACCGCACACGTGACGGAGGGGGTTAAAAATTTCGACATTTTTGCGTACAGTTTTTTTTATCATCAGAAATTTCCGTGGAGTTTGGTTTTTATATTAGTTTAATGCTTGATGTACACTTTTTGATGGGGGCGGGGGATCTCAAAAAGTGTGCTTTTGCACACTTGTGAGAATAGTTGACAATTATGGACGACACCTAATGTATCAGCATGTCGTCATTTTACCTTTTTATGACGCAATCCTTTTCTGCTTTTAATGAAATAAGAACATTATCTTGTGCTTTTGTTCTTGCTGATAATTTTCCCTCACTTGTTTTTGTTTCGTGCAACTGACGTTTCATGTCATTTAACCTAGTGATAAAACTTAAGCAGCTGATTAAGACATTTTTATTGACATGTAAATTTGTGTGTAAAAGCTTCGTGTTGTTGTGCGTTTATTAAAAATCTGACCACGACTGATGTAGAACAAACAAAAAGACATAAAAACGTAATCAAGAGAACAAAACCAATTAGGAAGTTGGAAGGTAATGGCTGAAGAATCTCACAAAACAAAGGTGAATACAAGTGTTTAAAAGGGAAAAATACTTCATTTGCGATACTCAACATGGCAAAACCGAATGGTGAAATGGAGTATGTTTACAAACGAGAATAAAAAGATCGGTAAGATCCATAAGAATATTTATCAGCATTCATATGACAGACATTCCATATCATCAACCGCTTTGCGATGGCTACTTTTAAATCTACGTAAAAAAACTTTATTGTGTGTTAAGCAGCCTTACGATAAGTTACATTCTTTGTAAAAAAAACATCAACCAACGATGCAAGTCATTCATTTTCCATCAAGCTATTATTGAATAACAATTTTAATCTTCTAACATATATCCACTTACTTCTTATTGAGTTCCTCGTTTTTTACTACAATTTCGCGAACATTTCCTTCCTGCTCCTCCAGACTTAACAATAAAAGTAAAACATAAATTTATTTAAGACGAAAATAATCAAAGTGCTCGTAAAATAAGTTGCATAGTCTAAGAGGAAAATTAAAAAAAATAACACCAAAACATCGCTTGAAAAACCTGAAGCTTTAAGAGTACACATGGATTGCCTTGTAACTCGTAGAATTCCGATGGATAAAACTACCTTAACAAAATTAAAGGCGACTTCAACGGCATGTCAACACTAGACCTGTTCGTTCAAGCATTAATTCGGACATGGTGTGCATGAAAAAAACCTTAATTTCCAAGGTTTGCTCGTTTTCCTGTTGCAAGTTAGGATATGTTTATGTTTTCTTGGATAATAAACCGAACACTACGAAAAATTTGCAACAGCCGAGTTACTGGTGTAAAAACTACAGACAAACAAAAGTTATATATCTCATATCTGTATAACCTCGTTAGACATTACAAAAGTGAGGTATGTTGATTTGAGAATTGCATTTCAAAAGTTAAGAGATTTTGTCATATAAGACCGAAACTTCAGTACTTATTTAGGCAGAATATTACAGATTTTATGTTTTAATCAGCATAATATGATCACAATAATTCAGGAATACATATATTTGCAGATATATAACCTCCGTGAAACCTTATACACCTTTTATTAAGTCTGTTAATTTCTTGTTCGAATTCCATCTTTCGTTTTTTTTCAGATTCTATCTCTGACTGTAAACTTTGAACTTCGTTGGACTTGATTTCCTCTGAAACTTTGTGTCTGTAATAAACTAAATTATCTGTTATCTATATAGCTATGGATATAATATCTCCGATAAAGCATAATTTTGTCGTTGAACCGAATAACAAAAGTAAATAAACACTACAAATATAATGTGAAACATGAAATATGTTGTATCAAATTATTAGACGATTCTGCAATTCTGATTGGAGGATACGATGAAGGAAAATAACGACAACGTCAGCAGGACGAAGGAACTGTCAACATTCTGCTAAGGTCACGCTTTGTCAGGGGTGGGTTCCGCCAGGCTTTACTCATACTAGATACCTTAGGAGATGACAATTTTTTAATACCGGTTTAATCATAGCCGGTGGAAGGATTGCGCCTTCCGGTGTTAAATAGATGGCTGTCGCATCAAACAGAACAAAAACTAGTATAACCTAATGTACACACGTAAAGAATGCCTGAAAATAGAAGAATTTACACATACAGATGAGCAGATACAGCAGACACCACGGGGATATCATAAGCCTCTCTGAAGTTCGATGGAGGATCTTTGCAGGAAAACTAGTACCTTTGCAGAAAAATCAGAAGAAGGAAGACAGAATTTCAGTGGCAGATCTATGCCCAACAACAGACCAAATGACGAGGAAACAGATAACTTGTATTATCAACAACACGATTTCTAGAACATGCAGGCGGTCCTGCAATACAGAAGCAAATAACAGAGTTTGTAGACCTATAATGAACTTAAGGTAATGAGCACATTTTTCCTACAAAACGCATCCGGAAAATCGACAAATAATACATTTTGCAAGCATAATACATTCAGACTGTGGACATGAGCTTCCAGCCCAGTGTGTACATCACCAGGACGAAAAGCGTTTAGAAGCAAAAAATTGGAAGTGATCACGAAGGACACGAGAAATAATTAAGCTATATTTAGGACGACGAGAACAACCTACAACAATACTCAACGGGTTATATAGTAGGGACATCGGGAACAAATCTCTCACTGTCACGAGTAATGAATAGCTACAATCGGTCTACTCGTTTTCGAATCTATATAAGGTTTCTTTGTCGCAAGGAGGGTGGTACTGTCAAAACATGTCATCATCTACAGTCCGCTTTTTGTCTTTTGTATTATAAGCTGACAACCCTTCAATGAGAAGGGCCATCTAGGGATGTGGTAGGCAGCTCTGTGGTTCGAGTATTGAGGACCGTAAATATTGTCTCATAAACATTTATCCTGCAAATAGCTTTGGGTGTTCGAGGGGTCTAGGGGCCGTCGTGGTGAAGGATATTAGGATATTTTAACCATATGTTTTGATTATAAACAGTATCGTAAACTCTTTTATTGAAATTCGGCATATCGTTATAAAATTTTTGGTCGAAGTTTAGGAGGGGGCACAGGCTGCGCCTACCCGCTTCCCTAAGGTTTGCAAGCGATATTCTTAATTTATGAACTCCAGTTCTCACATATAATGTGTGATGTTAGATAGAATTGTTTGTTGTGGCCATTACCGTGATTAACGAAAATAACATACTGTTAAAATCTGTAACGTTTTCACGATCCGAACTCGTCAATTACCTTAATTTTTTAATGAAGAATACTTCGGCCTCTCCCCTTGGATTTGCTATTGCCAGTCATGCAGATTTATTGCTCGAAAAATCAACCTCATTGTATTTGGTTTACTTATTATTCATGCGACAATAAAGTTGACAAATGACATTATTGAAATAGGACTGAATGTCTTTAATAACACTATTACAGTAATTGTGAGTAGTTTCAACTTGGCAAGTGTTGTGTTTGACTTAAAAGTCCGTCCAACGACGGAAACAATATCCGTACGGGTTTATTGTCGTTTTCATAAAAATTTCGAAATAAACATAATCGAGGTTGAATAATACGACTATGCTTGCTACATATAGGCAACGGAGGCATTATGATTGAGTTATCCTGAAAGTAAGAGGCGACAAATACAATTAGGTCTTCTCATTAAAATGTATAGATTATATGGTCTGGACAATCGACATCATTTGATATCAAGAAATACATAACACACTGCACCTGTTTTTTTCTTGCCCTAGGGCCTTTATTTCTTCCTGAAGGTTTTGTATAATTTTGTTAGAATGCACTTGCGCCTCCTGATTGGAATTTATAAGTGACTCGATGTCTGTCTTTAATCTCTGAATTTCCTTTTCTTCACCCTTTAGGTCTTCCGTAAAGCTTTGTCTGTAATTAAGTAAATATTGTATAGATTATACCATATTCGCATGTACGTGTACAATATTTCATGACTTAATATTGGACGTAATATTTGACTAATGTAATCCCATGACAACTCTTTCCTATCAATTATTTTGAAATCGTCTGCAAAGTTACATATCTTATGCCAATAAAAGATGAAAAAATATATACTACAAAATCTATTACATGGTGATGTATAATATATCTTCCCGATAGCATGTCCATTTCGCAAGTGAACACAATTTAAAGCAAAAACGTCTTTAGCAAGTAAACTAAAAATCAACTTCAGACTTGAATTTCAGAGATGTGACTGATCAAACTGCCCAAAAGCTAAATACGCAATACTAACTGCGGACAATCATAACAAAATTACCCATAATCGACCTATTTTGAAGTTTGGTTGTAAATTTCTTGACTATTTACTTTCACAGAACTCGAAACACAGCTTCACAGCGGGCCCACAGGTGATGGATTTAGAGTGCTTATTGTTGGTTGGACAATAGTGGGTTACGTGTTTTGAGAAAACAAAAATTAAGACCTCGTGTTTAGATTTCGAAAAAAAGTGACGCTTTGAAAACGCTACATAAGTTTAAATTGTCCATTCCTCCTCATCTTCTCGCACGACTAATAAGTATTGAAAAAAAATCTGGATTTTTTAGACAAAATTCATGAAGAGTTCCTACATTAATATCGAAAGGATATGTATGTTGTGTTTTATATGTAATGAATATAAGTAATCTAACAATGCTATGATTAAAAGTTCTTAGTTTCTTGCGTGTTTATTTATTTACAGTAGTTGAATCTACACCACTATATGCAAAATTGCCTTCATCATACACAGTAAAAAAATCTAAACTAAATTTTGTTGACAGACAAAATATGAAACATTGCGATTATGCCTAACATAAATTTATCATCACTGCAAAAAGAAATTCAAAAAAGTAAGAAACCAACAGTCAACAAAATAATATTAACCGAATGTCCAGCGAGCAATAGTTCATATATAATTAGGACAGAAATAGTTCAGGAGATTTGATAATGACAGTTAAAATTTATGTTGTAATAAGTATACAGACAAACAAAGATAGTGTTTTAAATAACACATATTTTTCTTTGTGTATATTAGATATCTTGCGACACTACATACCTTATATCCGCTTCAAAATCAAATATACAGATTTCCTACAATTTTATACTTCACACCTATAGTGCTGGTTTGTACATTTGTCGTTTTTGTTATACATCTTTTGATATGTTTAATTAAATAATATTTTTTTAAATTTGCTTGCTTAATTAAACTAGAGGTTCCCAGAAGCCTGTACAGCTCACCAGAACATGAAACAAATGAACAACTATGCAATTATTTGTTATCCAGCCATTCTTTCGTATAAGGAATTGTCTATCACATATGCATCAATAATCATTTTGTAGATCTGTATGAGCTGAATAATGTAGTGTGGAAATGATTTTCTATAGTCTTTTTGGTTTTCAAGTTATTGTGGAAAAACTATTTTTAGCCATGGTAGCAATGTTGGTGGTCTGCTATCAGAATGTGCGCAATGTTTGTAGAGGGTATCCTAAACGATGTCTTTAATATTTCATAGAGCTGAACAATTTCGCAATGATAACGTTTTCTTAAGTTCTAATAATTTTCAACAATTTTCTGAAAATACGGCATAATTCGTACATTTTTGCGAGGCAATAATTTTTAAAAGGGGTCGTCATAAAACTAAGACTCAATAAAGAGTTGTGTTCAGCTTTTGATGCTGAAGAAATAGGGTCTAGTAGCTTTCCTATAATTGTTAACTATAAGCCAAAACTGTATTTTGATCCCCTGCTCTTTTTTTAGCCACGGGGGCAAGGTTAGTTAATCTGCGGCCATGGTTTGTGCAAACTTGCTGATTTGACCAATGATGTGTACAAAATTGCACAGCAGTCCTATTAGCTGATTCAGAGAAGATTTTTAGAAAGCAATCAAACTGATTAAAAAACAGTTAAAGGGAATAAATCGTAAAACGGTTCATCATACAGTCTTGACCCTAGGTCATTTTTGCAGCCTTCATAGAGCAGAACAATTTATCGATGCTTACTTTTCCCTAGTTCTTACAACTTTTGGGCAAAAATGGCACAAATCATCAATTTTGACATTAAACGAGCAATAAATCCTACAAGGCGTCGTCATACAAAATCGACTCAATAAGGAGTTTTGTAGAACTTTTGATTCTGACGAAGGAAAAAAGTATCTTAAGTTCTGCTGTATATATAATGCTTTTTTAACTGTAAGACGAAAACTGTATTTTGAACCCCCTCTTCTAATTTTAGCCGAGGCGGCCATGTTGGTCGGTCAGAGGACATGATTTGTGCAAACTTGGTATTGGATATTTTAGTAATGATGTGTGCAAAAATTAACAGCGATCCCTTCAGTAGTTTTTGAGGAGACAATTTTTAATAATAGTTAACGACACGACGACGACAGAAGAGGACGGACGACGACGGACGCCAAGTGATTTGGTAATGAATCTATAGATCCGCCAATTTATTTGAACGGAAGTTGAACTGATGAAAACATAATATTTTATCAAATGATCAGTAATATTTTTTACGTTTCGAGAACTGACGACTCGAAAAGAATTCATTTGGAACGATATGACACGCCTGGCTTGATTGGTCATGGACCGATAATGGAGTGATCAGTGTTTGCTGATTGATCTCCCAAAATATTCGGGTTTCAAGCTAAAGTACTTTTACTTGATTAATACCTGCTTTGTAGCTGGTTATTTTCGTTTTCCAGATTCTGTATCTGCTTTTTTTCTAGTTCTTCATTTCTTTGTTGTATTTGTTTATTCATAAGCTGTAGCTCTTGAATTTTCTTTTCATTTAACTTTTCTCCGTCTATTTGTGTTTGCCTATAATACACAAGTCCAATTAGATAATAAGTTCCGTTACAGGATGTTGTTTCTGCTGTGAATATTACACACAATAATACATAATTAATCCTTAACGTAAAAATCATCATATTTAATTTTATGTAGCATACAATTCAATAAAAATAAACTGTTACTATTTCGAAGTTCTGTCTTTTGATTATTTGAAGTATTTTGCATTGTTCTAATTACTTTATAGTGTCATGTTTTTCCAATTCATCTGATTTGAAAGTTTGAACTTTATAACAGTGTCTAAAACATGAATGGATTAAATATTATATGTTGATATTTTAAGATGTATCGCGATACCTTTAACATATCAAAATAACTGTTTATAAAGATAATAGATATTTAAAAACACAACCAATTTCCAATATATTTCTCTACATTTGATTATACACATTAAATTAAAAAAGGACATTTAAAGTAACATTAAATAATAATCCGATTCTAATATGTCTAACAAATGTTTAAAAATTTCAAAGCGGCTTTAATAGGACGCTTTCAATGGTAATATTGGTCTTTGAAACTAAACTGATATATACCAAAACAGTATGTTGAAAACAAATAAAATTGACATACAAATTAATTCTCGTCACTTTATTGAAAATAAGTACCTTTAAAGGAAATAATTAAAGTAATCTAAACAAAATTGCAATGTTCCGGTTTGAAATTTTCAATTCAGCGTATATGACATCGGAATTCTAAAACGCAACACTTTGACTGATTGATAACTGATTGCTGGCGGATTTTGGAAAGCTGACGGATCGCTGACTGATTGATGATGAATACATCCGTCCAAAATTATGCATCCGTCATTACCTTGGTAGCCGTCAGCGATCAGTGTTATCAGTACAGAATCCGTCATTAATTTATATGCATTAATTGGGCAGTTTATTGACGGACACGTATATATTATTAATTTAAAGATGAAACGAAATCTGCGTGTATATTATATATGCATTTCTAATAACATTCACAATTAAACAAACGCAAGTATTCAAAAGAATAGTTAATACAATGTCTTGTTTTAAAAAATAAAATAAATCAACTTATTTCAAGAAAAAAACTTTTTCTTCTTATTATATAATTAAGCAAATTCCTTTAAGGTAGGACATATCTGCGGACCCTGCCATGTAAACCTAAAAAAAACTTCATCAGTTGCGACGAGGTAAATGTTTTATTTTCGTAATCTATATTTTTTGGTCGTATATTAAGCCGACTCAGTAATAGATTTATTTCACATTTAGGAAAGGACGTGACATCTTTTTCACATCATTACTAGTTACTTAAATGTATGCCTTGCATGTTTTTATTTAGTTTACAACATTTTAAAAAAACAATTATAAAACTCTTGTGTATAAACAATTGTTAAACTGCTGAACAAGGATTGTCAACCAAAACACATTGTTTACTTAACAAAACGTTGTATTGTAAAATATACAGCGATTCTTGTCGCAAGTTTTATTTGACAGGCAATAATAGTAGTTAAAACAGTAGGGTTTTCAACATTTCATTTATGTCATTGCGTCCAGTTTTTATTGGGGCTTGGGTGGTAGAAAGCCAGAGTACAGGTTAAAACCGACCATCTCTGTCAATTAGGTTGGAGTCGGGCACACCCTATCTGCAGTCGTTCGAAAATCCACAGCCTGTTGACAGGCATGTGTTCACTAGTAGATAACTAACCAGCCACCGATGTCCCAATAACGCCGGGGAAAAAAGTCTGCGAATACTTCAGTTAACTGTAAAAAATCTGTTACAGATAGACAGGTTTTATAGTACGAAATAGTAATTGTTGGAACAAAACATCATTAACTCTTTGGGTTTATGAAGATACCTTGTAATTACACTGATATCGATGAAACAGAACCTTGTTAAACACTTGCCCTTTAAAAGAGTATCCTTCAATTTGAATAATAACTTATTTCGTTGATTGATTGATTGGATGTTTACTTTTCAGCTTTATTCATTACGAGAAAACGTTTTTTTTTTAAATCAATCAATTATAGAAAGATAAACAAAGTGCCACTGGAAAAATATGGGGTATGGGTAGGTGCGGAAAATTTTCTTTTGTGAGCCTACTCTTAATCGAAATATACAAAGGAGATCGTTATCGTGCAAGGAGCGTGACACTCTCTTAACACGTCATCCACTATGGTTCGTGACTATTTTTTTTTATTCAACAACATATTGCACATTGCTGTTATCAATCACTTTGGTGATCCAGCAGTCACCAAAGTTACCATATATTGCTAGCTACCTGATTACAGTTTATTGTAACATAGAAAAATAAATATTAGTATGATACATGCTGCATGTAATAAACATAATTATTTAATTAAAATATAATTGAAACAACGAAAAGAGGAATGATCAAATAATTTTTTCCGTCTTAATTTAGATATTTCACTACTTCCGTGTATGAAATACACCACGAGTTTGTAAAAAGATCTTTTTTTAAAGTTTGAACACTTCTTAATTTGGTAGGTATATTATGTTAATATATTCTATTAAATATTATAACTAACCATGGCACCTTATAGTTCAGATTTAATACATTCGTGAGCTCTGCTCACGAAAACTGTTAAATACTAAAAGTACCGTTATTGACACTAACAGTATCGACTTAATCATTGAGTCGAAATTCTTCCGTTTATGCGTTGAATTAGAAAATAAATCTTTCAACATTATATATATTATAAGCAATTAATATTTCCTTTGCATCATAAATATTTTGACACTCTTTCAAGGAATGGACTTGCAGTACTTTCCCTTGCCTTCTTCATAAGAGCATGTCTGGTCGAAAATTCATGTTTAAAAATCATATATGTATTAGTTTCAATTTGTTTGTGTTTAGATATCTGGTTCATCTTATACACCGAGTATAAAATTAGGGTAAGGAATTAATTCAGATCATAGTATTTTTTGTCATGTATTTTATATCCCACAATGAGGTTTGACATTTTTAAGATATGATTACCCAATTTAAGTTTGGTAAACAGCTGATTGATTTTTTGCCAAAACAGTTGCAGCAAGTATTTGCATCTTATGAACATGTGTTCATAATCTTCAGTGATGTTACAGATAGTACATTTTGGGGTTGTATAAATTCTCCATTGATATAATAATAATTTGCAAGGAAGTATAAAATGTAATAATTTCTATCTGAAGATAACTAACTAACAAAGATCATCATATTGAGAATTATATATTCCATGTTTTTTATTTGTAAAAGTTTGCTTCATTTTGAAAATCCTGTAGGCATTTCAGTTTCTTTACTTATTAATATTTTGTACATGCTTTTTGTCTCTATATCTTGTAAATCAATATTATTTATGTATGTTTGTGTTAATTGTAACCTTAGTTTTTATGAAGTCTTCTTGTTTAATTTTTTGCAACCATGAGGTTGGTATTGCTTTCATAACTAACAGATATTCTGCAATCCAATTATTTTTAATTTTGAGTTTATTTAGAATATAACTTTCTGAGATGCAGCCATTTTGATGTAATAAATCATCAATATATATTATGTTGCTATCTACCCAACTTTGAAACATTATGCATTTGCCTTTGTGTTTTATTAATTTATTTCCCCAAATAACTTGTTGACGTATTGTTTTGAAGTTATAAGGCTCTGCAATTTTTGTTTTGTTCATTTGTATCCATGTTTTAACAATTTCTAGATAAAATTCTGGAAGCTGATTTACTTTAGGTATGGAATTTATATTTTCCTAATTTGTTTTAAATAAAAAAAAGTCTTTACCAATTTTGTCGCAATATAATCTTGGAATTACTTTCCAGTTTGCAAATTCATTCAAATTCATCTCTTTATATATCCTATTTTAATTGAATCTATGTAGGTTTCTATGTTAATCATGTTTAAACCTCCTTTTGACTTTTCTGAGCATAGTACACTTCTTTAAACTTTTTCTGTTTTCTCACTACATAAAAGGTCAAAGATTATTTTATTTAATTGTTTGATGTAACTGTTTTCTAAATTAGTAACTGATGCTACATAGGTTATATTTGGAATTATCAGTGATTTTATTATAACTGTTATTTTGCCAATCATAGTTAATTTTTTTTCCCAATTATTTAATATTCTTTCTGATTTTTGAATCTGTTTTTTCAATATTTAGTTTTTGACATTCTTTTTTGTTGTGGCCAAAATATATACCCAAGCATTTCAATGGATTATTTGTCCATGTTATATTTTCATAATTTTCTTTACAATGCTTTTGTTTGCCTAACCAGATGCCCTCTGTTTTTGGTTTTATTAAGTTTAAGCCCTGAAAGTGACCCAAAATTTCAATTAAGTGAATTGCTTTAGTGATTTCAAGTTTTGATTTTAGAAATATAGTAGTGTCATCAGCTAGTTGTGTTATTTTTAATCTGTGTGTTTTTCCATCAAGTTTTATTTCAAATCCCTTAATGTGATTTTATAACTGTTATTTTGCCAATCATAGTTAAATTTCTTTTTTTCCAATTATTTAATATTCTTTCTGATTTTTGAATCTGTTTTTCAATATTTAGTTTTTGACATTCTTTTTTGTTGTGGCCACAATATATACCCAAGCATTTCAATGGATTATTTGTCCATGTTATATTTTCATACTTTTCTTTACAATGCTTTTGTTTGCCTAACCAGATGCCCTCTATTTTGGTTTTATTAAGTTTAAGCCCTGAAAGTGACCCAAAAATTTCAATTAAGTGATTTGCTTTAGTGATTTCAAGTTTTGATTTTTTAGAAATATAGTAGTGTCATCAGCTAGTTGTGTTATTTTTAAACTGTGTGTTTTTCCATCAAGTTTTATTTCAAATCCCTTAATGTTTGTGTGTTCCCTTATTCTACATGCAAGAATTTCAACGGCGATTATAAATATTATAGTACTGCACGGACACCCCTGCCTGATCCCATGATGGATTTGAACTGGTGCAGATATCCAACCATTATTTAGGATAGAGCTTTTTATATCTGCATAAAGAGTTTTTATCAATTTCAACATAGATTTTTGAAAACCAAATTTTTCAAGGGATTGGTACATAAATTCCCATTCTTAAGAGTCAAAAGCCTTTGAAAAGTCTAGAAATAATAATGCCCCTTCAATACTAAATTTTTCTGCAAAATCTATAATATCTTGTATTTGTCTGATATTATAGCCTATATATCTATTTTTGAAATAGCCATTTTGATCACTATTTATAATATTTGGTAAAAAACTTTTTAATACGTTGAGTTATTGAGTATGCTATTAGTTTTGTATCATAATTTAATAGAGTGATTGGTCTATAATTATCTTTTTTATGAATGAGGGAAATAATTCCTAATTTTTGTGTGTGTGTAAGTTAAAACTCAACACTTAAACCATCGATTCCAGGTGTGCGATTTAATTTCATTTTGAATAAGGATTCAGTGCATTCTTCAATACTGAGTAAACCTTCTAGTGTTTGTCCCCTCTTTAAACGATAGCTT